>OU383792.1:6092623-6460342 GCA_910950805.1 Acrocephalus scirpaceus scirpaceus
TGCTGCTCCCCACCTGAGGCTGGGGACAAAACCCAAGGGACACGGCGCCGTCCCTTCAGGGATGGGACAGAGTGTGGCGGTGGGGCTGGGACAAAAGCCCTGAGGGGCACAGGGATTGTTGTCCCCACCAGCATGTCCGAGCAGCAGGGCAGCGTCGGTGAGTCCATTTCGGGGGGGGAGCGCTGCCCCAGCGCACAGCCAGAGTCCCTCCTCCGGACCTTCTCCCTTGTCTCCAACGCGGGGCAGCTCCGATGCCCCCACAGACGTTGCTGCTGCTGGCATCAGAGCCTTGAGGAGATGGCAGGACTCACAGCAGCAGTCCCAAGTGCCACCTAGCCCTACAGCAGCCCACCGAGTGCTCAGTGCCAGACCCCCGCTCCAGTGCCCTGTGCCGTCCATGCGGGATGGGCACCTCGGCCGTGCTTCCTGGGAAAGGGACCTCCGGACACCCTGGGGGTGGCCTGTCCGGCACAGCGATGTGTGTGGCGTGGGTCCCGCCGGGCAGAGCCCCGAGCACCCCGCGGCCGGGGGGGGCTGTGGCCGTGGTCGGTGCGGGGCGTGGTGGGGAGGTGGGAGTGGGTGCAGGGCCGAGCAGCGGGAATGCTGCACACAGGCACTTTGTTTGGCCAGGGTGGGCGGAAGTCAGGGCGTTAGATCTGAATGCTAAAGTGTGTTGTTCAGGGGCCGATAAAGGCCCCATTGTATGTAAATAGTTTATAAAGCAGCATATGACTTCCAGTGCAGGGCAGTGGCAGAGAGAGACGAGGGCAGGCGGAGCAGAGCTCTCCTGCGGGAGGCATGAAACCTTAGAGGGGCCACTGGGGGCAGCTTGCGAGGAGACCCTTCCTCACCGGCAGGTACGCGTCGCCAGGATCCTCCACACTGCGGGGTGGCTGGGTGGTCTCAGCCACCCAGACTCATGCGGGAGTGGGAAGCAGCTGCCGGGGCTGCTCAGTGCCAGTGGGTGGCTCTGGTGGGGCGGGGGTCTGTGCTTGGGGGTGGGGTCGCTCTGTGTTCCCTGGGCAAGGATGGCTCTGGGAGGGTGGCAGTACAGGGCTGCACAGGGGGAGCCCCCCAGCTCAGGCCTCCCTGGCCCTGCTCCTGCAGATAATGGGAGGACAAATGGAGGCATTGGTGCAGTGGAGCCCATGAAGCTCCTTGGGACCATTGCTAGCCAAAGAGCTCAGTACTGGGTACTGGGGGTGCCTGTGGAGGTGTGGGAGCTTCACCCCCATTCTCTGTGGCAGATGTGGGTTAGGATCCCTGTGCTAGTGTGGGGTGGCAGGACTGGCATTGCTGGGACAGCCAGTCTCCTGCCTGCTCTGGCCAAAATACTGCCTCAAGCCATGTGAGGAGCCAGGCTCATGCTGCCATCCTCCTGTCTGTCCATCCTCCTGTCTGTCGATCCTGCTCTCCACACACCAGGGCTGCCACCCAGTTGCTCCCAGGTCCCTCCTGGTGCTGTTGCCACTGGAGCCAGGACCTGCTGGCTCTCAGCCAGGGGTCCCTCCTGCTCCTAACACCATCTCTCACGGCTCTCTCCTGCAGACGTGAGAAACGATGAATTGGGCCGGCCTCTACACGGTGCTGAGCGGGGTGAACCGCCACTCCACGGCCATCGGGCGCATCTGGCTCTCCGTCATCTTCATCTTCCGGATCATGGTGTTAGTGGTGGCAGCCGAGAGCGTCTGGGGGGACGAGAAATCTGCCTTCACCTGCAACACCCAGCAGCCTGGCTGCAACAGCGTCTGCTATGACCACTTCTTCCCCATCTCCCACATCCGTCTGTGGGCCCTGCAGCTCATCCTCGTCACCACACCAGCCCTGCTCGTGGCCATGCACGTGGCCTACCAGCAGCACCAGGAGAAGAAGCTGCTGGTGCTGACAGGGCATGCGGATCCCAAGCACATGGAAGAGGTCAAGAAGCACAAGATGCGCATAGCGGGTTCGCTGTGGTGGACATATGTCTGCAGCGTGGTCTTCAGGCTGCTCTTCGAGGCCGTGTTCATGTACATCTTCTACATGCTCTACCCTGGCTACCAGATGATGAGGCTGGTCAAGTGCGAGGCTTACCCCTGCCCCAACACTGTCGACTGCTTCATCTCCCGGCCCACTGAGAAGACCATCTTCACTGTCTTCATGCTGGTCACCTCCAGTGTCTGCATCATCCTCAACATGGCAGAGCTGGTCTACCTGGTGGTGCGGGCCTGTGCCCGCCGAGGCCAGCACCACTCCAACCCCTCGTCGGGGAAGAGCTCCTTCTATGGGCACAAGCATTCCTCTGAGTACAAGCAGAACGAGATCAACCAGCTGCTGACAGAGCAGGACGGTTCCCTCAAGGACATGCTGCGCCGCAACTCTGGGCTGCAGGAGAAGGGTGACCGCTGCTCTGCCTGCTAGGGCCACCACTTCAGGGGCCCTGGCCCCACAGTCGCCCCATGGGCCTGTTACTGTCCCTGTCCCAAGGATAGCATCCCTCAGGCATGAGTCTGGCTCTCCCAGATGGCCAGGAGGGCATCTTGGGCCATTAAATCTCCATTCTCAGGTGCTGCCTCCCTCCTTTCTGCTCTGGCTGGGATATGCCAGGAGCTGGGGTGCCAGTGTGGGGTGTCCATCCCTGCACCCCAGCCTTGGTGGGTGCCACAAGGGGCTGTAGGGGCTGCAGTGCCAGGGCTGAGCTGGGGCTGTGGCTGTGTTGCCCTGGCAGCCGGCAGCAACCAGTGACCCCTGGGTGGCATTGATCAGTGTCCAAGGGCTTGCGCTCCCCCAGCACCAGCCCCTGCAGCCCCGAATATAATTAGAAAAGTGCCCAGACCAAAAATAGAGGGAAAAAGTTTCCCCAGTGGCTGTTTCATGTGCCAGTCACAATGAAAGCCAATGGGGCACGCAGCTGCCTCATGCCCCAATAACCCCACGCCCGCCGTTGGGTGACCGGACAGACGGAGCAAGCAGACCTGTCCGCACCCCACAGAGGAGCTGGGGACCAGCTGGGAAGGGGCCTTGCAGCATTCCCCATCACCCCACTGACAGGAGTGGGCAGCGCGGGAGCACCGGGCTCTGCCCCACACACCATCTACGGTGAGAGGTTCCCATGCCAGATCGCCACCGCGGTTGTTCCCTGTGGTGCTCCCAGCTCTCTGCTGGAGGCCTTTGCTCCCCCTGCCCTCCTTGTGACAGGTTAGGGAGTCCCCTGGGACAGCCTTGGGTTGGGTCTGTGCACACCTGCATGAGGAGAGAGTGGGGCGGTGTTTTGGCGGGTTGTGGGGTGGCTGTGTCTGGAGGGTGGCTGTCTTGCAGGGCACCACAGCACGTGCCATGGGGGACTGGAGCCTGCTGGGCCGGCTGCTGGAGAATGCCCAGGAGCACTCCACAGTGGTGGGCAAGGTCTGGCTCACCGTCCTCTTCGTCTTCCGCATCCTGGTGCTGGGGGCAGCCGCTGAGCGGGTCTGGGGTGACGAGCTGTCCGGTTTCTCCTGTGACACGCAGCAGCCCGGCTGCCAAAATGCCTGCTATGACAGCACCTTCCCCATCTCCCACCTCCGCTTCTGGGTCCTGCAGATCATCTTCGTCTCCACCCCCAGCCTTGTGTATCTGGGCCACATCCTGCACCTGGTGCATCTGGAGGAGAAGGCACAGCAGCAAGCGGCAGCACGGGCCGGCAGCGGGGCCAGGCGGCAGCGCCCCAGGCAGCCCCAGCTCCCTGCAGGGAACACCAGGGCACGGGTGTGCATGAGGGGGGCCATCCTGAGGACGTACATCTGCAACATCGTCTTCAAGGCTCTCCTGGAAGTGGGCTTCATTGTGGGCCAGTACGCCTTGTATGGGTTCCAGCTGAAGCCCCTCTACACCTGCAGCCGCTGGCCCTGCCCCAACACCGTCAACTGCTACATCTCCCGGCCCACTGAGAAGACCATCTTCATCCTCTTCATGCTGGGGGTGGCCTGCGTGTCCCTGCTGCTCAACCTGGTGGAGATCTACCACCTGGGTCTCACCAAGTGCCGTCGGGGGCCAGGCCCCAAGTCCCGCATCCTAACCACTCCTGGTGGGCCTGTAGGGCCTGGCAGCACCTATGTCACCCTGCCCAAGGCTGGCAGCCCCCTGGCTGCTGGCAGACCCCCCCATGGCCTGGCACCACTGAAGAAGGCAGGTGCATGGCTAGGGGTGGCTGGTGGGTCCCACAGGGACGTGCGAACAGCAGACCTGGCAGTGTAAATGTGGCCTGCTGGGATGGGCAATGCATGGGTGGTCACAGTGGTGGTTGTGTTTCCAGTCTCTGCCAGGCCCAAGGCATGGAGCCCATGGCCAGCATGAGAGCTGGGCACAGCCCTGGGGACACAGTTCAGCTGCTCCTGGCATTCCTGGGAGCAGCAGGGCTGAGAGTAGAGCTTGGAAGGGGGAGAAAATAAACACTTATTGCACCTCACTTGACTCCTGCTCTGCTCACAGGCACTGCGGCATTGCTCTCCAGCTGCTCCATCCTATGGACACACTGCTTGGCCAGGGCAGGGCCACTGCTGGGTTGGGTGGGGCTGCAGCACTGTGGATTGAGGGCAGGGACACACAGGGCATGCCATGCTGGCACCAGTGGGCACTGGGACAGGGGCCATCACATGCCAGAGCTGGCAGGACAGCGGGGCCCAGGCAAGGTAGGAAGTGCAGGAAGCACAGGCTGGGATGAACAGGAGCGAGGTGCACAGCAGCATAGGGACACTGGTCTTGTTCTCCTACAATGCTCACCCTGCCCAGGGGAAAAAACAGGGGCTGCCAAGGTTTTCCACATCTTTATTTGAAATGAATGGTTTCCAGAGACACAGGGTTAGTCCTACCGCCCTGGCATCACTACAACAAGACTGGTGAGCAGCTCACTCTCCACATGGACACAGAGAACAGATGGCCCCAGGCCAGGGCCCAGAACAATATATACAGGCTCAACAGGAGACCCATGTACAGCTCAAGAAAACCGACCAGAACACGAGAAAGGGGCAGGAGGCAGCACAGAGTGACACAGCTGGAGCCAGACTTGCCCTGGGCAGGGCCCTGGCAGCCTGTGGCTGTGGGAGGGAGGAGGAGGCCAGGCAGGGCTCCCTGCTTCTGCCAGCAAATGCCTGGGCCCCTGGCTGGAGTGGAGGTTCCCACTGGTGGCACCTTGCACAGGGGAGGGTCTTTACACCACGACAGGGAACAGTGGGGAGAAAGGGGCAGCACTAGCACAGAGCTATCTCCACCAGTTTTCAGCAGGCTCAGAAAACATTGACCAAAGAGAGGGAGGCATCCTGGCTGCACACAAAGGAGGTGTCCCTGTGGCAAGGCCAGATCTCTGCCCACAAATTCCTGGGCGAGCTCCAATCCACTCCCTCCAATGAACCCAAATCTTTCCCACCCTGGGACAAATGTTCTCCCTCTGACCCAAGAGCTCTCAGGCTGCCTGTGGCTCATGCCCACTGGCTTGAAACGATTATCCTGCCCCAGCAGCAAAGCTACTGCTCCTGCCTTGATACCTCCAGCCTTGTGAGGGAATGCTAAAGGAAGAGGGAAGTAAAAGCTTTGGGGGCCACTGGTCCAATGGTGCACTGCATCTTGTGCAATTCCTGCTCTGGGGCATGGGGAGAGAGGGGTGGGGGTAGGAGAGGGACAGGGCTGGGCAAGGGGAGCTGCCCCAGGGACTCTGCCACTCCTGTGCCATGGGAACGGGCCCTGGGGAAGATGGCTCACCCAGCAGCCAAAACTGGAGACAGAGCTGAGTGAGGGGGCCACGACATAGGGGATGCCTGTAACGAGCAGGATGGGAGGTCCAAGTCTGGTAATGATGCAGGGACAGCACTGCTGCAGCACCATCCCCTCCTATGCTGCATGACCCCTGCTCTGCAATGGGAAGCAGCAAGACGAGGTGTCCAGAGCTGGAGTGCAGCCAGTCCAGCAGCACCTCGCCCTTAGTCCATGTCATCCTCCAGGCTGCTGAGCCGACTGTGCTCCTCGTAGATCTCCCTGACGGCCAGGATGCGGTTCAGCATGCTCTCCAGCATGCTGCGGTCCATGGGGATCACCGAGTACCACAGCGGGGACTCGGCGATGCACGAGCGCTCAGGCTGCAGGTAGAACACGTCATTGCGGTTCCGCAGGCTCTCGGGGCTGTGGAGAGAGAGGAGGGTGAGGCCTGGGACATCAGCTTCAGGGGCGCACACAGCCTGGTCTGATGTGGTTTAGCAAGGGGTGTTCACAGCTTGTCACAGCCTCTCATCATTCAGTAGGAAAAGGACACAAACTCAGCCTACAGCTCCCTGTTCAAGGCCAAAACCCCTAACCACCCAAGCACTGGATTCCTACTGCACATTCCTGCCAGTCTGGAGAAGGGCAAGAAGTGGAAGAGGCCAGAGTGAAGCATTCTCTCAAAGTTGGTCTAGTTAAGCAACTCAGAGCCTGGGCAAGACTGTATGCTCATGTACAAATGTCTGGAGAGCAGCAATCACTCCACAGGGTTCCATCAAAACTAAGAAGTAGCCCCCAAATGGCACATGCCTCTTCTCCAGAGAAAGCCTCACCATTTGGAGAGATAAAACTCATAAAACTTGACTGGGCACCGGAGGGGATTCATCCTGTTCTCCCGCTGCTCCAGCATGGGAACCTCCTCATCACGCTTCCGTTTTCCAGAGCCGCCATCTGCAGAGAGGGAGAGAGCTGGATCATGGCTGGATCCTGATGGGGCATGCAGGGGGAGGAACAGAGATGTTCCCCCAGACCCACCTCGGCTTTTCTTCTGCTTGGCAGGAGCGTAGTAGCGGATGCTCACCACCTTTGTCATGCCACGGGCCGTGGTGCATTTGCGGGCCTGGCGCACCACGTTGGTGAAGGAGAGCTGCATGTGCTCCTCTGCTGTCTGCAGCCCGAAGAATTTAGTGTTGAAGAACATGAGGGTGTTGAGAAGCACAAAGGGTGAGTAAACACCCAGCTGTTTGCACTCCCAGAGGTGCTCCTCCTCGACACGGGAGAAAACTGTGTCTGTAACACACAGAGGGAGAACCAGGTCACATCAGCAGTGGCTTTGTGGCAATCCCTTCACTCTGCCCAGGAAAACTCACTGCAAAAGACTGATGCTTCACAGCATCTCTTTTTTCACAAGGTTATTTCTCCAGAGCCATCAGCAGAGCTAGCTAGAGCTCTGCCCAGCCACAAGCCTCTCCTGATCACAGCCAAACCACAGGTGAGAACCCAAATAAATCCTAACTGCTCATCACTATAGATGGCTAAAAAGTGAACTCCAAGTCAGTGCTCCACCACATTCAGTGAGAGATAAAGGAAAAGCAGCAGGCAGGAGAGATCTGGCCAGCTCCTGCCTAGATACACAGGTCTGGAGTCAAATGGCTCTGCCTGGGATAGCCAATCTGCAGAGATGAGGCTGGATCTATGAACTAACTACTGACAAGACACAGCAGGGAAGGCAGCCCAGATCACAGCATCATGAAAAGCCTCTGCAGAGCTCCGAGTTAGTCTATTCACAAGGCAGCAGCACAGCAACCTTGGCCAAGGCCTAGCACTGTGTGCAGGGCTCATCCATGTGCTGGGAACACAAACACATGCACCAGTGTGCCTCCTGGCTTAGCATCCTCCTTTGCCAAAGGGTGGAGACATCACTGTGAAGTGTTTTAAAGATTCAAATTGTTCCAGGATACAAAGCACGCATGCTCTGCTCCCAGCTACCCTGACTGGGGGCAACAGAAGCTGCTGAAGCGTAAACCACACTGGCTCTGCAGTTGGTTTGGGTCAGTATGACCTCAACACACAGCAGGACTGTGCTGCCTGTGCCAAGGTAGAAGCTGGGGGAGCACAATCAGGCCAGAGGATCCAAGGCTACAAGCACAAACTGGATATACATGGGGACTGAAGGTGCACTGGAGACACATACTATTTGGTAAGATTGTGGGTTGCCAGCCACTCAGGGACTTGTTCAGTTCCTGCACGAACGTCAAGTAGTAAAGGTCTGTAAATATATTCACCATACGATTGTTCTCGAGCAGGTACTAGAAAGGACAGAACACACAGTCAAGAGAAACACAGCAGCACCTGGAATGCCAACCCTCCCACAGAGCCCAGGGCACACATGCAGAGCACCCCTCCTTGCAACACCACAGCTGCTGGGCAGACGCTGAGAGCTGCAAGGAAAACCCTGGGGCAGGACAAAGCAGACTTGGTGCTGAAGAAGGGCCTGAGTTTGGGGAGATCCCCCACCCCCCCTCAGAGATGTGCAAGAAGGGTGCAAGGCTGGGGAACAGTTGCCACCCTACCCTCTGAGCTTGGGAACAAAGACTAAACCAGGTGGGATCCTGGCCTGAGGCACTGAAGGAGAGTTCAGCCTCTCTGAGTCCCCAGAAGGCAGAATGAAGGCAGGCTCCCCTCACCAGATCTGACCCCCAAGTCTGGCTGTAGAGGACTTGAGGGCAGCAAGGCCTCCCTTACCTGCTGGATGCCAAGGCAGAGGTAATAGATGCTGTCCGGTTCATAGCGCTCCCCATTGGGCCGGGTTATCTCCTTGACAAACTGGGCCAGGCCGTAGTTGAGCTCAGCTGCTGAGCAGGCTAAGATATCTTCCTTGATCCTCATGGGTTTGGCTGCAGAGACAAGCACAGCAGCCTCAGACAACAGCCTACAAGGTCAAGAACACCTCAACACCCCAAGGTCCAGCTTGTGGGAGGTTTCTGCCACTCCACTGCATCCAGACAAGGCACTTACGGCCAAAGCGTAGCTCCTCTCCCTTGCTGCTTTCTCCCCCTGCATACTTGGCTTGTACCCAGGACTTCCAGGCATTCACACCGTACGAGTAGTTGAGCACTGTACAGCTGGGCTGGCTGCTCATCGAGTCCCGGGAGCAGCTTTCAGAGAGCACCAAGCGCTTCTGCCCCTGCAGAGAGGTGTCCTGTGAGACTGGGCACCTACCTGGGACAGCTGCAGGAGTCCTGGCCACCCCTCACACCTGCTGTCAGTTCCCTACAGTGTGCCATGGCAGCAGGCACCATTCTGCTGGCAGCCAAGCCAGCAAAGCTCATTAATTAGGAGGGTCACAGGCAAGAAAGAGACCAGCTATCCCATGACTTGTAGCATTCTAAGCTCCTCCGAAGTGACAAGCAAGGATTTTCATTCATGGAGCAGCCTAAAGGCCAACCATGCCCTGAAGGGAGAGGGCACAACCTCCCCAGCACACTTCACCTCATACATCCCAGGTGGCAGCTCCCATTCCAGACCTGAAAGGATTTAAGCAGGGAGTACCCACAGAGAACTCACCTTCCGGACAGCTCGAGGCAGATCTTGTTCTGTGGACACATCATCTGGTCCCACCAGCCCACAGTCAAAGAGGAAATCCACACTGGGGTTGATGTCTAGAGGGTCTGACAGGAAACAAAGGCAGAAGGGTTCAGCTGAGACTTCTCATCCTACCCCCTGTGCTGACCTGATTTTTACAGCAAAATGAAGAGAGAACACTTCACATCCTCTACCACTGCCTGGCATGAGCTTTTAGCCACAGCCCAACAAAGAAAATATGGCTCTGGCAGACAACGCTAAAATTTCTCAGAATAACCAGAATCCTACATTTTCATCTCTGACAGTTTTTCGTTTGTTTATTTTTTAAACCTGAGGAACATTCCTCATTCTCTGGTGCCAGGTCAGTACTGTGGACAGCCTGACAAAGGCACCTCAACTCTGTTGTTTGCTGCTAGCATCCTGCCTCAACATTTTTGTGCTCCTGCAAGTCCGTGCCTCTTCTTCCACCCTCTGTTAACAGACACTCAGCAATTCTGCCATTTCTCAGGATGCCACGCCTGTCTGTGTTTCTTATCTTGCTGGATCCTCTGGAATCACCATTCATAAACACACCAGTGCTGCTGCCCTGCCCTTTATGCTGTTAAAAGCAGCTTCTCATCCCCCCCCTTCTCTGGGTCTTATGTTCACAACAGGTAAGTTTAGTCTGGACAAGCACACACTCCTTCAGAAGTGGTGGTCTCCCCACCCCTGCTGCCAGCAGCCACTGCAGGGCTCTCACACCTGGTCAGTCAGAGGGCATGGGGAGGTGAGTGCACACAGCTGAGGGCAGGGGGATGACCCTCAGCAGCCCTGCACACCTTTGTCACCCAGCTCTTACTCTTAGGGAAGTCAGCCTCCAGGTCCTGGCCCGGCTCATCCAGGACATTTGCCATCTTGACAGCCATGGCCAACACATCGTCCCGTGCTGGTCCAAAGAGATCACAGTCCTCCAGGAGACCCTCTGCACTCTGGTTACTCACCAGGTCTGAAATGAAAAAGTTCATCATAAACCCAACTGTCTTGAAAGTCTCTGGTCTGTTTTCCCTGTGATAGCTGGAAAATGAAGTTGGGATCCCTGTGGTCAGAGCAGCCCCATGACACCTGAGCTGTCCAGCTTTCCCTGGACAGACACTGGAAGGTTGTTGTCTCCCCAGCCACAAGCCCCATCATTGCAATTTGTAGGAATGTAGCACTCAAGTAAAAAAACCTACAGGACCAGGGCTGCGTGTGTAGCTATCTTTTGTAGCATGGAAGCTGCTTTAGGGAAGAATCTGAACAGCCACTTGAATGAACTAAGAGAGCTGCACATGTGCCACAAGACTGGCACCCCTAAAAGGGACAGTGGCAGACATTGCTCCCTGCTGCAGCTCTTCCCTTCTGGTACCTCCTCAGCAGAAGCTGAAGACTTGCTCTTCCCTGCTTCCTTGTCAAAGGCTTTGGGAGAGCCACAATCCTTGCAGATGTTTTAGCTTCCCCTTGATCCCAGCTGTGGGACCGGACCAAGCCATGGCAGAACCTACCACACAGGTCCGAGGAGGCCTTGTCCAGTTCCTCAGCCTCTGCAATCATCTCAGCCATGGCCAGGATGTCAGCCTCTAGGGGATTGGAGGGGATCTTCACCTTCAGTTCCTCAATTGTCTCTACAATCTTCTCTGTGCTCTCCAGTGTGGTGGGCAGGAACATTGGCACAGGCACCTGTGGACAGCAGCACATCAGGAGGAAAACTGACACTCAGCAGACTGACATAAAAGCAGAGGAAGGAGAAGAGCGTGAACAGAGAAGCAGGGAGACTTCAGCAAGGCAGGAGCACAATAGTAGGAGAACACGAGCAGGTGAAGCATGCTGCTTACCGGGACAGGCATGGAGAAAGGCACAGGTACTTTCTGGCAGTACATATGCATAGGCACAGGCACGAAGATCGGGACGGGGATTGGCAACACAACCAGCTGGGGCTTCCAGTCAGCCTCTGACAAGAGCAGAAATACATCAGTGACCTTAATCCCAGAAGCTCCCTCACCCAGCTCTGCTGCAGGCTGCCACACCCCTGGCCATCCAGCACCACAGCCCTTTTGGCCACCAGCTTCAAGGACTCAGGGGCAGAGCTGGAATAGCAGCAAGTCCAGGCCAGCAACAAGAGAGGTTTGCCTTAGCCAGAAGTACAAATGCTGCTCTTACATAGCCCTGCTAAGAAGTCTAGTTGCCTTGCATATACTGCAGACCACACACACAGAGCCAACAGGAGCTAGAATGGAACCTGCTTAGCAGACAGCCCTCAGACAAGCTAGATCTCCAGAGGAACAGGAGCTGTCTTACAAGAGGTAGGATCATGCTACAGAGCTCTCTACATCTCTCCTTTTGCTGGTGATGGAAATGAGCTCTCTATCCCCAGCCTGTGGGAACTGACAATGGTCAAATAATAGATTTTTAGGCTTCAGGCACTAGCTTGAGGCCTGTGGAAAAGCTAAGTACATAACTCTCTCAGCTCTGGCCTGGGAAATCATAATGAGGAACCCAAACAATCTTTGTAGATATTTTTTCCCTGACACCTGGTGTTTTCCAACTTGTTTACTGGCAAAGATGTTTAGAGAAAGAGGTGTCGGCTCTAACAACCAATCATATCACTTTTATTGAAACACTGTATAAAAGAATCTGTCTTTCAATAAACTTTTGCTATATGCCCTCTGATCAGAAGACTCAGAGTCTTGTGGAGTCTTGTATTGTTACTCCTGCCCTCCCAAATCATAACAATACCAGCCCTGCCATATGTGCCCTGCACCTGCACAGAGACTCCTCAGCACAGTGCCAAACACCCAGCCCACTCTGTGCAGCATTTCAGGCTGGATTCACAGTTAGTCTGGAGCAGGTACGTGCCACTTGCCTTTCCAAAATGTCCCTGCAATCCTGCAGTTAAGTCTTGTTTTCCTACCTGTCTGACATCCTTTGGACTTCATTTCAAACTTGCAGGAGACACCCCTGTTCTGCATCAGTGGCTTGCACATGGCAGCTTTGTTTTTCCGAGGGGTGGCTGGAACCAGAGGTGGGGCGGGAGGCGGCACAGCTGGAGACGCTTGGGCTGAGGAGGCCTTTGCTGACAGCTGGGGAAATGCAGAAAGCAGGAGGTTGGTGTCCACCAAAGGCAGCACAATCTCTTCCCTACCACCGGTGCAGATGGAATGACTCCCAAAGCACCTCTTGGAGCCTGGCAGCCCCCAGTACATGTACACTCCCAGGATCAGGCTGTGATGAAGGACTGCCAAGCTGTTCCTGGCAGGCAGCAAGCCTGTGTGCTGCCTCTGCTGTGCCACGAGCCCAGCAATGGTGGCTCCTGTCCCATGGGGTAGAGGGGAGCAGTGGACAGCAATTATACCCAGGCACAGGAAAGCACTGTGCAAAGAGGAGCCAGTGCCACAGTGTCAGGATATTCTGGAGTTCATCACTGATTACTGGGGAACAGTTATTCTTCCCCCTTGCAGGAAATATCTTGATGCTGCCTTCCTAGGAGCTCTTTTCATCTCCCACTACCCAGACATCTCAAAATGCATTGGTTGTAGAAGAACGAAATCTCCCTGAGCAATGGCAGAACTGTCCTCTCTTTGGGGACAGCCTCTTTGTCTGCAAACTCCTGCCTCCAATTGGTCTTACCATGTTAGTTTCTGCCTTCTGTGGGGAAGGGACAGCTGGTTTTGGCTCTGAAGTCTGACCTGTAAGACAAAGCAACAACTCTTAAGTTCAAGAGCTCCTGGGCCAACATGTCCCATTGCTGGGACTGGAGGTGCAAGCAGCCAGAGAGCAGGGATAGGCTCTCCAGAAACTGCTCCTGGCCACTCCAGGAACAGTTAATGTTTCCAGAATCTCTAGCCCTAACACTTCAGAATCAAGTTATTCCCATGTCATTTTGTGCTCCCTTACAGTCCACCCCTTCCCCATCACAGCAGGTCAGGAGAAATCCCAGCCCCTTGTAGAGAGAGGAATCCAGGGCTCTAATCCCAGCTCTGCCTATTGGCTTGCTGTACCGAGCCATGGCCCCTCCCTGTGCCTCCATATCCCTGCAAGAAATATCTTGGCAAAGTGCTTCGAGATCCCTAGGAAGAAGGTGACAGAGCAGCATTATGAGAAATCCCAGAAAGCAGAGAGACAGCTTTGCCCCAGCCCTAGGGATGCAGTCCATTCCCCTAAGGAGAGAGAGGATCACCTGCAGGTAAGAGGCGCATGTGGCAGACGCTGGTCTCAGGTGGTGACAGTATCACCCTGCCTTGGATGATAATTCCAGCTCATGTGCTCTGCAGAAAACCTGCACCCATCTCAAAGGCTGCTGAGCTAACAGAGCACCCTCATCCCAGTCTCCAGCGATCCCTGGTTACCCGTGTGACTGGCAAAAAGAATTGCCTTCTACTGGTGGGCCATGCATGAAGGAGACCCCTGCAAGGACAGCAGCAGGTCCCAGCACCCAAAGGCAGTGGCGGGTCCATTGACAACTCCTACACACAGACAGGGCCTTCAGGAAAGACCCAGATTCCTAAAGGTCCAACACAGGGACATTCACACTGTGAAGATTTCCTCTGACTCGAGGAAATGCAAGATAATTTTTGTACAATTTGAGGCCCATCAGGCTCCACTTGCTGACCACCACAGGGGACAACAGATAAATCCCATGTGGAGGAAGCTCCCTAGTCTGCAGCTAAGCATTCAGCCACAGGATCTGCAGCAGCCTCAGGGGCCAAGAACTCACCCTGACAACCCAAACTGGATGGGAAGCAGGTCCAGGTAGGAAACACCAATGGCCTAAACAAGACTAGACAAGCTATGGCATATGAGCAGAATTTCTGCCGCAGCAGAATCTAACATAAACATGATTGCCCCACTGGCCAATGATTTAGGACTAAAGAAAACAAGATTCTCCTGCCATGTGCTATGTGTCCAGGCTTCCAGGAAAGCTGAAGCTTGTTCTTTATTCTCATCTCAACACCAACAAGGAGCTGTCAAGGCACTGCCTGCCACAACCGTGACTTCTACTCTCTCCAGCTGGACAACCCAGTGCAGAGCCACCTCCTCTTGGAAGCCTTTGGGCACAGTTTTGAAGCAGAAGCTCCTCAATCCCACACTACACGAACTGTTCCCAGCAAGGGAATGTCTGCTTGTATGATCAGCTACAAGAACTCTCAGGATCACCAGACTGGTAGCAGCCACTAGATCACAGGAATTAATGGTTTTAGAGAATCAGTGGCTGCAAGAGAGTAAGCAAGAATAAGCAGCTCTGGCCAAGATGAGCCTGAAATCCAGGTAGCCCCATGCAAGCTGGCAACACAGCTGTCAGGTCCACAGGAGACCATGCAGAAGCTGGTCCTCCCAAAATCCCCTGCGCAGCACAGTTAGGCTGAAAAGCTCTCTGTGTAAGTGGGTCCTGGCTTCAGCATCCTTCCTTTGCAAACTCAGCAGTATGCCACAGTGCTGGGGCAAGGATGTCCACAGCTATCCCATGTCTGGCAGGGGACTGGTGTGCCAGAGTACAGAGGGCCCAGTGCCACCAGCAGCATCCACTAAGCACAGCAACTGCGGGGGCAGTCTGGAACTCATGCTCAGCTGAGCACTGATGATGGGCTTTTCCTTGGCTCCCTTTAGTCCTTAGAGGTTGCACAAAGATGCAGCTGTGCACAGTGAAGAGTGGTGCCCCACATATTGAGCAGCAGAGCTCTGCAGGGCCTCCAGAGGTGTGGTGGAGGAGGCCTGAGACTTTCATGGTTGGTGGTGGTGGTGAAGGTACTTGTCAGTCTTTTGGTCCATGGCTCCAAGGAGATAACAGCTAAACAGTGTGAAACATGCTTCCCTCTGCAGGCAGAACTTGCCTACTGTGCCTGTGTCCCAAAAGCCGTGTTACAGATCTCTCAAAAGTGACATGCTTTGACAGCAGAGGACAAATGCAACAGCATGGTTAGGACTGGAATCACTTGGTGAGCTACAGGAACCAGCACGTCACACACCTCTTCCTCCCTTGGGCAGCAGAACAGTGTGAATCAAACAGAATTCCCATGGGCACCTCTGTGCCAGCAGAAACCAACAGTTCCTTATCCAGGTCACTCCAGTGTGCTGCCACTTGACCTGTCACCTCACACAGCCTGTTATGGAGCATGGCTTCTGGAAGGCAAGTTGGGTTTCCCCTAGCTGGGGGAACCTGTTGCTTCTGGCAGAGCAGCTCTGCTTTGCTGCCTAAGCAGCAACGACATCCAGAGCTTCCCCTGTCCTATGATCAGCACAGTACAGTCAGGGGAAGAACTTCAAGAGTCTGGAGCTGTAGGATGAGGTCTCTCATGTGAAGGTCCTTGTCTTGATTTCCCTTCCTTGGCACACCCTAGCCAGGGTTTTACACGTCATGAAATCCCAGGGAGGCCAGCAAAGCCCTGAACCTGTGATGCAGGTATGTGTTGAAGCTTGATGCACTGAAGCAAGTCCCACCATAAGCTGCAAGCACTTTAACTATATCCCCCAGGTCACCCAGGAGATTGTGGCCTACAAAAGACCAAGCAGAATGAGACTGCAGCTGTCCGAGGGCCAAGCGGTGTCTTGTCACTGTCACTAGGAGCACCTTCCATCCTGAGGGATCCCAAAGCACTTTGCAATCTTCCATAAGGAACTGGCTCGAGTTAATGATAGGAAATGGGGCAACAGGCAGCGAAAATCTCCTCTCCAGCTGGAACTCCATGGATGCAGAATGGGGTTATCTGGGACACGGGGTTGGCAACTCCCCAAAGCTGTAGTGAACTTTGGGTAAGTGGTAGGACTCCAAACTAAGGTAAGACAGTGCCTCCAGCGGCTCAGTGCTCCCTCAAGACCGATCTAGGTTCAGCTCTGGCTGAAGGAGAGCCCACCTACAGCATCACCAGCACCACTTCCTGCAGCACCCTTCTTTGTCCTTGAATGTTTCCCATCCAAGCACTGACCTGGCCCAATCCAGATTAGTTTATGAGATCTGAGAAGGTCACAGCTCGGAGGTGGTGTGGGGCTGCAGGTGGATTGTCATGCCAAACCACGCTGTCCCCTAACCCTTTAAATCGAGCTCTCCGCTGGCAACTTGAGGATGTTAAATCCCTGAGTATCCTCGCTAAGAGTGTGAGCTACAGGCAGCACGCTGGCACCGGCTCCTCCCGTCTGGGCCCTGTGTGTCATAGAACCATAGATGTTAGAGATGGAGAAGCCCATTAGGTCCCACTCCGTCCTTTCCCCCCCAGGGGCCAGTGCAGGATTGTTCCCTAGCGTCTCCTCCAGTCCCGGGCAGGCAGCTTCCACCCCCTGCTGTTGAGTCTTCCCTGTGTCTTTCAGACTGAGCTATGCAGATCCCCTCCCTCCCTCCTACTCACTGTTCAGCAGGCTCTCGGGCCCCTTCTGCGTGTCCAGGTTGGGCTGGTTCTGTTGATTGTAAAATCGCAGCAGACATTGCTGGTTGCAGAAGTGTTTGATTTGCCCCCGCCAGTGGATGGTTTCCAGCAGCTTCCCCTGACGCTTGCAGGCATGGCACCGAGCTGCCTAAAGCCCGCATCAGCAGGAGAGAAACAACGAGTAACTAACCACACCCCCTCCGAGTGCAACACAACTCTCCAGTGAAAGGTGCACATCGCAAGGTGCAGTGAGCTTCCCCACAGCAGTGCCCTGCCAGTGCCAGCCAGGGACTCCAGCGGTGCGAACTTCTCCCAGCAGCACTGGCCGCGGATCCAGCACTGTGAGCTTCCTCAGTGCAGTGCTCTGTCTGGCGGGATCAGCTGGGGACTCCAGCTACGTGAGCTTCCCCGTAGCAGTGTCCCGTCATTGCCAGGCAGGACTCCAGCAGTGCCAGGTTCTCCGCAGCAGTGCCAGCCAGACTCCAGCAGTGCGAACTTCCTCAGTGCAATGCCCACTTATCTGGGTGCCGTGCCCACCACAGCACTTAGCACAAGCTGCCAGTGCCAATACTGACCTTGAAGTACCAGAGCAAGTATTTGCTTTTGCAGTCTTCACTACAGAAGTCCCAGGTGCTGCCCTCCAGCTGCTCGGTGACCGCCCGCTGGCAGGTCTGAGAACAGTAGGTGCAGGTGATGCAGCACAGGCCCAGGTTCTTGGTGAAATCCTGTTTGTAAAGAAGCACACACCCTGCGGAGAAACAATAGGAGTGAAACCTTCCCAGGATGAACTGGGGGCCTCCCTGACCCAAACATGACCAGAATCCAGGTCTGCGGAGACAACAGAGCACACGCAACACACTGTAGGGAACAATCCAGCACTGGCCCCTGGGGCTGGGATAAGATGGGACCTCACGGGGACTTGCCATCTCTCACCTCCATGCTTCTAGGAAGAGTCTGACTCCAACCTCCTGTGTGCAGGAACCCAGCAGGCAGGGCAAGGCCAGGTCAGGCCAGCCCAGACGCAAGAGCGTAGAAGTGCATGATGACAGGAGGAGCGGAGCTGCCACCTGCTGTCTCCCCAGCCCCCAGAGAGAGAAAAGCTGTGAGAAGGCCCTCCCCAAGGACACAATGAACGGTAAAGATCTTGCCCTAGGGCCTGGCTGGACAGCAAGCCATCCCCACAACAGTCCTCCCTTCACTGCATGGCAAGGCTCTTGCCCCAGGGCCTGGCTAAGACAATCTCCCCTTTGTTCCTCTCCATGCTCTCTTCTCCTCCCCCAGCATGGGCTGGCATGGGGGCTCTGCCTCTCCCATGCCTTCCCCAAGTACCTTCACTGCAGAAGTTCTTCTCCACTCCAGAGAAACGGATCTTCTCATGCAGCAGCTTCTCCTGCTTGCAGTGTTCACACTGAGACACCACCCCACGCAGCCGCTTGAAGTCCTCGCAGCAGTCCTTGCAGCAGAACTGATACACCTTGTCCTGCCAAAGAGACCACAGCCAGGTCAGCCAGGCTGGCAGCAAGGGAAGCAAGAGAAAGATTACAGAGCTGAGTTAAGTCCCCAGCTCTCCTGGCACAGGATTTGGTAGGAATGATGCCCTTCTGACATCCTGCTGAATGCAGGAGTGCAGCACTCAGCAGTCTCCAGGCACATCTCTGCAGCTAAGGCATTCAGAGGACTGGCACAGGAGGAGCTCTGCTTACAGCAGGGAGAGGAAGTACCCCAGAGGTTCTCAGCAGTGTTGGCCTTCACCTCAACATCCCCCCAGGGGAAGTCCTCACCTGCCAGTCCAGGATCTCCGGCTTCCCGCTGAACAGATTGTGACAGTAATGGCAGTTGAGGTGGATCCCACCTTCGGGGCTGGTGCGCTGAGGAGACAGAGACAGCTCATGGGGGGAGAGCAGCTGGAGGGCAGCAGGCACCTGCCTCACACTGCCACCACTGCCACCTCCTTCATGGCCTGCCTGGCCCCCTCAGACCTGCTGCCACTCTGGGCACTCGGTCAGTCCATCACATCCTGTCTCAAGCTCCTGGAGAGCTGATTCTTGAGAGCAATTTCACTTTGCTTCCAGTCTGCTGGGTCCAGCTCTTCTCAGGAAGGCAAGTTTTCAAGCTGCCACGCTGCTGGATTTGAAAACTTAAATGATGAGGGCTCTGCTATCTCTTCTGAGGATTTCTCTAAAAGTTCTTAAAGCACAGGTGCCCGATTTCTATTCTCAAGATAATGCAACTTAAGAATTCAAGCAGCCTCTCATCCCATTTTCTGCTAGAATTATCTGCTAGATTAAACAGCATTTGGTGTCCTGTCCACAATGCATTTAGCATTTGGTGTCTTATCCATAAGGATATATTTATTAATAAAGTCATTCCTGGTTTTCTTTCTCATAACCTCAGATAAGACATTCTGCAAGTGCCTGAGTACAAGCGTTTTTCAAACCCAAATTTAATTTTTGGGATTTTTCAGAACACCTCCAATTTTTCTTCAGCATTGAAAATGAGGAGGACATTGGAGAATATCCTTCCTATATGTGCATCATTCTAGGCAGGTCTTTTGTTCCCTGGCCCTCAAACGTTAACTCTGTGTTCACCTGTTTGTACTTGCAATAAATTAATCCCTCCCTCTGTGGCTGTAAACTGAGATGCTCATACTGAATAGTTTATCTTCCATAATTCCGTGGCCTTTTCAAAATCCTTACTTTCCCAGGATTTGCATATCCCCAAACTAGCTGAGGAAGGCTGACATAGGATCTTGCACTAAAACTGTGTTTAAGCACACATTAGGAGGAACCAGCCTTGTCAATCAATCCAATTGCTTTGCTTTCTGTGACTGCCCTGAACACAGCATGCACTAACACTTCACCAGTTTTTGTTTCATCTGCTGAATTTCATCATGCTTACTTTGACTTTATTGCCAAATGATTGACGAAGATCTTGAAGCTCTTGGGCTTAACACTGATCCCCAAGAAGCCATCTTGAAACAATCTCTTTGGTGTTGTTTTTTCTTTGACAAATGTGTTCTGAGATCTGCCAGCAAGACAGTTCCTAATCCAGGTGATGCATGGGTTTATTCATATGTTTACAATGCTGATTTTATATGGCAATATTTCAAGTTAGGTGAACTAATGAAGTCCCAGTTGGGAAAAGGGGAAACACTGCAACCATTTCTAAAATGGGTAGAAAGGAGGACACTGGAAACAAGTGAACTGTGCTGTGCCTGTGAAGATCATGAAACAGATCCTTCCAGAAGCTGTGCTGAGGCACATGGAGGACAGGAGGTGCCAACACAGCCAGTACAGTTGCACCAAGGGCAAGTCCTGGCTGACCAACCTAGTTGTCTTCCTCAATGGAGTGACTACATCAGTGGAGAAGCAAAGAGCTGTGGGTGTCATCTCTCTGGAGCTCTGTAAAGCCTTTGGCACAGTTCCCCACAGCATCCTTCTCTCTAAACTGGAGAAAGATGATTTGATGGCTGGAGTGTTTCGTGGATGAGGAGTTTGGTTGGATGGTTGCATCCAGAAGGTAGTAGTCAAAGTTTCAATGTCCAGGTGGAGATCAGTGACAAGTGGTGACCCTTAGGGGCCTGTGCTGGGACCAGGACTGTTTCATGTCTTCATCAATGACACAGTGGATTTAGAGCACCCTCAGCAAGTTTGTAGATGACACCAAGCTGAGTTGTTCCATTGAAATGCCTGAGGGACAGAGTGACATCCAGAGGGACCTGGACAAACTCAAGCAGTGGCCCATGGGAATCCCATGAGGTTCAACAAGGCCAAGTAGAAGATGCTGCACCTGGGTCAGGGCAACCTCCAGTATCAATCCAGGATGGGAGATGAACAGACGGAGAGCAGCCCTGCTGAGAAGGACTTGGGGATGCTGGGGGATGAGAGGCTGGATATGAGCTGGCAACATGAGCTCACAGCCCAGAGAGCCAAGGGTGTCCTGGGCTGCCCAAAAAGCAGCATGACCAGCAGGTTAAAGGAGAGGATTCTGCCCCTCTGCTCCACTCTGGTCAGACCCCACCTGCAGTGCTGCCTCCAGCTCTGGGGTCCCCAGCACAGGAAGGACATGGACCTCTTGGAGCAAGTCCAGAGGAGGACCATGAAAATGACCAGAGGGTTGGAACAGTTCTATCAAGAAAGGCTGAGAATTGGGATTATTCAGCTTGGAGAAGAGAAGGCTCTGGGGAGACCTTATTGTGGCATTTCAATACTTAAAGGGTGCTTTTAAGCAAGATGGGGACATACATTTTAACAGAGCCTGTTGCAATAGGACAAGGGGTAATAGTTTTAATGTAAAACAGAGTATTTTTATATTAGTTATAAAGAAGTTTTTTTACAATGAGGATGGTGAAACACTGGCCCCTAACCCTGGAAATATTCAAGGTCAGATTGGACAAGGCTCTGAGCAACCTGACCTAGTCGAAGATGTCCCTGCTCACTGCAGGGGAGGTTGGCCCAGATGACATCTAAAGGTCCCTTTCAACCCAAACTGTTCTATGATTCTAGTCTTATGATGTCTACAACGCTAAAAACTCTATAGCTACACTACTCACACTATTTGTGACCTCAGTGAAGGATTACATCAAGAATTTATTAAAAAACCCAAACAAACAAACAAAAAGAAACCCACCAAAACCCCCAACCAACCAAATGCCTCCCCACCCCCCCAAAAATCAAAAAACCCATACAAACTAAATCCCAAAATGAAATGCTGCAACTGCCAGTAACCAACCCTTACCTCTAGATTCTCTATGTTTTGTCAGTTGCCCAAGACATGTCCTGGCCTAAGTTTTTCATGTCTTCCTGGCTGTCACCTTGTCCTTTGACAACTGTACAAAACTAATATTCTTGAAGTTGCCTATGAATACCACAGACATCTCACATATGCTGAAACTTAACATCAGAAGTTTAAAAATCACCAGTCAAGCCTTTGAGGATTATTAAACAAGAGGTATCCAGGCCTGCTAGTTGTAAATTTTTAGATGACACATCCTGGAAGAGTTACGTTTCTCAGTGACACCTGAGGGCAGCTCTGCCCCTTTCCACCCAGCTATCAGGTGTGCACTTGTGCTTTGCTGGCTTACTTGTGCATTTGCTTGTGCTCTCATTGGGCCACTCCATCTCAAACCCGTAATGCAGCACAGCTCTGCTGGGCATAACCTGATTGACAGGAGTGAATTACAGCCCACCTTATCCCAAAGCAGAATGGGGAGATAGGGCCAAGACTGGGATTTGAGCAATTACAGTCACTGCAACTCCTGTGCTCCAAAAGAGACTTTCTTAGGAACCCTCCCTGAGGAGGCTCAAGGAAGGTGGAGCCTTTGTTTAGAGTGAAAGGAGGCATGAGCTCCACAGCCCAGCCCAGCCCAGCATGAAGGATATTTCAGTACCTGGAATTTGGTCCAGCAGCTGGGGCTGCAGAACTGGTAGACAACCCGGTCTGTCTTGTTGTAATAGCAGGGTTCAGATAAACTCTTTCTGCAGAAGCTGCAGGGTCTAGGGGGACCTGATGAAACAGATAGGAATCGGTGAGGGCAGCAGCACTGGATGTGGGACTGGATTCTGAGGATGGCATGCAAACTACTCACTCATCCTCAGTCTGTCAAGCTATTATCAAAAATCAAGGTTCAAGAGCACCAGGAAACTTAAGAGTACCAGATTCTGCTAGGACAGAAACATTAAACAGATGGAGAGCAGAGTGGTTCAAGGAAGTGACCCTGGCCCCACAGGAATTTGGACAAAACAGGCTGCAATACTTGTCCCATTCCTGGACAGCCCAGTACACCATGTAATGGAAAGGGCAATGCCAGCACAATCCAGCACTACAGCTGCTCCCTGCATTCTCAAGAACAGCAATGTACACTACCCTCTGTATTAAGATGTCTACATACTGCAAGGGTTCTTCCCTCTGCACTTCCACTTGTCTCACTGGACTTTTCCCCAGGCTTTTACCTTCTTTTCAGTCCCATCCACAAGCAATAAACAATACCAAGGAAGGAATTAAGAGTGGAGAGGTGATGATTCCCTGTACACAGGTGCTCTTACCGACTAAGCCTGACTGTTTCACTTTGTGGGAGGTAGTGCAGCAAATGGAGCAGAACAGGCCCATCTTGCCACTGCGATCCACGTTGGGCAGCATGTCAAAATTCTTGCACAGCGTCTTGCACCACATGCAGGGGTAGACCCGAGTGTTCTTCTGCAAACACAGAGCAGAACAGAGCTTCCAGGAGACCATCACAGCTGGCAAGGTCCAGCTACCACATCCCACCCCACTGCTGTATCCACTACAGGACTGCTCCCCTGCAGTGACCACCTGATGCCAGGGACAGGCTCAGAGTCTGCAGATTCAGGTGGTGGTAGCAAAAAAAGCTACCTTTGGCACTTCAACTTTTTATTTCAAGGGTAGCCTAGCAGGAATACTGAGTTTCACAATCCCCTCCAAGACAGTTAATTCAAGACTGCTCAGGTCTTGAGCAGAGGAACATATCCAGCCCAGCTTTAAGGAGACATCCAGAAGCCAGTCCATGCTAACTGCATATACCAGTGTCACTTTACCATCAGCTCAGGGACTTTCTGACCCATGCTTGTGTCCATGGTGGGCCCCATGCAGATTACATCAATTCTGTTTGCCTGCTTCAGTGTTTCCCCACAGCAATATTTTAACTGCTTTGTCAGCAATAGAAGACCAAGGGGATTAGAGTCACCTGCTATTTAATAAAATGCCCTGTGCCAAACCAAGCAAAGTTGCTGTGTGCCCACAGAGAACCCCCTCACCCTGGCAGCTGCCCCCACACACCTTCTTGTAACTGTTGAGACACGCAGAGTTGCAAAAGCGTTTTTGCTGGCCTTCATGGAAGAGGTACTCCAGGGGCAAGCCCTTGTTGTAGATATAAAGTCCACAGTTGTCACAGCAGTTCGTTTTCAGCCCCTTGGTGGCCCGGAACTTGGTGAAGCAGGCGTCACTGCAGATGCGGTGAACCACGTTCCCATTGCTGACCTCGTGCTGGATCTGCAGAGACATCACTGCTGTCACTGCCCAAACCACCATGGCCTTCCTTCCAATGCAGCTGTACTAGCACAGCCCTCAGGATAACAGGCACTAAAACTCTGGGAAGTGCCATACTGGAAGCTGGTATGGACTCAGGGCAGCTTCCCTTGGGGAAGTCAGAGGAGCAACTGGGACAGCAGAGTGGCAGGAAGCAGTGAGCCTCAGAGCAAGGAAAAGGGAGCGAGCCCAAGCTAGCTCAGGGGCTGAGGCCTCACAGGAAAAGCTGGCAAATGCCTGGTCTTGTCAAGACGATGTGCTGTGAGTCCTAAGCACTTCATCCAGGACATGGGAAGGACAAGGGATTTGTTTACCTCGCCAGGTTTGTGGCAAACGCTGCAGCGGCTGGTGTCCGAGGCATCTGCAGACTGAGGTGCTGGTCTGTGCTGCTGGGCCTCGTAGAGGGAAAGGCAGACAGAGGTGCAGAACTCATGGAAAGAGCCACCTGAACCAATCTGGGCAACCACAGAGTCCTTGGTGTTCCAGATCTCCCTGGGGATCAAGAGGGGATGTGTTAGAGCAGGGACATGTGTGTCCTGCCACAAAGGCATAGGATGGCTCACTGCAATGCACAGGACTTTCTTGTGTCGCAAAAAGTTGGCAAGAACTGTCTCATAGCAGCTTCTGTCCTGGCCCAGGGAGTGGTGTCTGAAGACAGAGCATGCAGGAGATTGTTTTGAAGGGAAGCTGGAATATTGGGCACTGAGTCTGGGGACAGGCAGGCAAAGCAAGAATATGAAAGGGGTGTAGGGAGCATGGGAGAGGCACTGTGTGAAAGAAGACATGAAGCAGTAGCTGGCAGTGGGCAGGAGTGATGTGGGTGAACGAGGGCCATAGGAAGGGGACTGGCAGGAGAGCTGTGGAGCAGGTGAGTGGGGTCACAAGCACGGGAGCACTGAGGAAAGGGGAACGAACACACACTTTTTGCAGAAGGTGCATATCTTCTTGCCAGGTGGTTTTTTTGAGAAGGTGGTGAGACAGGGGCTGGAGCAGAAGAGCTGAGGAAGGCCTTTTCTCTGGTAGGCAGTCTGGCCCTTCTGCAGCGGGGTCCGGCAGTTGGCACACGTCATCTTGGTGAAGGTGGAGCGGGCGGCTCGCTGCGCCATCTGAGTGCGCAGGGACATCCGAGTGGAGCGCCGCGTGCGGAAAGGAACGAAATCCTCGTCGTTGGGATCATCCACCATTGCATCAGAGTCTTCATCAGAGACTGGAACTGCAAAGCAGCAGAGGAAGATCAGAAACCCCACATTAGGAAGTGAGAAACTCTGCCGTGAGACACGTGCTGGGGTTTTCTGAGTCACCTTTCTAGAGTCCCTCTATGTACTTTGTTCCTGTCTGGGTGGAATGATAAAGGGACCCTTAAAAGAAATTTTGTTGTAACTGGAGATGAATCAAGAGGTGTTTAAACAATCCAGGCTTAAATACAATTCTTGTCTAGGAAGTCATGATATGCCAAGGTTGAGCAGAAGCCCAAAGTGTGAACTTCTACCCTGTAGGAACTGTTAGACCTAAAAGGGAACGTGCTGATCACCAGATTCTAACACAGGCAAGCAATGAAGGAGCAACACAAAAATAGTAGGGAATGGCAGGATGACATTCAATATCTCAAAGAACAGACACTTCATGTACTTCTCCAGGAAAATCTCCAAGATGCAACCTTCCTTCAGACAGCCTGCTCTCATAGAGAGAAAGGAAGAAAGTTCCTGGGTGAGGAGATGGAAGATGGATTTCCTGGGAACACCCCCGAATCTCATCCTGTTAATTAGTGCTTGGTGCCCACACACCACTGTAAAAATACAACACTCCCCTTGTTGTTGTGACCTAAGTGCCCTGAGAAAGCAAGATAAGTACCCCAGGATGAAGAGTTGTGGGCTGAAAGGACCTGTCCTGTGTAGAAGGGAAGCCTGTACAGAAATTTCAGAGTTCCCACTGTACTCACACCATGAACTACCTGCCCACAATGGATCTGGGCCATTCTCTCTGGCTGAAAACAGGGATTGGCCAACCCCAGTTACTCACTGCTCTCAGAGGAGTTCACAGTTTCCGGCCTGGCAGCTTCTGATCTTCTGGGTCGTTCACTTCTTTTCTGCTCCTAGAAGACATTCAGAAAATAGTTAGGCTAACTATCAGCTAGGACAACCATGGATAAATATCACAAATTATGGTGAAGTTCCAACTTCTGGGATTTGGTTTCCCAGTACCTAGGCTGAAAATGGATAAAACTCCATGGATGCCTGATCAGAGCTGGCAAGACAGAGAAGAGGGGGAAGTAGGCTTATGAGAATGACATTTCAGCTGAGGGTGGCAGGGACACACTGAAGCCACATTACAGCATAGTGGCAGTGCACAGAGATCATTCTGTCACAGGAGTCATGCAAGCTCCTTTCCAGAGAGCTGACAAGACAGCCAGTGTCCCTGTCACAGAGTCTGACAACAGCCAGCCACGCTCTGTGCTCCTGTACCATACATACTTGACTGCATTCACCTCACCTTCTCAGCTGGCAGCTCGCTTCCCTTCCCAGACAGGCTTTCTCCTGGAACAGAAGCACAGAAGAAGCTTGCATCTAACATCTTGCTTTTCACCAACAGAAGAGCACACATGTTCTCCAAATGCAGCCACCCTTTGTGTCAGTCAGCACATGAAGCCTCAGCCTGTCCTGGCTATCAAGTACAGTTCTGGTGGTGGAAGGCTCCTAAACCCACCACCTGTAGTTGCAGACCCAAACACACAGCTTGGGAGGAGCCCTGCAAGGGGAACACCTCCCTGCATGAGGGAGGCAGGCTAGGTGGGCAGTTACCTCCAACTGTTTCTTCTCCTGGGGAAGGCCAGCCTGGGCAGAGGAAATTTGCCTACTGGAAACACCTGCTGGTGACCCTCAGTTCCAGCAAAGACTGCAGCAATGAAGAGCATGAGCTAAGCTGATGTGCAGCCACAGCTTTATTGGGGAAGCTCCTTGCTTCCACAAGCACCAAAAATCAGTTAAAGTCATGAAAACTAGAGCAAGAGCTTATGCACACAGGAACGTTCCCTTTACACAAGAGGCTTTGCCCAAATCTAGACCACCAGAAGAGTTGGCTATTTCTATAGCAGGGGATGAGCTGGAATGCAGAGCAAACTCCTAGCTGGATGATCTCCTGAGCAAAAGGAAGCCAGGTTCTGCTGAGCCAACAACTTACCTGTTCGTGGTAAGGATTCCTGTGCTTTGGATACACTGTTTTCTTTAAGTGAGTTCTTCCCATTATTATCCCCTTCCTCTGCCCGCTTTTCCTCCACAGGCTCAGGGGGCAAAGCTGCAGTTCTGTTGTCTGGGCTCTGTTGCACCTCTGCCTCCCCTGCCAGCCCTTCCCTCTGCACAGGTGAGCTTTTCCTTGGTGCCTTCAACTTCATCTTCTTTGTTTGTTTAAGACTGAGCTGGGGTGGGGGCACTGTGGGACTGGAGGATTGTGCTGTGGTTACTTCTGTGGCTGGGGCACTGCTGAGGTCCTTGGAGTCAGGGACAGTTTGTTGGGGTGATTCAGGGGCTTTGTCACCAGACAGGGCAGGAATAGCAGCAGCACCATCTTCCTTTATATCCCCAGAACAATTTTTTGGTGCATCCTCTCCTTCTTTCCCTGTGTCTGGGCCAACAGCTTCTCTAGAGAGGGCAGAGGAGTCTGCTGGTCCACCCTCCACATCCTGGGCAGGTTGTGCCTTACACAGCCCATCCAGACCCTCTGGTTTATCTAGTTCCACCAAGTCAGATGTTTTACCCAAATCATCTAAGACACCAGGTTTCTCCAGCATATCCAAGACAACAGGTTTATCTAGAACATGGTCATTTGATTTATTTAGTTCAGACACGCTGTCTGCTTTCACTACAAGGTCCAAGTTCTCATCTGCAGTCATCTGCTTGGATTGATCCCAGCCAGGGGGCTGAAGAACTGAAACTTCCTGGGTAGAAGCTGTTTGGGAGCCCAGGAGATCTTCACCAAACTCCATGTCAGCGGGGAGATCAGCAATGAGAGGTTTGTCAGGCAAGGACAGGGGGTCCAAAGATCCTGAAAATTCACTGGAATCCATTTAGAAGATGGCAACTGGAAATGAGAGAGAGACTTGCAAGTTAATGAAAAGCAATCTAACATAGAACATGAACTGTCCACTCTCCTGAACACTGCTGGAGTAAAACAAGGCCCAGGAATGCTGCCAGGCCATAACCAGGATACCAGACACCAGCAGGTGAAACACCTCCACTTGTGAGGGAACAAAAGTCAGCAGCAGGGTGCAATAGTTTGGTATAACAGACCTTTGGGAAATCTACAGCCCTGACACAGCTCACCACAGCACAGCAAAGAAACACTTGCTTATGCTAAGTGACACATTGGGGTACCAGAAATGGCTCGAGCACCAATTCAGGAGGCTCCACACTGATATTCTGTGGTAATATCCTCAGCCCTGCCTTCTTCTCCGTCCAAATAATCTGGTCTGTCCTTCCTCCTGATCTGTTCTTATGGAGCTAACACATTTTTAATTTTTAAATACCTTTTTTCTCTTAAACATAGAGGTAGAAATAACTCCTTTCAAGCCCTGAAGTGTGAGTCTTAACAAGATACAGGATGATAACATGCATTAATCTTGTCAGAGGACAGATATAAACAATGTTAGTTGTTTAACTGCATAGCCCAGTGTAGGCTAATATTCAGACATGGAACAATTGGAAAAGCTTAAGTTAGAACTAGGCGGAGTTCTGGAGACTGGCAAGAAGAAAGGTGTAAAGCTCTGATGTTAAAAGCAGTCATAAGAAGAACAAGTAGGAAGATAGACACGAGCATGCAACACAGAGTCAGGAAAAAAGACCAGTGTGACTTTACAGGGCACAAAGAGTGCACTTGAACAGGAAGGTGTGATGCAGACTGCCAGCCTGGGAGGGGAAGTTACAGCCCAGCTCCTCATGGTTGACATTACCATAAGACAGAAAGGTCAAGACTTTGAGATGAGGCAAATAATATGGTCTAAAACTGAATTATACCGTCACAGGGAGATAATGGTTGACAAACTCAAAGAGGGAAAGAGAGAAGGAGCTGGAGTCAGTGGGAGAAGGAGTAGTAAGGCAGTGTAAGACTCAAAGTAACATCATGTCCCCAAACAGGCTCTAAGTAGACACTACACAAAAGGCACTACAATCAAATGATGTGGCAACAACCTATCCTTCCCTATCAGAGTAATTCCAGTTCTAAATTTAGCACTGTTTTAAGCCCTCAATGAGAAGACATGGTACTTTTGTTTATTTGGGCATAACTCATCTATATCAATGAAGGAGGAAGCCTGATGTAATTTCACTGATGATGGCTGTTTAACCCTTTTTTTATATTCTTCCCTCTGAAAGGACAACCAAGTTCTCACTCACAAATTGTTTGCTCAGAACTAAACAGAACACACTTGGACAGAAAATGTACTCAACTTCTGGAAGGAAAGGAAATCACTACCAACAACTGGATTTCAAAGCCACTGCCTCTTTAATTTATCTAAATACCCAGTAATGTTTTTTGTTTCCTGGTGGCAGATAAAGCACTGTTCCCACAATCACAAACAGAAATTAAAGGAAATGTAATCTTTAGAAATGCTCGGCAAGTCTCACCCCTAAAGACTGGTGTTTCTGTTCTTTGGTGTTTCTGTTCACTTTTAGTTGTAAGATGAGACAAAACTTTTAGAATAAGCCAATTCCAGAGCAATACAGCATCTAATACATGTTTTAGGTTGTCTGACAGAAATAAGAACAAAGTGAAATAGAAACAAAGACATCTGAAAGAAAGGTCCTGAGGAACTGAAGCAGATGAGAATTCTCCCAAGATGACAAACATGGTTTTTTTCTGCAGCTCAGAATATGAACGTCTCCTGCTCAAAGATATCCCCCACCCAGTTTCACAGACAGACAGCAGACCCTACAATAATAAGCAAAAAAACCTCAAGGCATCCAGACAAAGAAGGAAAACTTATTTATAAGTATACTTAACGGAGCTAACATACTGAGAATCACCTCAGACATTCTGCACAAGTTTGCAATGAACTACTAAGGTGATGCTCCTAAAGTATTTCCCACTTTTAGCTGGCCTAGTCTTTGCTTGGTAGAAACAAACATTTGGAGCATAAGAACTCCATTTGGGCATTCCCCCTCAGAGCATAATGCAAGCAACAATCTACAAACTTCTCCTGTAACTCATGTGCTCCACAAGTGGACCAAAGGCATCTGGTTCAACAGTGTACCTTAACACTGCTTTCAAACTTTGGGTGATACAATGCAAGACAAAACTCTGACTTAGTGGCAACATCCTTGTCCAACAGAAAAATCTTAAAGAGAACAAGTATTCTGCAGATTAAGGCGACTCCAAACTATTGGGATGTGGCTGGGACAGACCTTCCTGCAGAGGCAAGGCTGCAGTAAGAGCACTCACTGCCATGCTCTGTTTGGAGGCACAGCCCCCTGAACTCAAGGTGCTGTCCCCTCTCATCAGCTCTGTCTGAATCCTCCCAGCAGAACAGCTCACACATTCTGGAGAAGGAACCTAAACTTCTTCTTAGGATGTGCAAAGCTAAAGACTGCTGCAGTCAGTCCAATGAAAGGACCACACTTCTTAGGATGGGTAAAGCTAAGGACTGCTGCAGTCAGTCCAATGAATATCCTGCTCCTGTTCACACCCAGAATGGATACCTGGGGAGAGAGTAAAAGAAACACAACTAACAGGATGTTCCTCTTCAGCACATCCTCCAATCAAGGACTCAGCTGCTGCAGAACCACTTTGCTTGAGCTGCACTGAAAATGTCCCTGTTAAGAATCTGCACTGGGCAAATCCTCTGTGAATCTGCCTAATCCCACTTTGCACCAATTTATACTTTGGACCTCCTAAAATTCCAGTGGTTTTAAGTCCTGCAGCTTAATATTTAGTTTTTAGAAGTATTTTCCTTTTATTTTCAACCTGCTGCAGCAGAGCTCCAAGGCGATACAGGGCAGATGAGTGCCAACTTTTGATATATTTAAAAGAATCTGGAAAAGCTGATGGAGTTAAGAGTTGAGGCTGGAGCCAAGGTGATGCTGATGAACAATCTGAGTGGGAAAGCACGGAATGTCCCTGACAATGAATTCTTTATAGTGTCTTTCAAATACCAGCTGATAAGGATGAGGAAGGCGGGTCTCAAAACAGGAAAGGTATTTTCCAGTTCTGTGGGTTGCTCTGAAATCAAACTCAATCTGAAGAAACTAGAGCTGCTCCACTGCAGCAAGGTAAGAAGCTCTACTTCTGTCTGCCCCAGGCAGTCAGATTTGTCTGGGCCTTCTGTTGAGCTTCACAGTAAGTTAAGCTGCAAACAGAGCGTGCACTTTATCTCTGGTAAAGTCTTTTCTCACTTTCTACAACAGAAACAGAATAGCTTATTGTTTCTGGCAGGTGCTGAAATGATCCACCACAAGTCATCACCTCTCTTATTCCAGGACAAGCTAATGCACAGCTCAGTCACCAGAGTGCTCAAAATCTTCCTCTTTTCTAGCCACATAACTGGCAGTAGGGATACAGTGCAGCAGGACTTGGCCAAACCAAGAGGAGGCAGTGTGCTGAAATCCTGCACTTAGCAGCATACATAACTGCTCCATTTGGGAACTCCTTACTTAGGAGTAAGTACTCCCTGGAATATTCAGTAAGAGATATATTCTTGGGAAGAACAAGTTGAAGGAGCAAAGTCTCCTGCACAACAGTCTGCAGCAGAATGCTTCTCAGGTAGCAAGTAAGTATTTCCAGAGAAGTGATGGGACAGCTGAGGGTCCTCCCCAGGTGTGCAGGACTGGCACAGAACTGACACTGACTGCCAAACCCAGTACCTGTGACTACCAGACCTGCCCAGCTCTTTCTGCCAAAGAGAGGCACGTGGGATCTTCTCTCATATCTGGAAGCTCAAAGTGCAACATCTCTGCCAGGACACTTAAGCACATCCAAGTGACTACCTGGGACTTTATCCAGCTTATTAAAGACATCAGTGATGCTGTAACTCCGGTAACCATTAGCAGGGGAATATGTGGCCTACCTACAGAAATGAGGATCTACCATCAAACATTTAATTAAAAACAGACAGCAAGAAAAAATTACTCCCTCCCAGTGAAGAGAACATCTCAGAAGTCTTTACAGCCCACAAAAAAATCCCACAGCCATGGTTACTGCTTTCCTCTAGCAAAGGAACAGCAACTGCTTGGGTATCTGTCCTGGACCTCTGTTCAAGGATGTGTATTCAGATTTTCAATACTTTTGAAGGCTGAAGGATTATCTTTTTCACTATTAGAGATAATTTGAAATACGAAAGTAATCAACTAGTAACTACAAAAAACACTTAAATCAACATTTCAGCCACCTCCCATCTACAAGGTCTGTAAGACCTAAGCAGAGCTCTGGAAGAAGCTTCTAATTTTTTTGCCAAATTTTTAAACAAACAGTAACACTCCACCTAATACTTCTCAACAAAAACAACAGTGTCAATACAAAATTCAATTAATAAAACATTAAGAGAGTAATACCAGCATGGTTTCAGTCAACATATCTTCATTATATTATACTTTGAGTGGTGAGTACAGCAGAAGCCAACTTCTCTCTGCTGTGACTTATCTGAGTTTATCTGGACAGCTGTTAGCACTCTAAATTCAAGCACTGCAAACCTTTATTATGTATTGGCTAACTCACTTCAACTCAAATGAATTTACAAATAATCACCAGTAAACTAAGCACACTACTGTGGACCATGTTTCAGTCCAGTCAAACTGCTCCAGGAAGGTCCAGAAAGGATTTTGTTACTTACTAGTGTTTTTGGAAAGGCAACTCTCTGAGCTGCAAACTCAGTCTTCAAAGAGCACAAAGCCCACTTGGTGACATTCAGTACAGGGCTACTTGCTCACAGTGCCATGTTAGACCACTCTTGGTAACTGTCTACAATTGATAACAGTTATTGGAAGAGTTGAGATGTTTCAAATTAAAATAAAAAAAAAAAAATCTGACACAGTAACAGAAGAATCCCACTGCTTTATGAATCAGCCATGGTTTAGAAAATACCCTCCAGTGCTAAACTTATTTTGTTCCCTGAAAAGAAACAGGGAGACAGGACCCATCTCAAAAAAAAATCACAAAGTAAGATCTACAGCACACAACTCCTTAGAGATACAGACAGATGCACACAAGGATCCAAAAAGCTGGAAATCAAAGCTGGACAAGCTCATAAACACATGATTAAACAACTGACTATGGGATTTGCAAGCCCTCTGTGACTTGGAGGTTTTACATGCAATGACTCATTCCAAGTCAGCTACAGCTCCTGCAGATGCCACTGGTCGAGTCCTTGTGCTTTGCAGGCAGGGTTTGGCAAATCTTGTCTCACCTCCAAATGTATTATTTGTTCTCAATCAGTGCAAACTGCAGCAGCTTTCACCACATCCCCTTCAGGCCAGTCTTTATGTGTGACTGGGACTGTCTACCCAACAGTAACTGGTACACAGGGGAAAAAAGGGCCTTTCCAGAATTTCACCAGCAGCATCGAGGCTCCAGCAATTGTTTATTGATAGTCCCAAAGCCAGGAAAGATCACCACTAGATTTTCCTACACAGGAGCCCCAGCTCAGGGTTGCAGGCCTCAAATAGAGTATCACAGTCACCCTGAACTCAGAAAGCCAAAATCCTCCAGCACTGAGAAGCTGGTGCTGCAAAACACAACCATGAGTTGTCTGTAAATTCTTCAAAGGCAGGAATGACCAAACTGGATTTTAAGCTTGCATTCCAGAAACTTCACCTCAGTTTCAAGAAAGCACAAGAAGGACAAATTTCAGAAATCTCACAGAATTGTCTGGAATTAGGTTTACCAGGAGACTCTCTGCAACACTTCAAATATAACTGACAACAGTCCTCAATCTCAGCATTATCTGCTGCTAACAATAGCAGTAAATGCTAAGATAGGCAACAGGAGCTTCCTCATCCATCCAGAATACCATCCTTGCAGCAGTTTGAAATGGCTTGGGTCCCCTCACATCTTGTAAGACCAGGATCTCCCAAAGCATTAAGTGTCAAGGTTTTGCAATAGAGAAAGGAGTAACAAGTCTAAGTACACCCTTAGCAGCAATGCTATCTGGAGAGCAATTCAGCTTCAAGAACCAACTCCACTCAGTGATCAAGTCCAAGAGAAAACTCTCTTGGTGTTTGTACAGCCAAAATAGTGTTAAACACAGAGGAAGGAGGTGAGTGAGTTAAAAAAGCTTTTTAAGTACTATTAGAAGCACAACCAAAAAGGCTCAGAGGTTCAGCATGTTTGAGCAGTGTGTGTCCAAACTGCCTTAATGATATCAAGATAATGATTGAAAAAAATAGAAGACCTGGAAGTGGTAAAAAACAGATGGTCATCAGGTCTCTCTACCTGTTGGCCAAATTCTTCAGGAAGGCATCAGAACACCTGAACTGGCATGTCCCACAAGCAGCTACAGACAGCTGGAGAGGACAGCTGCATGGACAGCAGGTGACTCTCCAGAGGAGTGCTGCAGCCTGGGAACAGACCACAGACTGCCTGGAGGTCCTCAAAACCCAGCTGGACAAAACCCTGAACAACAAGGCCTCAAGTCAGCTTTGCTGTGAGCAGGAGGTCAGTTGGACTGGACCCTTCTAGAGGTCCCGTACAACCCAAATCTCTCTGTGGTTCTGTGAATAAACCTTACTGCACAGGGAAGAGACAGAAGACAAAAGGGCAGAGTCTCTGAGAGGATGTATCTGAGGACAAAACGTGTAATTGTCCCCAAGAGGCCTTGCAGAGCCAAAATACTGGAAGCACAATGTGAGCTGTCTCCTCTGCCTCGCTGACAGTCCCAGATCTCTCCACAAGGTGCCTGCCACCAAGGCACTGGAGAGGGATCTCAGCACTGGGAGGCCTCACCTCACATGAACAGCTGCTCAAACTGGCTCTGGGTAAGGCTGTGCTGAACAGAGCAATATTTCATCCTGTCTAGTGACCAACTCATCTCCCCTTGGGCTGCCCAAGGCTGGGCCAGCAGAGCAGACTCACAGCAGGTGGCCAGGAGACAGCACCAGAGCCCACGGCCAGCAGGACTGGTGAGGATGGTCTCAAACACTGCCATTTCCTGACGTGCACCATCAGCAGAGGAAGAAGTTAATAAAACACAAATTTTGTCAAATCCTGCTAGCACTGCCTTTGCTCAACCAACAAATGCATTGTCACAGCTGTAACCTATTCTATACTTCCCTTAGATTGCTTTGACCATAACCCTTCTGCACCAAGGATTCTGCCAGCACATCTGTGTCCATCAGAGTTGTACATCCCAGCACCACTGACCACAAGACATCCATAAAGATATCATACAAGGGGCTTTGCCCCCAAAGTGAGGCCATGGCCTCAGCCTGGGCCCTTGCTCTGGCTGCCAGAGATGTGGAAGAATCTGGTGTTACTCACTGTCATCCTCCAAAGCAAGGGCACTCACAGTGAGAGGGATGTGAGCAGGTGCAGAGAGAAAAAGAGGTTGTGCAAATATGCACTATGGAGCTGTGAGGCTCAGGTTAGTCATTACAGCTCTGTAGGCTGTGGATATTCCTTTAATAAGGTTGAGCTCACAATAACAACATGGCTATGCTCTTATCACCAGCTTTGATCCCAGGCTAGGCAGGGTTAGGTGAGAAAATGCAGATGAAAAGTTTTCTTGGGGATTGCAGCTGCAATGAAAGGGAAAGAAGTCACAGCCTAGAACAAAAGCCATACCTGGAAGCACAGTAGGAGAAAAGGAGAGCACAAATGAAGCAGCTCTCATCCTCATCAAAAGAGACTCCAGGAACCATCCCTCGGCACTCAGTTGAAAATCCTACCCCCCACCATCACCTGACACGGACCACGTCCAGCGCTGCCTCTGCCCACACAGCATATCTGACTGCCAGGGCCTTTTCCCATGCCAGGCACACACCACAGCCAGCTCCCTGCCTTGCCAGGCCTGCCTCCACCTCTACAAACCACACTGGAGGTTCTTGATACTCCCTAGGGCACCTTGTTGGCCACAGCTACACTGCCCACACCCATGGGGAGGCTTCAGCAGACTGGGGCCTCCCACAGCAGCCCAAGGCAGCTTCAGCGCTGTGGGACTGCACCTTTCTCTCATGGGGCCAGATCCTCGAGAGCAGCATACTGTGTCCAGGGATGTACACACCCTCCAGGCTTGAGGAGGCTCCAGACTCCCTCCCACACAGGGAGAGGGCTGTCAGAAAGGTTGTCCAGGGATGTACACACCCTCCAGGCTTGAGGAGGCTCCAGACTCCCCCCCACACAGGGAGAGGGCTGTCAGAAAGGGTGTCCAGTTCACAGAGCAGCAGCTGCTGAACCCCACAGACTTTGCTCCTACGTGTGGTGACAGCACCATAAAGGCTGAGCCCCTGGGGACACAGGGAGAGCTGAGCCCAGACAAGGTGCCAGGGCAAAGCTTTGGGGCAGAGGGTGCCAGGGCTGTTTGCTGCCACTGCTCAGCACAGCCCCTCAGCAAGGACAGGCCCCGCTGGGCTGAGCGCTCCAGGGCCTCCCAGGAGCCATGAACCCTGGGCCCAGGGCACCCCAGGAGCCGTGAACCCTGGGCTCAGCACCTTCCAGGAGCCATGAACCCTGGGCCCAGGGCACCCCAGGAGCCGTGAACCCTGGGCCCAGGGCCCCCCAGGAGCCGTGAACCCTGGGCTCAGCACCTCCCAGGAGCCATGAACCCTGGGCCCAGCCCGTGCCCGGGCACTGACACGGCTGGGGGGGCACAGCCAGCCACAGTCTGCCCCCCCCGCGCCCCCCCATGCCAACCCACACCAGGGGTGGGGTCAGGCTGGGGCTCCCCATCCATCACAAGGGGGCCCAGAGAGCACCTCCTGCAACACGGGCAAGGATCTCACTGGGGTCTCCATGGAAGCAGGGTGGGAATGAGGGTCGGGCTGGTGGGTTCCTCAGCCATAGCGGAGGAACCCAGAGCACAGACCCCTCCCCAAAAGGCATAAGTGTCTCACCACCACCCCCCCCGCCCCGCCACTCTCCTGCTGGGGGCACGGGGTGCGCTCTGCACCGGGTCGGGGATGGGGGTCACATGGGGGTTTCCCATCCATCCCGGGTGACTCCAGAGACCACCCCCGTCCAGAGCGAAGGGTCTCCATGGAACCGAGGCGTGGATGGGGGCCAGGCAAGTGCGCAGCCCCCATATCGGGAGGGGTGCAGAGACCACCGCCTCCCCCGCACCGCAGCGAAAGTCGCATTGGGGTCTCCATTGGACAGGAGCTGCACCAGGGTGGGGGTCAAGCTGGGGCTCCCCATCCATCCCGGGGAGACCCATAGCCCAGATCCCCCATAAAGGGCGAGGGTCGCACTGGGCTCCCCGCCTCCGGCCCCCCGGGACCCGCCGCAGGGCGCCCCCAAGCGGCCGCCACGGGCAGGGGGCGAGCGGCACCGGCCACGCCCCCTCGTGGGGCGTCGGCCACGCCCCCCCGCAAGGCGCGCGCCCCCTCCCCCCCAGGGGGGCTCACCCACCCCCCCACCCCCCGGTACCCGCGCCGCACGCGCCTGCCCCGCCCCCTCCTCGCGGGGCCCCAAGATCGGCCCATGGCCCCATCCGCACCTCCCGGGACACCGCCGGGGCACGCCCGCGACCGCCACCGCTCGTACCTGGTTCTCCCGGTGCTGCGCCGCCCGCTCTACCCAGAACCCGGATTCGGGTCGCGGCCCCTTTAAATGGAGGCGCCGCTCGGAGCCCTCACCGCGCTGCAACCCGACGGGGGGGCGGCGGCGGGGCCCTATTGGCTGCGCCGAGCGAGGGACGCGCTCTCATTGGCCGCGGTGGAGCCTGGGCTCGCGAGACTCGCTCGCCAGCGGCTGCCGCGGAAACGCGGAGCGGAGCCCCGAGCGCGGGATCGGCGCGACAGCCCGGACCGCGACGGGCGGCTGGAAAACCTGGGGCGGATCGGCGTGGCGGAGCGGGTCCAGGCGGGCGGGCAGCACGGAACCGGGCACGGGCGGCGGCCGCGGTCTGGCGGGGCACGGCGGCGTGCGGGGGGGGAGCACGGCGGGGGGCGCGGGCCGGAACGGGGCGCTCCGGTTCCCGCCGGTGCCCGCGCGGCCACCCGCAAAGCGCGGAGCGGATCGCACGGAATGGGCTCGCCACCCCGCTCCTCGCCCCCCCTTTAACCCTCTCGCTGCCGCCTCTCCCGGCCCCAGCCCCGCTGCCGTCCCGGGGGGTCCGGTCCGGCCGCACCGCCCGCGGCCTCTACCTGCACGCGGGAGGACCCACCCGGCCCAGCCCGGGCGCCGCCACCGCCTCCCCGAAGCTGGAGCGTCTCCCCGGGGCGGTGAGTGACAGCGCGGCCGGGCGGGGCTTCCGCGGGGGCCCGGGACGCGGCACCGCCCCCAGGAGGGACCGCCTGGGCCGGCGCCCCCCATTCCGGGCACCGCCTTCACCCGGGATCCCCCTCCCGTGGCCGGGCTGCGCTCCCGCACCACCGCGCATAGCCCGGGCTGCCCTTCCTCAGCCGTGACAGCGCCCACCCGGCCTCGCCGCCTTCGGCACCCACTGCTCCTTCCCGCCTCCATCCGTGCCCCCCGCGCTGCTGCGCCCCACCGGGCTTGGTCCCCCCCTTTCCCGGTGGCTCCCCTGCCGGCGGGCCCCGGGCCCCTCCATCTCAGCGGAGCAGCATCTCGGCGGCTCCACTGCTCTGGGGGGCTCTCCCATCGCTCCCGGCCCCGGGAACCTGCGGTTCCTCAGCCTGCGGGCACACAGGGGTGCCGGGGCTGAGCGTGGGCTGGAACCCGGGGGCACAGCCGGGAGTTGCGGGAAAGCGGGCACTCGGCAAGGGCTGCGGGGCGCCCGGGGATCCTGCGCTCGGGGAGCGGGCTGGGAGCGGCACCTGCACCGGTGAGGCGGCGGGAAGCGGGAGGGTTTATTGCAAGGCGATGAAACGAAACCCGCCCGAGGCAGGATAAGACCGCGCTCCCAGGGGCAGGGCAGGGCACGGCGGGACCTTCTGCCGAGCCGGACCGAGCCGCCTTCCCCCCCCCCGCCCACAGCGGGGCAGCGACGGGAACGGGGTCTGGACGACGAGGCTGCGGCTGGACGTACGGGGAACGGGCACGGGGCTGGAGGACGGCTGGAGGAGAATCGGCACACGCCGGCCCCCCGGCGCTGCCCGGGCTCCGGTGCTCACTGGCCGGGGTGGAGAAGCCAAGCCCGGAACCGCCCCGGTGCCCATCCCGGGCGCACGTCGGGGGGCGCGGCGGGGCGGCACGCGCTCGGCGCCGCCGCTGGCCCTTTAAAAGCGCGCGGCCCCCGCACGCCCACACCGCGCCTGCGCGCCGGGCGCGAGGCCGCTCGCGGCGCTCCCTTTGTCCCCCGCTCGCCTCTCACCCAAGCTTGGTGCCCGCCGCCGTGATTGACAGCGCGCGCTGCCGCTCTTTTGACCAATGGGATCCGAGCACGGCCGGCTGGTCCCGCCCCGCCACGGCGGTCGCTGTGAGTGATGGCGGGCTTGGCCAGTTAGCGGCGCGGCGGCGGGCGCCGGATGGCCAATAGGAGCTCAGGGAGAGCGGCGCCGTGTTAGGCTGCGCGAGTTCCGGCCGCGCGCTCTCCTCTCAGGGCCGCCGTGGTCCCGGAGCCCGTGTCCGTCCCGGTGTCTTTGTCCGGGGCCGGTGCTTGTCCCGGTGTCCGTGTCCCTGTCCGGTGTTGCCGCCAGGTGAGGTCGCGGGGGTGGTAGAGTCGCGGCTCGGCCCCGCTACGTCGCCGCCGGGGTTGTGCCGGGGCCCGGCGCGGCCTGCGCGGCCCGCCCCGCCCCTGCACGCGGGGCCGGCGGGAGCCACCCGGGGCCGACCTCCGGGCCGCTTCCCGACCGTGCGTGTGTTGCTTTTAGGTGGGGAAGATGCAGGGCAACAAGGGGTTCAACATGGAGAAGCAGAACCACGCTCCGCGCAAGCAGCACCAGCAGCACCCGCCGCCGTCCATCCCCGCGAACGGGCAGCAGGCCAACAGCCAGAGTGAGTCCCGGGCCCGCCGCGGGGGCCCGCCCGGCCCCGCTCTGGGTAGGCGCTGAGCGACCGCTTCGGTGCAGCGGGAAAACCTCGGGTTAGCTGCGGCCCTCGGGGATGCAACAGGTCTCGGCAAGAACAAAAGGAACCCGGTTTTCCAAGTTAAAACAATAAATCCGTAGATTTCTAAGCAGGCTGCAGCATCTCCTGCTATATCCGTTTTTCCCCCTTGTTGGAAATCACGGTTTTAATTGCGCCTGGGTTGTATCTGGGGTTTCTTTTGGTTTTGCTCAGTCCGCTCGAAGGTACACGCGACTCCTGTGGCGTTTGTTCGTAAGTTTTTTGTGTCCGTAAGTTTCTTGCATTCCCAAATCCAGGGCAGCAATATAGAGGTTCTGTCTTTGCCTCAAAATTTCAGGAAAAGATCACTTACAGTTTGGAAGTCAATGTGTTCTTGACAGTGTGTCTGTAAGCATTGCTAATATAACAAGCTCCGTCTTTCATTGTCTGGTTCCTGTTTTTTCACCGGGCATAACAGATGGCTTCTCAATACAGGTTTTCTTAGGAACCTAGAAACTTAAGAGGATTGATTGCTAGAGCAATTACTAGATTATACAGAAATAAGTTTGGTGAGGATTATGTTGTAGTGAGAATGTTATTACAGTGATCTGCAGGCACCCCTTAAGACTGATTTTTTTTTTTTTATAATGAGGAACCAGGAGATACCTGGCTTTACTTACAATGCCAGTTGACATTGATGAAAGTTGTTCTGCTCCAGCGGGTTTCCAGGCTTTCCTGGTCAGTGGGGACTGGAACGGGTGCTTGTGAGCTGGTACAGGATGTGTTAATGGCTTCAGGGGCCTGAACTGATCTAACCTGATAGTATAGAAGTACGGTGGTGAGACATTGCCGTTAGCATTTTTTGGAGGAGGAAAAGTACTTTCGTTTTATTAGATGTGGAATTTTTTTTTTTTTTAAAGTTTGGACACTTTGGCAATTCTACACAGGTGTAGAAGTCACCTGTGCACTTAGTGTGACTCCTCCGAGTGGAGTTTTTTGTGTCAAAGATACTGGGCTGGTAAAAAATCCTGCATGTTTTTGTTAGGTGGCTGAGTTGAATGACTCTTTATCAGTTCCCAGACAATAACAGACAAGAGTGGCAGAGCAGCTGTTTCCAGTCAGGTTGAAGACAATAACAGTACAGCTGGACTGGAGAATTCCCACAGGGATCAGCTTGTAGTGAGTGACTGTGTCTCACTCCTTCACGTGGATCTCCCGAGGCAGAACAGTGGCACTCTGTACCCCTGGGTGTAACTCTGTTCCAGGTACCTCGTGTTGTATCCACAGGCCTTGCAATTGATCCTCAAATACTCGTGGTAATGCTCTGAACAAGGCAAAACATTTCACTCCTGTACCTTTGCTGTGTGAAGTAGATAACTTACTGCTCTTCTCTGGGCATACTCTGGTTATTTAGTGTTAGCCATGGAGCTGTGCTTACTCCTAGCAAAGGGTTGTCTTGCATGCATTGTCTTTTCATGGACAGTCTTTCTCATTTAGTGCCTTGCTTTGTAGCTGGAATCAAGCCATTTATGTTCACAGTTTATTTCATATGTGACCATGACTTGTGTCCTCTGCAAAACAAAGGAGCTTCTGTCCCGTGTAGTCCTGTGTGCTGAAGTTCCACGTGTGTTTAAGAAAATGGGGCACAGGATGATAAAGTGATGCTAACTCCATCCCTGTGTCTGGCACATAACAGCTTTCAGGATCATGCTGGACTCTTGCAGAATTAAGGGTTAAAGATTGTATATGCCTGTGGGGATTTGAGAATGTTACTGTTTATGTTTATTTCTGTTGGATAGCTCAGAAAATATTTTAACCTTGGGCTTGATCTCTGAGGTCTTTTCCAACTTGAAAAATTCCTTCTTGGATAACTTACTGAATAGGAACTTTTTTTTTTCCGTAATTTTTCTGAGGGCTCACCTAGGTGGCTGGTTTTTGGGGTGGGGTTTTTTTGGGTTTGTATTTTTCCCCACTATTTTCAGTATTCCAGCCTTCTCTTCAGCTTAGAAACCCATACTCTAGAACCCTCATAGATGGACAGCTATCTGAAATGTTATCTGTCTGAACAAAATTTCCTCTTATTTTAATATTTTTCCAGATATCTGGAGTTGTTTTGGTGTGATTTTGAGTAAAAATCTGTTTTCTGGCTAAACTCTGGCTTTTCTGTAATTATTTGTGTTGTAATAGCAAGTTCCTGTGTTGTGACTACAGTTGATTTTTTTGTGGGCCCATTATCTTGACCAGATCTCAAAAAGTTTGAGTGAAATATCTGATGTTATTTCAAGCTGTAGTGTGTTGTTTTCTCCAGTTCTAGACTGTCATTCACTGGTGTTAATGAGCACTGAGGTTCAGTTTTCTTTTAGAAAAACTATGGGGCCATTCTGAAATAAAACCCCCTTGTTGCTGGAGAGATTTAAGATCAAAATTAATGGGTGGTGTTACCTGTATTATCCTGTGTCTCTGTGGTCACTGTGATGAAACCTAATAAAATTTATCCCCCCAACTGTAGAGCAGCTGTGTACCTTATTCCCCTCAGATGAAGGCCTGACTATTGACCTGAAGAATTTCCGGAAACCTGGTGAAAAGACCTTCACCCAAAGAAGCCGCCTCTTTGTGGGGAATCTGCCCCCAGATATTACAGAGGAAGAGATGAGAAAGTTGTTTGAGAAGTATGGCAAGGCAGGGGAAGTCTTCATACACAAGGACAAAGGCTTTGGTTTTATCAGGCTGGTGAGTGACTTGGCACCTTTGGGGAGTTTTTGTGTTGATGGCTCACACTGGAGCAGTATTGCTAATTGAAAGTAGTAGATGTTCAGATGTCTTGCTGATTAAACCTGCTGATGATCTTAGTAACCTGGAATATGGTATTAGCTTCCAAGTGGTTTGTGTAGAGCTTGTTATGAAAAGAAATGTGTATTTAGCCAGTGTGTGGAAGGAATGATGAGAGATCTGATAAATTTATTCTGAAATCAGCTGGTAGAAAGCAGAAAAAACCCCACATGAGTGTGATGCTATTATAGACAAAGTGAGCTTCTCTATTTCTGGAATATGGAATTCCTATGGGCATAGTTTGTCATGTAATATTTCTAGCTTGATTAATGCTCTTGAGGTAGGGGATCTCTAGATGATCACGTTTAAGTGTGTCTGGAAGGAAAGTAGCTACCACTATAGAGTGGTTCTCAGATTTCTGTGGCTCATGCACCACCTTTCTGAAAGCCCTGAGGTGAATGGATGAGGTTCTTACACCCATGTCTGGGCTGCTTTCATGTAGTGCAGCTGCTGGGTAGTGACTTAAATGAGTGGAAAGGTATGAAAGTGGCATAGAAGGTCTTTCATGGATTGTCATACTCAGCATTTCCTTATCAGACTTGATAAATAGATGCATCTTGGTTATTTTTTTTAATGTATTTGTTTTTTTAAGAAAGGAGCTTTGTAGCCTTAATATAATTATGTGTGATAATGAAAATTTCATTGTTTGCGTAGTTCATACTAACTATTGAACTAAACTTAGGTATTTGTTATACATTTCTCACCCTCCCTGCCCCCAAACTTTGGCTGTTCAGTCATTCCTGACAAGGAGTAGCTGTGGTTTTTTGGCACACTTCTTACCAAGTGGGAGAATCATGTATTTCTTTCAGAAGTATTTGTTACAGAGAAATAAGCTTGTGTTTGATCCTTACTGGGAGTTTCAATGACAGCTGTTTTTATCTGCAGGAAACCCGCACTCTGGCAGAGATTGCCAAGGTGGAACTGGACAACATGCCTCTCCGTGGGAAGCAGCTCCGAGTGCGCTTTGCCTGCCACAGCGCCTCGCTGACAGTCAGGAACCTGCCTCAGTTTGTGTCCAATGAGCTCCTGGAGGAAGCCTTCTCAGTGTTTGGCCAGGTGGAAAGGGCTGTGGTTATTGTGGATGACAGAGGACGATCCTCTGGGAAAGGCATTGTGGAGTTCTCAGGGAAGCCTGCTGCTAGGAAAGCGCTGGATAGATGTAGTGATGGGTCTTTCCTGCTGACTACGTAAGTGTGGACGGGGAGAGGGGCTCTGCTGGCATGTGCAGGTTGGGTGGCATTGGCTGGTTCTTAACACCACAGTGGGACTGATGGGGCACGAGGTGGTAGGGGATTGGCCTGGGGAGAATTTTATTTAGCTTTCCAACAAGAGATAGTTTGTGCTGAAGCTTAGGTCTGAAAATTCTCCTGGGAAGCTGCTAGTAGGGTAAGTGCATAAAGCATCCAAATAACTCTTTCTCCATTAAACAACCTTAGGGCAATTAAAGCAGCCTTTAAGAACAGGACCTATTTCAGAGATCATCTGTATAACTTGTTTGGAAACGAAATTGTTTTAATTGTACACCCTTTGTCTTGTCACTAAAGGGGAGAGTCTTGGGATAGGATTCCACTTGTAGCATGCACTGCTGGGATGGAATGCCACTGTGGGCATGGGATCTGTTGGAGAGGCTGCTCAGATGGATTGTTTGGAGTTTTCACCATTATAAACTTTTCCCTGTGCTTGAATGTAATATGGCAGAAAAGCATGTTCTTTCATAATTATGTGAATGTGCTCAGGAAAATGACCAATTCCAGTTGCATTCCACAAAGCAATTTGTTGTTCTGTTAAGAGGGAGCCATTTCTGATGTCTTGGAAAAAAATTATTTTGTATTACGCTCCTGGAATTTGTGACTAGAACACTTCCTGAAATGGGCTATATTGCTCATTTTTAAAGTAATTTTTTTAAGTTTTGTCCTTCTCACCTCCTGTGGATCTGCAGTGGCACAGCTGTACACAAGCACATTCAGTTTCAAAAAACAGGTTTTGCTTATTTCTTTTTAATACCTGTTTTTCTCCCTGGCACTCTTTGAGGGTAGAGAGCATAGTGAGTAGTACTCTACAGGAAGATTACTATTTGGGAGCTTTTGCTGATTCAGAAGTCTATACCTGAAATAATCATGAAAACAGATTTTTTTAAAGTAATTATGCAAAACTAATCACTAGGAATGCATGACTAAGGTTAACATTCAGTCCCTTTAAAGCTATCAGTACATTAGCTTTTGATATCTAAGACTACAAACAAGTCTGTTGTTCCTTTCTAGTCATGGTTTGGTTTTGATTAAACTTGTTCTGGTTTATCCTAGTTCAAGACAAGAAAGCTAGATAAACTGTTTGAAATTGAAATTCATGTTAGAAAATAAGATTATTAATAATGGAATATGTCACATGAAAGTGAAAAGCTGTATTATGGATCTTGGGCTGAGGAAAGGGATTTTAGCCTTCCATATCCTGGCTCCCTGCTGGAGCCTGGGTACCCATTGCCACTTCAGGCACAACAGGATCATCTCTCTTCATTTCCCCAGCCCTGGCACGTGGGACTGAGGAGCTCATGGGAAGCTGGGGTGCTGCTTTGTGCTGAGGATGAGCAGTGTCAGTGCTCTGGTGGAGAGCTGGTTCAGAGACCAGGTCCATACTTTCTTCTGCATACAGAAGCACACATCTGCAGTGTCTGTTGTGAAGTGCACCAGCAGATTCCCTGGGGGCTGGAAATTCAGACAAGGGCCCAGTGGACCTTCCTAGAGCACTGTTGCCAAGCAACAGTAGCACATGGTGGCCTCACCAGGAGAGCATGACTGGATGGTACAGCCTGCAGCCTCCACTGAGGAGTGGTGTAGTGACTCTTTGCTTTAGACAGCCATAAAAAGGCACAGATGGACTTATGCCACTGTAGAGACAAGACTTCATGCTGAGTAGATCCTGCTGGAACGTGTCAGGATTCCAGCTAGGCTGTTAATTTGAACCAAGTAACTACAAATATTATTCTTACAGTACAATTTCAGATTAAACAAGGATTTTGTTTAACGGTTACACTCCCAGAAAAAAAGAAAAAAGAGTGAAAGTGTTCAAAGTGATTTCTGGTTTCACTTTGGTTGAGAACCCAGCTGCTCTTGAGTTTTTATGAGCAGTGCTAAAAGCAGTGTAAGTTGTGCTTTCCAAAACTACAAGCTTCTTCTTGAATTTTCTTGAAAACACCTCACTTTTTCTTTACAGATTCCCTCGCCCTGTCACTGTGGAGCCCATGGATCAGTATGATGATGAGGAGGGTCTACCAGAGAAACTAGTCATCAAAAACCAGCAATATCACAAGTATGTGTCTGGCATGGAACAGGAGAGGAGAGTGTGGGTTGTGCCTCAGTCTTAGAAGAGTGGCTGCTCAGTGCTCATCAGGTCCTTCTTTTTTTCCATAAATGTGACCTGAGTTTGGAAGGAGAATTGCATTCACTGTTCTCTTGCCATGATTGGCTGAAAGAAAACAATGATTTAGAATCCACACTGCTGGCTAAGACTGGCAGCCTTCACATACTTTGTATAAGTTCATTTCAGTTGTTAGAATAAAAAAATTGTGTCAATTTGAGATAACACAGATGACATGAGATTCCCTGGGAAGAATTACAGAAAGTCTCTGTAGGAAACACTTGAAGCCACAACAGAAATTTAAGGAATTATGTGACTAGCACCAGGAGATTGTAGAGCTATCCAGGTGTAAGACCAGAGTCTTAGAAGGCTTAGAAGTCCCAGTATGGGTAGGAATCCTGTGATCTGAGCAGTTGGCATTAGCAAACCATGTGAGCTCATGAATTTTCCAAGTAAGGAAGAGGAGAGCTTCAGGAGGTGGAATTAGGAATAGTCCTGTTCTACAGGTGCAGAGTGAAAATAACAAGCACATTTGGGCAGTGTTTGTTTCTTGAGTGCATCTGTCCATAAGATGTGCAGCAGGAGCAAAGGCTGTTGCTTTCAAGGGTATTTCTAAATCTATTAACCCATAATCTCTTGGTGCCTTATGAAAGCAGTGTTATTGCTTGTTATGGAGGAGGACAGCTTCCATGCAGGACATGCAGGAATAAGATGATGCTTGAGGGGCAGACAGACTGGTGTCTCAGGCAGAGTTAACTGTTAAAAGGCAAAGTTAACTGTTAAAGTTACTATTGCATTGGCACACAGAGTTTTCTTGGTTCCTCCTTGCTCTCCTGAAGCATTCACTGTTTGTCACTTCATTGTTTGACAGGGAGCGTGAGCAGCCTCCTCGGTTTGCACAGCCTGGCAGCTTTGAATATGAATATGCCATGCGTTGGAAGGCTTTGATAGAAATGGAGAAGCAGCAGCAGGAACAAGTAGATCGCAACATCAAGGAAGCTCGAGAGAAGCTGGAAATGGAAATGGAAGCAGCTCGCCACGAGCACCAAGTGATGCTCATGCGGCAAGGTATCAGTCAGATAAATACAGGGTGGGAGCAGGGCCCTGCACCATCTAGGAGTGGGTGGCTCAGTAGACTGGCCAGAGACCACTGAAGGGGAGCTGTGGTGCTTGCTTGTCTTGTAACCAAGCATGGTAACAGCAAATAAATATAATCATAGAATCATTTAGGTGGAAAAGGTCAGCAAGTCCAACCATTAACCTCCTTTCAGGTACTTGTAGAGCAATAGAGTTTCCTCAAGCTGCCTTTTCTCCAGGCTGAGCCCCTTTCCCAGCTCCCTCAGCTGCTCCTCTGGTTTGTGCTCCAGACCCTTCCCCAGCTCTGTTCCCTTCTCTGGACACGCTCCAGCCCCTCAGTGTCTTTCTTCTTGTGAGGGGCCCAGAGCTGGACACAGGATTTGAGGAGTGGCCTCACAGTGCCCAGTCAGGGGGACATCACTGTCCTGGTCCTGCTGGCCACACCATGGCTGGGACAGGCCAGGTGCCATTGGCCTCCTGGGCACACCTGGCTCATGTTCAGCTGCTGTTGCCCCCAGGGCCTTTCCCACTGGGCACTTTCCAGCCCCTCTGCCCCAGCCTGGAGCTGCAGGGGGCTGTTGTGACCCAAAGGCAGGGCCTGGCACTGAATCTTGTTGGACATAACATGGAGAGAGGCTACTGTATTGGTGAAGGCTCTGTTACCTTTTTCTCTTCTGTGTTACAGCTCTAGTTCAGGAATTCATAAGAGGTGGCATGGGAGATGGGTCTGATTCTGTTTCTTACTGTTGTCTTACACAGATTTAATGAGACGCCAGGAGGAGCTGAGGAGAATGGAGGAATTGCATAACCAAGAAGTACAAAAACGTAAACAGTTGGAACTCAGGTAAGGGGGCAGGTTGTGAAATGCTGTGAATCCATAGCAGAATAAAACACCTCTTCACTGCACCTAATTGTTCATTGTGACAATTTAATTACTACCTCAAGTATGCCTGTTACTTTGGGCTTTTTTTGTTCATAGGGAAGGGTGTACATTTGTTTTAAGATGGAAGAGTCAGGAGTTTCTTCCACTGATTAGTATTTGCTTCTCCACATTTCTGTGTCTCAGTTAAGCTCCTTTATGAGGCAGATAGAAAAATCAGAATCTGCTGTGATTTAGTGGTTTCAGTGCTGCTGATTGGGAAATCCCATTCTAGCATCTTGTTTCTTAGTCTCAGAGATTTCTCTCTTCATTGTAGCACTTCTTGTCTTGGGGTAATTTTGAGAAGCTCCAGGAAGATTACCAGACTATTTGTAATAGAAGGGGCTTGAGAGCTATCAGGCTTGATGCATGATGCTGCATGTAGTCAGCAGGCATTTGGGAGCTGCTGTGTACATAGGGTTGGAAAATACTTCTAAGATCAGTGTAAATCTGACACTGCCAAGCCCACCATGTCCCTAAGCCCCACATCTATACATCCTTTGAATCCCTCCAGGGATGGTGACTCCACCACTTTCTGGGCAGCCTGTGCCAATGCTTTGTAACCCTTTTTGGTGAAGAAGCTTTCCCTGATATCAAATCTAACTTTTCCCTGGTGCAACTTAAGGCTGTTTCCTCTTGTCCTGTCACTTGTTACCTGGGAGAAGAGACTGACTCCCACCTGGCTCCACCCTCCTGTCAGGCAGCTCTAGAGAGTGATAATGTCCCCCTTGAGCCTCCTTTTCTCCAGTCTGAGCCCCTCCAGCTCCTTCAGCTGCTCCTCATGAGACACATGCACACAAGTGGTTTTTTTTAAATTAACTCCTCTGAACTGAAAGTTTGAAGTGTAAAGTTTCCAATGAAGATCCATGAGGCAGCACTGCAACACAGTGACACAGGTGGTTCGTGTTTGTTGTGCTGAGCATCCTTGGACTTTGTTTACAGGCAAGAGGAGGAACGCAGGCGCCGTGAGGAGGAAATGAGAAGGCAGCAAGAGGAGATGATGAGACGCCAGCAGGAAGGCTTTAAAGGGAATTTTGCTGATGCGGTACGAGTGCTTCTACATTTCCATTACATCTGTACAGTCACAGTAGATTTTTCCCTTCCACAGCACAGCTTTCAGTGAATTTTCAACTTGGCTGGAGGACTGTACATCAGTAGTGCATTTTACCCTAAATTGACTCCCTCTAATCTTAATACAGTTTAGCCTGGAAACTATAAATCCCCCAGTTCTGTTCCACTGCTCTTCATGTGGTACCTCTCTCTGTAGCTGTCTTGCTGTACAGAAAAATGTATGCTGACTAATTCTATTCTAAGAGCAACACACACACAATCCTAAAGCACTGCAGCAGAACCCTGTTATGATTATATGACTGGCAATATCCCTAGCTTGCAGTCTGTCTTAGTCATAAAATGATCCCAACTGGAGGCATTGCTGCAGGCATGGTATATGCTTGTACTTAAAAGTCAGTTAGTCAAGTATTTTTTTGTAGTGTAACCTGGTGGTAACCTACATTTTAATAACAGTATCTCGAGTTCTATAGAGAAATGCCTTACAGTTTTTTTCCAGTCCCAGCCACTTTCTGTTGTGTAGGCAGCTGTAGGGCTGTTCAGGTGGTGTAATGGCATTGGTGCAGCTGGCAGTAAGTGTTTAATGCTTACTAGTGAAATTAGGCAAAATAGTTAAATATGTGTCAAACCAAAGGGCCAAGAGCATGGCTGAGCCAAATGTGGGAATATTTTCTCCCTGTGCAGCTGATGTCCTGATTCTTACAAATAATACTGCCTTCATATGATAAATAGTGGCACTGAGACTACAGGTGAAGTGAAAGTTGTCTTCACTTAGCACTGTGAAAAAAGTAGTGCCCTCACTGAGGTGAGGAGGTGCTCCTGGTTTTGCAGTGAGAGAAATCTGTGATAGGTGTTTCTGGTGCTTGCTTAATAAAAGAGAAATTGAGCTCACTAAATGGTATTTTAATGCAAGTGACCCAGTACTGTGTCTTTATGTAAGCTTGCATTCCTTTCAACAGGAAAAGCTCCTCAGCTATGCTGAGGGAGTAGCAAAACTAATTCTATCTAATGTGTTACTACTCTCAGCACTCCTTCCATCAAGATGTCTTTGCTCAAGTCTGCATGTGCAGCTTTGCTGCTGGATGTTTTATTATAATTCTGAAAAACAACCTTTTGTAATGAGATATTAAAATAAGACCTGTTCATTCAGCAGCTATCATGTGAAGGTTGCTCCTGTCTTTCTTTGAAATTTGCCCTGGGAATTACTTTTCTACACATTGTTCAGTAGTAAATCCTCAGAACTGATTGAATTTGTATAATTACATTTTTAAAAGCCTGATTGTCAGTTGAAATGAGTGTCTGTCTTTCCAGAGGGAGCCACCAGACATGCGAATGGGACAGATGGGTATGGGAGGTAAGAGTATTCCTTGTTCCTGTGCATGTTCATTTCCTCTCTTACAAAATCTGCACTCTTTTTTCAGTGATCTCATTTTATTGGCTTCTTATTTAGAAACTCAGTCAAAGTAATCTCCCAGGCTAGTAAGAGGAAGTATTCATGTGACAGGAAACACAACATGCTGTAAAGCAGCATCAGTTGGTCTTGACCTGATAGTGCAAAGCTGTTAATAGACTGGGACTGTGTCCCTGCATGGAACAATGTTTTGTGGCCCTGGGGTGATGAGCAACCCCAGTCACTGTGTGTGTGTGCCAGGATTATTCCTCAGTTTTCTTTTCCAGGTACCATTGGCATGAACAATAGAGGAGCTATGGGTGGTACCAATGTCCCAGCTCCTGCACCTCCTGCTGCTGGTCCTGGAGCTATGATCCCTGATGGAGCCATGGGAATGGTAGTGTATCTCCACCTGCTTTTTGTGCACACCATTAAAATGCAGATTACATTCTTTCCAGTATTAAGCACTAGCTGCTGAAGTTGAAGCTTCTTTGTCTACCCAGACCTGTTGCTTCAGTCCTGCTAGAAGTTAATCTTGCCTTGATACTAGCTGATAATTTTCAGGGGATGGAGCCAAGTCTAATAACTGCCTAATTTACTTCCAAGAGAGCTAGTGCTAAAATGCTTGTTAGGAAGATCTTAGCAATAATATATGGTTGCTTTTAAATGACCTAATGGGAAGCACTTTGTTAAATTGAGAGGGTTTTGAGAGTAGATTCTTGCAGGCATAAAGCCAAGCTTTCAGGAGTGTTCTGTTCATCACCAGTTCTGAAAACAGTTATCTCCTATTCTCATAGACCAGAATGAGTTCAGCCAATTTGCTTAGGAGGTCAAGAGCAAAGACTCGGAGTTCATGCTTATTTGTTTGACTTTTTAAAATTTTTGTATTTGATTTAGTTTTAAACTTTACTGCAGGGCTTTGCAATAGACTCTGGCTTTTGTGGCATCTGTCATTCCTCTCTGTCACACAGAGGATTGGTCTTCCCACAGTGTCAGCACTTCCAGTCACCAGCAGAAACAGCAGCAGTCATAGTAAAGTTTGTCCTGAAAGTTCATCTTCCTTCAGTGATTTTTATGAACTGGTCTAATAAAACAGTTTTCCTGCAAGCATTCCTACTCAGACTTTTTACTCTGTTGTGACTGCTATGACACAGATTTTTTTTTTATCATTAAGAACAGTTTTATTTGTCTAAAAGCTTTTGTACCTAAGTGGTAGGGACAGCAAAACAGCTGAGGTTAAGGGAATATGCACTACACATGGAAATTAAGGGGGAAGATGAAGCCAGGAGTGGAAAGGGAAGATGAGTTTACATGGCTCCCCTGCTCCACAGCAGGGTCTTTGAGGTGGTGCACACAATCCCAATGTGCCTGATTGCAGGTTGTGTGGGGAAAGGGACTTTGTTCTGCAATGGTCCTGTCAGTCCAGCTTTGGGACTATGGGGATGTTCTTGGTAAGGGTGAAGGTTTGCAGTGAGATCAGCTGAAATTATGGAATCCTGATAGAATGCAAATCAACTTAAATGGGTTTTAACTGCCTTTTGTTCTTCCTTGTTTTTCTTCCTGCCTCTTCTGCACTTGTCCTGATTCCAAGACTCCACCACCACCTCCAGACCGCTTCCAGGGTGGAGCCATGGAAGGCCTTGGAGCGATGGGAGGGGCCCCGCCTGCCTTCAACAGAGGAAATCCAGGGGGGGATTTTGGCCCTAACAAACGTCGCAGATACTAACAGCATTAAGCTATCCCCTGTACACGCCCCAAAGAAAGAAATCTTGGCAGGCCACACAGGGTTCAACTTGGGGGGGAGGGGGGACGTTTTAAAGATAGTTAATTAGGGCCTGTTTTGGTAAAGCCACTCTAGGACAAGGGGAGTGCAGTCTGACTGGTAAAGGTTTTAGAAAATTTCATGTGGTGCATTCCTAATTTCAAAGTAAAAAATGGATTCTGGGAGGCTGCCGTGGTTCAGTAATGGTAAAATCTCGCAAGGACCCTAATGCCTTGACCATTCCAGGTTTCCTATTTGCAGCTGATATCATGAGACTAAATTAGATAAAGTTTCACTACGTCTTGGCATTTTTTTAGTGTAGTGTACCTTGCTTAAGAGCACAGGGGAGTCTCTGGAGAACTAGGGCAGCATTTGGGTACTTTGCAGCTCCCATGATTTTGTAAATTTATATAGCTCCAAATGATCCGTCATGTAGTGAATTGGGGGAGATTTTGTTTGTTTCTTTTTCTTTTCTTTTTTTTTTTTCCTCCTAACTTGTTACTCTTTTTACCTGGACCATTTGTTTCTTTGAAGTAGTTGACAGTCGTGCTGCCAGAATGGCTGGGAGGTTCTTGTTCAGATGGATTTTTTTTTGATAACGTGTTGTATCTCTTTATTTTTACTGGTAGTAAAGTACAATCTATTGGATAAAGATACTATATCTCATGCTGAAGATTTAACTGAAACAAATGTTTGTATAATCCTAACCTTGCCTGTCTTTTGTGTAGAAGTACTACAAGATTTTTCATTTAGTGTAAACTGTTTGAACACAAACTGTAATTGTCCCACTAAAAAGTTTGAGTTTGTCTGAGGAATGTTACAGGAATGCATTATTAAAGTGGATTTTAAGCCTTTTTTATCTGGTGTCTTGTCTCTTCTGTTTTTTTAGTACAAATGTCTACATGTGGATTGAATTTAGTGAAGCTTCAGGTTATGGTGCGAAAGTTGTTCTTGCATAGCTCTGTAAAGAGGGTATTCAACACCTGAGAACTTTCTAACAGTTTTCCTGATCACAGAATGAGTTTTATTTGTGTGTTGGAATGTGACCTTCAACTTCAGCAGGTTAGAATGTGGAAAGGGAGCTGCTGACATACCTGGCATGTGTCTGTTGTGGTTGCAGAGAGGTGAGATGCAAGACTTGTCCATGTGTCACTGGGAGCCTGGAGCTCGATTCCTTTCTCTGGTGCAGAGTACAGAGTTGTCTGTCTCTGCTCTGTGCTGCAGTTGCCTCTGGCTGGGATGTTCCCAGAACTCCTGTGCTGGGACAGGAAGGAGAGGACTCACCCATGGCAACAGTGATACTTTATCTGGTGTAATTCATGAGGGAATATGTAGGGACAGGAGCCTTCTGTGACTTGAGTTGTCACACTGAGTCTCTAGAGTTGAGACTGCAAAGGGGGAAGCTTAGAAATAAATTTAGGTGGGAAAGGGAGGAGGGAGAAAGTGTTACAGCCTAAAAGCATAAGAAGGTGCCTTGAAGAACTGTGAAATCAGAGGAAAGATGAAAACATTTTGAGATGCCTAATGTTAACAAAACAAGAATCTTAAGTTAGGGTTTGGTCCTGTAGGTACCCTTTAAGTAGGGGAAGATGAAATAATCACTCTGGAGCCTTGAATGGTTTACCCTGATCTTTGGATGGCTTTTAATTAACCTGGAATGGGATGATAAGATGTATGGAAGAGAAGCTGCAGCCAATGCTCTTTGTTTCTTTTTTGTAATTTGTTTTCCACATTTGAAAGCATCAGCAGCTGGTTTGCTGAGATGATATGGTATATAATGGTGGTTGTCAGCTTGATAGTGGAGTATGAAGAGTTTGGTGATGTTTTTCATCTGGCTCATCTGCTAGAAAAGCTCAGTTGCAAAATCTCAAGTGAGAATGCTAATTAGCTTTTCTGTTGTCCTGTGGAAGATGGATTTTGTAGCTTGTGTCTGGAATGAGGCTGGCAGACATTCCCTAGTGCCATGGCTGTTGGGTAAGTACATTGTTTAATACTGAAGTGTGAAGTATGAGGACAAGAAACTATGAAGTTGATCCAGGTGTCTGTATTGCCTCCTTCACCTGCTCATTGCTCAGCTGGCTTGTGTGTTCCTGAGCAGTCCAAGAAATTCTGTCCTAGTGAAACAGCAGAGCTCAGATACTCAGCATCCCTCTTCTGCTGCCTCAGTCCTGAGCAAGTATAAGATAAGGATGGGTCTGGTTACTGCCCTTCCCTGGGAGAAAAGGGTGTGTAAAATCATAGGGAAGGAGGAATATAGCACTGCTCAAAGCCCATCTAACAAGATTTTAAATATCTAAATTAAAGATCCAGTGGCAGCAATGAAAGAAAACTAAATTCTGGTATGAATGCTATAGGTAACTATTAATTTGCTTTAGAGGAGGAGACTGAAAACCTGCAACTAAGGAGATTGTAAAGCAAACCTTTACTAAGATTTTCAGAGGTGTGTATCAGGGACAGACTGTGGTACAGAAGCATTTACAGCTGGGCACAGGAGCAAGCAAAGCTGCCTCACTCCAGAGCAATTCCTTGCTCTGCTGGAGGACTTTGGGGTTTGGTGTTGATGCTTGCACTGCCTCTTTCAGACAGTGAGTGCAGCTCCTGAGGCTGGGCTGTTCACAGCACTGTTGTGCTGAGGTTCAGCCACTGTGCAGAAGGGAATGCTTCCCTCTGCATGCCTTTCCAGAGTGCTGGCTGTTATGTAATTGCAGACTGATGAAATATTTTAACTCTTCTGAGGAGAAACCGTTGCCTTTTGCTGTCATATTTGATCAGCTGGTTTAAAATGCAGTTCTCCAGTATCAGTTTGTATCACACCAAGGACTGATGAGCAATTTGGTTTTTACTGTTTTGCTCTTCGCTTTAAACCCCCATCATTTGTGGACTTTAGAAGTTACAACTCGTGCTTTATGCAGCTTCCTCTTCAGCAGCAGTGAGTGCATTTGCAAGAAACAAATCTGAAAAACCCAGCTGGTATGTGGATAATTCTGTCATATCAAAGCAGTAGACAAACATTTCATTTTTTTTTTTCCTGGCGCAGTGCCTCTCACTAGCAGCTGTAATTTATCATAGAAAGCTGCAAGTGATGGCATGTGCTAAACTACTCCAGTGAGCTACCTTTGGGGGCTGAAAGAAGGAAGATGTGATTATCTGTGGCCTTGCTGAAAGCCATCATTCTCTCTTGGTTGTGACTTGGGTACCTGGTGCCAGATGTAAGTAAAAAGAGTAAGAAAGCAAGGAGCTCAGCCAGGCACAGCTCTGCTTTTGGGGCACTTCCCCTCACTACAGTTTGGCCACTCTGCTCTGAGCTCACACTGGCCTTGCTATAAAGGCAATAGGACCCTCAAAAGGAAAAGTGCTAAAACCCCACACTCAGTGCCTGTTCAGGGTGTTTCAGCCAGCAGATTTGGGTTCAGGATGGCAGCTAATGACACACAACTGAGTCTTAGCATTAGACTGAACTCTTCTTTTTGGACTGGTTCCAACTGAGGACTAAAGTGCATTTTTTTGATGAGGAATATTGCATATGCCTTCTGAGTGAGCACTAGAGTAAATCAACTCCTAAAGGAGCAACTCAGCTCCAAGGAATTATCTCTGGGGCAAGACACTGTCTGAACTACAGGGAGAAATCCTTATCAGCTGGGTAGCTGGTTCCAGTTTGAGGTTGTAATTGTCCAATGAGACTGAAGTGTTGCAGCAATAGTCCTGCAGAAAAACAGTGGTCTTCAATGGAAAAGTTGTCTGTACCTCCATTTCTGGTAGTTTTCTGGTCTTTTTCAAACCTGTTCTCTGATCTGTTGAGTACAAGCACTGCAGACCATTGGACAGGTGGTACATAATTCCTTAGCAGTGCTATCTGAAGATTGTCCAGGCAGAATTGCTGCAGAATTGCTCAACACATGTTCTTTTGAGAAAGATTTTATTGCCCAAATAAATAAAACATTAATCCTGCCTGCTGCATACATAGCAGTAACATGTTTTTCAGGGATATCCCTTCACCTAACAAGCCTTTTATATGGAGGAATTACTCTGTGCTTTAGAAATGCAGTGTCTTGCTGCTACCCCAGCTCCACAGGGCATCCTGAATGACTGAAGGGTCAGGGGTGAGCTGGGTTTGTTTCTCTGGAGGTATCCAGCATGTTCTCCCCAGGACCTTGTAGGGCTGTTTTACACTGACCCTGATTGTTCAATGGCAAAAACATTAAGCTGGGTTTGAGAATAATTTATTCTGTTTTTTCTACTCCCTTTTTTGATCTGTTGTATATAAAATTAAGTGTACATAAAACAAAACAGGCTCTGTTTTTAATTGGCAGCTGGGAGCTCGATTCCTGTCTCAGGTGCAGAGTACAGAGTTGCCACAGCCACAGTCCCTGAGGTACCTGCTGTTTATCTCTGGGATGTGTGTCAGCCACATCATCCTGCTGGCGTTTCCTCTGAGGTGTGCAGGGTAACCTGAGCTCCATATTCTCACTGGCACGGGCTCAGTGACAGCTGCAGCCTTGCTGACAGCTTGTGGAAAGAACAGGGAGATCTGAAACACTATAGCTCTGCTCAGCCCCCAGGACAGCAAATTCCCCAGCCACAGACCTCTGCCCAGCTCCCTGGGTCCCCAGTGATCTTTCTCACCTAAGCAGAGGCTCTGGATTCCAGCAGCATTTTTTTAGCCACCCTTGGAACCGTTGGGTCAGTTGTGACCTGAGGCAGTACAGAGCTTTGAAGCCACATGGCTCATGCTGATGTGACAAGTTCCCCACTGCCCTCTTGTTTCCCTTGCAGCTTTTGGGTGGATGTAAGTTTGTACACAAGTGACCCAGGTATAAAGAGATGTGACAGTGATACTTGTCCTCCCCTGCAGCAGGGCTGGCTTCTTGCTAAGGAGCTGACAAGGAAAAACCTGATGTTGCTGCTGGCTGGGGCATCTCAGGGTGGGGGTAGCAGAACTGAGCTGGAGGTGAAGTAGCAGGACAGTGTGAAATAACCTGGAGTCTTCTCCCTGATAAGTTCCAGAATTCTGGCAACAGTTCACCCTAACTCTGAACTCTGGCAATCGCCTTGGGATGAAAGAAAATTCTTCAGGCTTTGTAGAGGGATTAAGTAGGTTAAACAAACATTGTAGGACAGGGTTAGCATTGCATCAGCCATGGCAGACCCTGTGGGCTCAGCTCCTGAGCAGGCTCCCTGGGCATCTTCTGCCTGCAGGATTTGTTCTTTGTTCTGTCTGATAGTGCCAAGGACTTCTATCGACCCCAGTTCCTGAACAGAAATGGTGCCCAGATGCTGTGTGCTCCTGGAGGTCAGGGCAGCACCCAGGAAACAGCTGTCCCTGCAAACAGGAACTGCACAAAGAAAATATTTGATTTAGACACTTTGAGGAACTAAGTAAAACCTTTGATCTCAGGAGGGGTTCCTGTTCATAGAGGAAAACTCTTAGGTCACAGAAGGGGAGCAGGGGGTGTGAGCAAAACCCTCCTGCATACAGGGAGCCTGAGTAAATTTTGTGTTCCTCTGTGATTACAGTGATCTTCCAGGGAACAATTTTCGTCCCTGATGTGATGACAAGGGAAGATAGTCAGGCCTGAGTCTGTGAATGCATCCTTCCCTCCCCCCTTCCAAAATCTCTGCTGGGCAATGTGGTTTGTCTTCAGATAAGATAAAAACATCAGGCAGCTTTTGCAGGAGGAACTCACTGAATGCTTGCATGATTAATGTGTTCCAGAGATGGGGGAGCTGAGCTGTTTGTGATTGACTGTGGTGCACATCGACCTGCAAAAGGGTATAAAATGCTGCTGGAGTCTGGGCCAACCATACAAAACTGCTCTCCCAAGGTCACAGGCAACTTCTGGGTGGTGTTTGTCATTCCTGCCACTCTTGGGGATACCTGCAGGGCACGTCCAGCCAGAATGCAAGGAACACACAGAATACTCACTTTTGGAGGAGTAGTGAAAAACTCTAAGATCTGGTCAAATACAGAGGTAAAATTCTAAAGCAGCTCCAAAGTTGCCTTACTGCTTTGTAACTGTGAATTCTGCAAGGTCAAAGACTGTAAATGTGTATGTTTCTAGCCAAACCTGTGAATATTATAATCCTTTAGACAAAGACTAACCAAATCTGAGACTAAGTGGACTGAGCCACACTGAGATTTCTAGAGAATTTCTAGAAAGATTTTAGAAAAATTTCTAGAGATTTCTAGAAAAAGTCTGAGATTTTAGAAAAACTGAGAAGTTTAGATATTGAGTGGGTCTCACTGAAGTTTGTGATTCCATGGGAGGGACTATTCCTGTGTATACCATATTTTGTGATAGGTGGTAGAGTTGTTGTTTAGATACTGCATTGACAATATTTAAAAACTCTATTAGCCACAAATCTAATCATAATCACCTACGTAATCACTGTGTCCTACTTCTCATCTGGCCAAGAACCTTCCCTTAGGACCACTCTGTTACTCCTGGGCTGCACAAAAAGATGTCTTGGCCACATGCACAGCCTTGATCTGCTGGTACCTCTGTTTAGCAGGTGGTTGTGCCTTCTGGGGCTGGGGGAGGTCAGCTGGAGTTTTGCCCTGTGACTCTGGGAATTCCCTTCAGTTTCAGGGATCTCGGAGCGTGGTGGGTCAAAGGCTGTGTGAGCGCTGGGGTGATGCCGATGCCTCCGTGACGGATGCTGCCTGGCAGGATGGAGGCACTGGGACAGCACCCCCCGGGCGTGGGGCCACCCTGCAGTGCATTCCCTCTGCTGGGCACGGGGCCAGCACAGAAATGCCTCTGGAGATACCACAGGCGCCAAGCCCCATCAGCTGCCCTGTCCATCTTTAGCCCGGTCTCCGGTTACCAGCCACCTCCCACAGCTGCCTCCAAAGACAGGCAAAGCCACCCCCGGCGCCTGGGCTGCAGGCGGTGGGGAAGCAGAGCAGGGATCCCGGGCAGGGATAAGCCTGATGTGATTTCTGTGGAAGGAGTGAAGGACGCTGTGGATACGCCTGAGCCATGGCATTGCTGTGCTACAACAAGGGCTGCGGGCAGAGGTTTGACCCCGAGCACAACACCGAGGGTGAGCGAGTTCGTGTGCCTTGCACCAGAGGGAAGGGGAATTGTGTGCTGCTTTCCCAGAGTGCAGCCGAGCTGCCAAGCCCAGCGCAGGCAGCCCATATGGCAGGAGCTGGCTCTGGAGCTGCTGCCTGTCGCAGGTGGCTCGTGGGCAGGATTGCTTCTCCTGAAAGCTTTTGGCCGGTTTTTCCTTTTCAGATTCCTGCCTGTATCACCCAGGCGTCCCCATCTTCCATGATGCCCTGAAGGTGAGTGGGGCAGGAGCTGGGGCTGCAGCTCTGGGCAGTGACCCAGCAGGGTTGCCCACACCTGACCAGCCTGTCGTGTGCTGCTGTCTAGGGCTGGTCTTGTTGCAAGAAACGCACAACAGACTTCTCTGAGTTCCTCTCCATAAAGGTGAGCCTGAATGCACCCACTGCTCCTCCATCCTTTCCTTCTGGCCCCTGCCCAGTCCTGTCCTATCCCTGTGCTGTGTCAGGGATGTCCCTTTTGCCCTGCCAGACAGGGATTTGCTATCTCCACCCAAGGACCCTCCATGCAAGGGTGCTGTTCCCAAAGTGCAAGGGCAGAGCCCATCCCTGCAGGACACTGAGCCACCACAGCATGGAAACTCACAGGGTTTGGGAACAGCCGCCAGGCTGAGGAGGACAAAGCAGTCATCAGGCTTGTCTCTGCTGCTCAGGGATGCACAAAGGGGTTTCACAGCAAGGAGAAACCCCCTGAGCCTTCCAGCCAAGGGAAGACCTCAGATGAACCAAAGGCCACACCAGTGAAGGAGATCATTGTCGAAGGACCAAAATCAGCTGAGAAGATGCTACGGGAAAGACCAAGGTGAGACAGGCTCAGCTCACAGTCTTGCCCTGCTGTGTCACTTCTGTGTGTCTCCTGCCCTGCTGCTCTCTCTGGAGAGGCAATGACATTTAAATCACAGAAAAACCCATTTGGCCTTTGCTGCTGCTCTTTGCCAGCTCCGATGAGCCAAAACAACTGCTGCCAGTTAAAGTATCCAGGTCTCTGGAGCAGGCCCTGGAGAAACTGAACATATCCTCTGAGGACAAGATGCTCAAGAGCAGCTGTACAGGTAGGGACCAGCTGATGGATGGCACTGGGGTTGTACATGGCAAGTCCAGCAGGGGGTTTTGCATGACAGGCTCAGTGCAGTCAGTGAGTGCTGCATGTTCAGCTACCTGCAAAACTCTGTCTTGGAGGCACACTGGGATGGTCTGTGCTCAGCTGGGGAGCTGGCAGAGGGCTGGGGGAGGGTTTGGGGGCAGGCATGGGCAGTGTGTGTCCTGGGTGAAGTTGTGTTGCTCTCACAGGCGAGGAGGCTGCCCAGGTGAGAGCTGGCACCACGTGCAAGAACGCAGCCTGCAAGGCGGTGAGTACCTGGCAGGGTCCCATCTCTACCCAGCCTGTGCCTTGTGGCCTGGAGCATCCCAGCTCCAGCTCCAGGGCAGGGATCAGGCAGCTGGAAGGTGGCAGTGCCCACCTGCTCTGTATTTTCATCCCACCCTGGGAGTGGTCACCTCTTTCCTCCCAACCACTTTCCTGCAAGAGGCTTCCAGATTGGTGGTACATTTGTGTTTCACTGCTCCTGATTGCTTGCAGTGAAATACAGCACACAGTCAGGGTTGGACACGCAGGCAAAATGCATGTGGAACAATTCCCACCTGCACTGAACTGATGCAGCACAGCCCAATTTCTCTCTTGCCCGAGGCTGCCTTGTGGAGCACTGCCTGCCTGAATGCCTAATCCCACTGAGTGGGAGGGACTGAGCTGGGGCAGGGATAGCATGCTTGGAAAGCAGCAGGAGGTAGATGAGGACATAAGACTGACGTGCTCTGGAAAGGAGGGGAAAGGACAGGAATGACAAATGACCTCTTGCACCTCAGAGTGAGTTTCTGTGGTGTCTAAACTTGCCCGCTGTCCTTGTGTTGCCAAGCCCTGGGCTGGGAGCAGGCTGTGTTTGGGAGAAGGGTATGGAAGGGCTGCTGACAGGGTGGCAGGGGTGGCACTGTGGCCCTGGCAGGGTCAGGGTGGCTGCCTGGGGTGAGTGCTGGGCTACTGGCTGGGCATGGTCCCAGAGTGAGTCTTCACAGGTGCTGGACCTGGCAAAAATGTGATGTTGGACATTGTGCTGTGCCCTCTACATGGATGGGCACTGATGAGAGGACACCTGTGCCATGTCATGCCAGAGGCACAGACAGAACTTTCCTTTCTCCACAGATATATCAGGGCCCAGAGAGTAACACTGAGGTTTGTACATTTCATCCTGGCGTTCCTGTCTTCCATGAGGGGTAAGAAACAATCCTTTACTAGAGAGCAAACTGACCCTGCCACGGGCTGAAAGTGCTGCACAGCAAGGCTGTGTGGCCCCTGCAGTTGTGGGTGACATCCCTCAAGGGGACAGGTTATGAGCCCCTCTCCCTCCCCACCCTGCTGTGGTCCCCTCTGCTCCTCCTGACCCCACTCAGGTCGCCCTGCTCTCCTCAGGATGAAGTACTGGAGCTGCTGTGGAATCAAAACCACAGATTTCAGTGCCTTCATGGAGCAGCCGGGCTGCAGCCGTGGGTGTCACTGCTGGACAGAAAAGAAGGTAAGGGGACTCTCAGCAGAGGCAACTCATGTGAGCAATTGGCATTAGTGACATTTGAGAGTGCTCCTTCCCTTGCTCTGCATTCACACAGTTTTTTTAATTGTCTTAATATTCATACTTGCTGACAGATGACTGCCCAGGGTTTGAATGCCTAATCTTCAGCCAATTGCCCTTTAAGATGCTGCTGTGCATTCACAAGATGTGTCAGCTCTCACATCCAATGGGCAGATGTGAAATAGAAAGCTGAACGAGGCAGGACCTGGCCCTGGACACAGCATAGCCAGCGTTGCAGGCTGCCACATAGAGACAGGTGGCAGAGCACGGGAAAAGTCCTACAAAAAAACCCCAAAGACTTTGACAGATGATTGCAGATAACTGAATTTGGCTTTAATGAAGCTTTCCCTCTGCAGCTGCTTCTCAGGAGGGATCTCATCCCCATACCAACACGGTATTGTGGCAGGGCAGTGGGGACAATTCCCAATTGACTGGAAACAGGCTTGAGGTGGGAAAGTTGCACCAAAGCAGCCCAGGATAACCCTGAGCATGCACTGTGTTCCTTTGAGTCAGTGCTGCTCTCACCAACCCTCTCTGAGCCCAACCTATTCTTTGTTCTGGAGCAGAAAACATATCCTGAATGTACAGGGGCTGCAGTGAAGGAACTGTGATGTGGTGATGCAGATGTTCTGTGCTAATTGTCACCTCGGTCTAGGGCCAGGACTCCTCCTGCAGCATTTCTTTGGCTGGCAGTGTGGAGGGCTGCAGGGGGTCTGTGTCCTTGTGATGGTCAGAAAGGAGCCTGGTGGGGAGGGACACGGGTCTGTCAGTGCCTGTGGTGCTGCCAAGGTGCACAAAGGTGAAACGTGGCCAGTCAGGGCTCGTCTGACTCCCAAAAGTAGCAAGGTGGAATGATCCATGTCCAGTAACAGCCACTGCATGGCCCTCCAGGCTGAGTTTCAGCACTTAGGAGCTTGGGCACTGCAGAGTGATTCTGGAACTAGAAGGAGATGTCTCTGATCTTAGAGGAAGGAACCCCAAGCACAGCACAGATGTCCCGTGTTGCATGGGACCGACAGCGTGGCAGGGACTGCCCACCTCTGCATGAACCATCTCCCCTCAAAAACCTGCACATAAGGCAGGGTTTCTTCTGGCTTAGCTGGTGCCAACCTGAACTAACCAGCACAAAGCAGATGTGGTGTGATGTTTCTTATCTTCTTTTCTTCCTGTTACAGCTGGCATTAAGACATAAGAGACAGTTTTCTCGTGTTTGGACTCAGATATTTATTAATTCTTATCTATAGCACAGTCTCACAAGTTGTGAGCCCTAGCTAACAAGGTAGAAAATGGATCTGTCTCTAACTCTTTCCATGGTCTTTTAAGTGCTAATTACCCAATAACGAGATTACACCTATTTATTTATACTTTAAACCAAATAACTGACCACTCGAGGTCTGCAATGTGGACCTTATCATTCAATTAGAAAAAACACCCAGAACCATGAAGAAGAAGGACTTAGCCAACACCTTAAATCCTCCATCTTGCCCCATATATATTACTATGTACTAAAATCTTAAACTCTTAAGATTTTTACCCTTTGATATCACACAATTCTATTCAAACTGCACATCCACAACCCCAGTGCTGTCACTCAATCTCAGAAGCCTGTTCCACGGCCTCAGGTCAAATGTAGTGCTTGCTTGAGGGTCAGTGCCTTTTAGCACAGAAAGCCTAAGATTCTCAGCTTCCAGAATCCCAACAATGTGCAAGGGAGCATCCTCTGGCTCAGACGCCCCCTGTGTTTGGGTGGTGCCTGAGCCTAGCTGTGCCGTGATGATTTCCTCTCCCCGGCAGGACAAGAAGGCGGTGCTGTGCCGGCAGGACTGGCACCAAACCAGCAGCCAGGTGGTGGTGACAGTCTATGCCAAGAACCCCCTGCCTGCCCTCAGCAGCGTGAAGGCCAATCGCACCGTGGTGAGTGTGGTGGGGATGTGCACTCCCGTGCCCCACCTGAGTTTGCAGGAGCCAGCTGGGTGCCTGGTGCTCTTTGGTGGCCTCTTTGACCTCTTGCTACAAGCAGGGTTGGCACTGCCACCCCTGAGCTGAGATCCTGGTGGCTTCACTGCTGCATCTGCCCATCAGCTCTGGCTTTCAGCTTTGGTGGGCGGATTTGCTGGCCTTGAATCCCTTGACCTGTGACAGAGGTGAACCTGTCATGCTCTGAAAGGGGTGAAATGTTGCCAGGTGCTGAGGGGATCACCAGACCATTACACTGGAGCCAGGATGTGGGATGCAATGTGGTGCTGAAAGGCAGCTGCACTGTCTGGGGGAAGAGCCCTGGCAGTGCTGTGCTCCCCTCTCAGATAATTTTCTGTTGATCTTTCAGCTTGAGGCTCATGTCATCTTTGAAGGGAATAAGATTTTCCAGGCAGAACTGGAGCTCTGGGGGGTAAGATCCTGTTTGCTTTGACTTGCCTGTTCCAGCAGTCTGCATGGGGCTGGGCTGCAGTTCTGTGAGGCAGCCTGAGCTTTTCATCCTGGGCTGGGTTGCCCAGAGACAGGCATTTATGGCCATCACTGCTGGGAAATGCCTTAGGGGTTGTGAGGAGGCTGCACTGATTGATCCAGGGCTAAGGTCAGAGCTGGAGGTCACTGCCAGCCCTATAGGTGTTCTGGGTTTGTTCCCAGGCTGTCCCAAATGTTCTTTGGCCCAGCAGGTCCCTGTGTTCCCCACAAACCTGCTGTGAGCTGCAGGCATGTCGCAGTCTGAGCCATGAGTCTGATTTTTCAGCTGCTTGCTGGCTGGGGAGCAGCAGTGAGGCTCAGGAATTTGCATGTGCATTTCTTGTCTGTATTTCTGGTGCGTGCTGCCTGTGCCTGCAGGCAGCAGAGCTGACAGGTGTGGGTATGGCTGTGTCTCAGCACAGCTCCCTGCTGGTGCTGCAGCTGCGCGTGTGGCTGAGGCAAGCTGAGCTCTCCTGAGCTCTGTACCAGCACTGTGGTGCTGCTGAGACATAACAAGGTGAAGCTCAGCTCAGCCCAGCCCAGGCTTCTCCTGGCACAGGAGGAGATTTCTCCTCTGGGAGGGCTTTGCCAGTAAAGGGCAGGCTGAGTATGTGCTGCCTGCTCTCCCTGCCCGGCTCACTGTGCCTTTCCCTCTCTCCAGACCATTGATGTGCAGAAGAGCTTTGTGAGCATGGTCCCAGCCAAGGTGGAGATCACGCTTTGCAAAGCCAGCCCTGGCTCCTGGGCCAGGCTGGAGCTCCCCCAGAGCAAGTTGCAGTCCTGTGGTGAGCAAGAGAAGGAAGCTGCAAACACAGAGGAACCTGGGGCTGTGCAGGATGAGGACTCTGATGACAGCTTGAGCTGGTCCGAGGAGGAAGATGAAGAGTTGGAGATGGGAACACCAGATATGATAACACCGAGTAACTGACGGCCGAGTGGTTCAACAGCTGAGCACTGCTGGTTCCTGGGCTGCTGGGCACCTTGGCACCAGCTCCAGAAGAGCAGACCTCATCCAGAACCGTGTGCAGGCTGCAGCATGGCCTCTCCCCGGGTCAGAAGGAACAATTAATAAACACACAGAGCAAAGGTTGTCCTTTGAAATCTGTGACGGGCACTTAAGAAACCTCAGCGGGCCAAACCCTGCCTTCTGTCACTTCCTCTTCTGTGCCTGGCTGGGGCAGGACAACAGGAGCTGTCCCCGTGCCTGCACCTTGGGCGTCCCTGGGTTCCGGGTGTTCAGAGCCCAGCATCCTCCCTGACCCTGGCATTTCTGGGGGTGGACACAGCCTTCCCTGCCGCTTCTGAGGGTATTGAGCCCCGGGCTGAGCTGAGTGTAAGCTCCCCCTGGCCCGGCGCTGGGGAGGCCGGGCCCTGCGGCTCTTTGTCGGGAGATGGTGACCGCGGACACGGGAATGTCACCGCCCCCGGCAGTTCCAGCGGAACCGTGGCGTTCACTGCAAAGCCCCTTAGAGGTGTGAGACCGCCCGGGGGACCAGCGGGTGATGCCGAACGCGCCCCGGGCCAGGCGGAGGCTGCGGAGGCGGGGGAGCTCCGCGGGAGCTGCGCTCCGGCGCAGCACCGGGAACGGGGGCGGAGGGCGGCGCATGCCGCGGACCGGAGCATTCACCCGTGTGAGAAACCCAACAATCTTCTGCCACAGAGCCGCTTAACTGGACAATCTTACGTAGAGAAAGGAGAAGCAGTCGTTCAGTTTTGCCATTCTTTCCTTTTGCTAGCATTATCTTTGTTAAGGATGTATTATCCTTATTAAGAATACATGTTACATATTTGTGGCTGAGCACATAGACACGCGTGCGTATTTCTGCTCTCGGGTATTGAACTGAATCAACTGAGAAATGATCCAAAACCAACCCAAACCCCCTCGCTCAAGATACGTTCGGACAACGCATAATTACAAACTAACGCATTTAGCATCAGCAGGATCATAGGCGGGGAGGAATGGCGGGGCTGTGTCGGAGCATTCCAGCGCGGCCATAGCCCCGGGCCGTGCCCGAGGGGATGCTCCGCTCGGCTCGGTTCCGCTCCGCTCCGCCCGCCCGGGGCCGGGGCCGCGCCCGCCGCTCCCCGCGCTCCGCCCGCCCCGGCCGCGCCCCCTGGCGGCCCCAGCGGGAGCGGCGGCGCGGAGGGCGCGTGCGCGCGGCGGGCGGCGGCGGGCGCGGGGCGCGGCCGGGTCGAGGGTCCGCGGGGAGCGGCGGCCGCGGGGCCGCGCCGGAGGTGAGCGCGGGGAGGCGGCGGCGGCGGCGGGGCCGCGGGGGCGGGCGGAGGAGCGGCGGGGCCCGGAGAGCCCGCGGGGCGGAAGGGAAGGAGGCGGCGGGCCGGGCGGGGCGGCGGGGGAGCGGGCCCCGCGCGTGGCCGCGTGTGTTCCCGCCCGGCCGTGCCGGAACATCCTCCGCGCCCGGCCCCGCCGCCCGCGCTGACAGCGGGGCGCGGCCCGCCGCCTCTGCCGGCCCGGGCGCCGCGGGTCCCGTCCCGGGGGAAGCTGTGGCGGCACCTGTCCCGCCGGGGCAGGGCAGGGCAGCTCGGGGGTACCGGGGGCTCCTCAGCCGCAGCCGCGTGGCGCGCTGGCCCCTTCGTGCCCGCGGGGTTTTGGGGAGTGGGATGCGCGCCCCGGCTTCTGCGCCCTGCCGAAGGTGAATGTGTTGGTCGGGGGCCCAGGGATGCCGGGGAAGGGTTTGGAAGGAGCCCGGCTGTGCTGCGGGGATGTGGCCCCGCGGCAGCGCAGGTCGCGCTTTCCCCGCTTCCGCAGTGTGCCGAGGTTGGGCCGGGCCGTTCCAACGCCGATAGGATGCTAATCCCTATCAGCAGCACCGCCACGAATTGAAGGCGACCTCTGCTCCCAGCCAGTGTCATAAAAAGTTGGCACGGGGTGAGGTAGCCTTTGGAAAGGTCTCTCCTCGCTGAGAGTGAGGGATACATAAGGATAGCAAGGTTGGATTTGTTCTCCAGAAACTGGCGAAGTGCTGTCTCAGGAGGAGCAGCGCAAGGCGGTGACCTAAAACACCCTGAGGGGTGCCAGGTATTGTCTCATTTAGCAGCTGCCTCGGAGCTCCCCTCCATCAGCTCAGTGGTTCTCTTCTGCAGTGCTGTGAACTTTTAGTTTTATAACAACCTGCTCTGGGTTCCTGCTTAACCTCAAACCCCAAGAAGCAATGCTGCTTTTTATGTGTTCTGAACTTCTCTCTGTTTTTTTCCTGTGTTGTTTAGTGGTTTTGTTTGGTTTTTGTTTTTTTTTCAGGAACCTGTGAGTAATCAGTATCTGTTTATTCTTTATAAACACTTGTGATTCGCACTGTAATTACTCTGAGTTATAAAAAAGCTTTAAATGCTTTCATTTAAACGTTCTTTACGTGTACCTTATGCTTGCAATGTGTGTCCTGGGCTGGGGTGCAATACTTCTTGTGGCAGCATCATTAACTCCTTGCCTCAAGCTCATTTTTTGATTTTTAAAAAGCTCACGTTCTCTTCCGTGTAAGATGTAAAATACATCACTTGAAGGCATACTTTGGAGCCAGTTTGCCACTGTTCACCAGCACAGCGGTTTTTCTGCATGGAATTTAAGATTATGAGTAGTATTTTAAATTAATATTTCCATTTTAAAAAGCTTTAAAATATTATTCAGAGAAGGAACTTTACAGAGATCCTGGGAAAACAATAAAATATGCGGTTTGCAATTAGCAGGAGGAAACTGAACGTGTGGTTTGATTTGCTTATGTGGTGAGGCTGTGATTCTTTTGGGGTCCAAAGTATTTTCACACAATCTGTTGTCATGTAAAGATTTGTACCTTTGCAGGGAATATTTTTTTACTTTACATGCCTGTATGTGTAAATCTGATTAACTGCTGAGAGGCTCCTTGAGTCTGGTAACTTTTGTTCACATTTTAACATTGCAATACTTGATGCAAATGAGACTTGGCAATTGTTGCAGTATTGTTGTGCACAAGCCATGATAAAATACACACTGAGTGCATGCATTAACTCCTGTCTTAGTCATACCAAAACTCTTTGAAAAAACTGGTATTGATTGAGCAAGTGCATTTTTGTTTGTTTGTTTCTTGGGTTTGGTTTCTGTGTTTTGGGTTTTTCTGTTTTCATTTGGGAGTTTTTGTTTGATTTTGTTTCACTTTTGGTTTTGGTTGGGTTTTGTTTGTTTTCTTCCTTTGTTTATTCTTGTTTGTGTTTTTATTTTTCATTAAATGACCTCCCCTCTCTCTCACCAGTGAAATTTGGGCGTGGAGGAGGAGGAATCAGGTAAGTGCAATCCAATGAAAAGTGTGGAGGGGCTTTTTTTTGCCACAGAAAGAAACTTAGATTTTCCTGGTGTAACATTGCCCTCATGTACAACAATGGCTTTGTTACAACTGAGAGCACCAGCAAATGCCAGGTGACAAAAGATGATAGGAAGACATACTAACAGTTTTTTATTTTTCTTTTTACCTCAAACAGGAATCAAGAATGCTTAAACTGGATTTATCATTCATCCTGCAACGTGCTTAAAACACCTCGCCACAAAACCTTATGTCTGAGGTACTGTTTGTTTCTTTTAGTCAACAGTAGTGACTGAGGCCTTGTCAGAATCTCTAGAAGGTGGGAAGGACATGGTGATTAACTTTTTATAAACTGACTGTGACCCCCAGGACCTGTGTATCACCCAGGGGATGAGGGCAGAGCACCCTGCAGCCCTGGCTCCTGTTCTTACACCTTTGCTGTGCTCACCATCAAAGGGTCACTTGTGAAGGGTCCCTGTCTTGATTAATCCATGCCTCTGCACGTGGTTGCAGGAGGGAAATCCAAGTTTAACACTCTGAAGCTTTTGATTATGGCAGGATTGATTCTGTCACGTTCATACACTGGGGTTCTGGGTATCTACTGAAGTCTTGGGTTTTAGTTCCTGTGTGCAGCTGCACTTTGTCACAGTGTTATTTCATCAGCTGTGCATCTCTTTCATGGGCTAATTCCCTTTGGAAATATTAATTATCTATTCAGTATCTTGGATTCATAGAATTTAAGGTGTTTGATGTTTGGTCACTAATGTCATTGCTATAACATTTGGAATATGAGTGCCTGTAGTCAGAGCTTTGTGTAGCTGAGTTGCCCAAATATCTCATGCAGAAGAGGTATCTCATACCCTCATACCCTCTCTAACCCAAAATACCCTCATTTTCATTGTAGTTTCCTAAGAAATATTGCTTATCTGTGTTTCATCCCTGAAAAAAAAAAGTCTTTAAATCAATAAACCAAATTCAGCCTAATTTGACAGAGGTACAGGTTTTAAAAATATTATTTGAAAGGTTTTGAGGGGTTTCTTTTATTTCCTAGAAACAACTTTTTGTGTCAAAAGGCATGAAGGGCTTTCTAGCATTGGCACTGAAGGAACAACCAGTGAGAATTGCACTCCTGTTAAGTGCTTGGGAGCTGAATTTATAGGCAAAGAGCTCAGGAGAGAGCAAGCATCCTCAGTTCTGCTGTTCTGGGTGGTGGACTGCACAGTTCCTGCTGTGCTGCTGAAATCTGCCTTCCCTTGTGGATTTTTTTTCCCTCTCTTCAGCCACTCAGCCAGCTGCAGTTTTGTTTCCCTTGCAGGTAAATGGCAGGACAGAAAGTGGTGTGAAAACTTTGAGAGGCACTGAGAAGTCCAAGTAGGTCACTCATTGCTGAAGGATATGGGGGATGAGGTCCCCTATTTAACTTCTTCTGCTCTTTCTTGGCACACATTCTGAAAGCCTGGCACTTCTCCATCCCTTTGGCACTTGCCTGAAACAATGGCAAGTAAGCTGAGCTGTTGTGGGATAGGAGCAGAGTCTTGATTAAATTGCTGAGAGCCCCTTTCTCTTCCCTGCTCTGCCTGGTGGGTAAGCTGCACATGTGAATTAACTCCTTTGCATGGGTGAGGATGGTGTGATATATTTAGAACTGCCCTATCCACCCAGTTCTTTGTTGAAAGTTCCTGCCTGACTTCATGTTTCAGGCAGACAGAGTGAATCGTCTCTGATCTAGTTTTTGTTAATGAAAGATGAGCAATTAAATTGTTTAGATTTCTTAACTTCTGCCTGCCCCTGGTAAAGCAGGATCTGTGATGGCTGAGCAGAATGACACAGCTCAGTACAGCTGATTTCAGCTGAACTCCTAGAGAGTTTTCTGCTCAGTTTTGGCCAAAATGGGGCCCTATCTAAACCGTAAAGAGAAGGGAGGAAGAGCTGACAAACTCAGTGAGAATGTGTTTATCAAAGAACGATATCAAAGTTAAAATCCACCTAACAAAGAGGCATCTGATGTTAACAGAGCAAAGGCAGAGGCACATCCTGCTAAAAAGTAGTTCTGCAAAGAGGTTTTAGAAGTGTAGGAAGTATAAATCTAGAAAACTACAAAAGGATCCAGGTTCCTCTTTTCTCTCTCTGTTTTTTGTCACTGTATTCTCCCTTCTCTCAGCAGACAGGGAACTTCCCTTCAGGAGTATTGAAGGGAAGATCTAGAAGTTGTTTCTCTACCACAAAAAAATTTTGATGCAACGTGAAGTTAGTCTGTGTGAGTGTTCCAAGTAATGAATTTCCCCAGCAAATGTTTGTCTGGAGAGCAAACTGCCCATGTTAATGATACCAGAAAATGCTTAATTAGGTCAGAACAGGAGCAGCTCTTCAGATGATGTCTTGACATGTTGACTGAAATCTTGCACATTCCAGAGGAAGTGCCAGGTGTGCAGGCAGTGAAGTCAGACTTAGCAGCATCTTCTGAGAAGGAAACTAACAGGGAATGCCAGTTTTCAAATTCAGAGTCATTGATGGACAAGATAGAAATAACTCTTATCTAAGTATTTTTGTGCAACACATCTGTGTGGGGGTGATTTTGTTGTTGTTGTTGTTGCTTTTTTAAAAAATTATTATTTAATTTGAAAATTATTCCCATTCTGCTGTAACTGCTAGAAATTCAACTGTAATAAAAGTCCTTTCTCTGCAAGGACTATGAACCTGGATTACCTCTCACAACTTTGGATTTTCCGTTCACTTATTTCTCTTGCTAACCTTTCAACTTGGCTTTGAAGCTTGTGCCCAGCTTTCTGTTTCTAAATTGGTTTTTTTTATGTGCTGACGTGTTAATCTGTATTTTTCTCTCTTTCAGTTCTTGCTACTTGTCGTATGTGGAGTTTTTCTTTCTAAAGTTTCCCCAAAAATTCTTTTGAAGGTCACCAAAAAAATCCCAAACAAACCTTAAACCAATTTTCCTACTCCTGATAATATTTTTTGGTATATATTTGTTTTGCTTTTGGAGTATGGTTTTTTTTTTTCAATGTAGATAGCATGCAGTGCCAACTTCAAAGGTGCTTAAGAAATAGGAATTTTCCATGCAAATTTGAACCCCAGTTTTTTACTATTTTATGAGAGTTTTATTGTTTACTAAAAAAATAATTAGAGATTTTATACATTATGAGCTACTAAGTACATGGATTTAATAGAAAAGACCTGATGGAGGTAATATTAGTTTGCTTGGTTGTGACTTAAATTAAAAAACTCTTTGTCTTCCATATATAAATATTTAACCAAACTACCCTTGCTTACAACATAGTTTTCTGGAGTCAAGTAGCTTCTTTCTACTTGATATTTTTTGATTAATTTATCTAAATTTTGTGTTTCAATACAAAGAATGTGTATCCTGGTGTGTGTTTGTTTTTCTGTATTGCATATGCCACACACGATTCCTTTCAGCTCAGGCAACCTCCTTTAAAGGGGCCCTTCAGAGAATCATACTTAAAAGCCCACAAGCTCTTTAGCTGTGTTTGTGTAGTTAATGCTTAGCCCAATGCCTTGGCAGGTTTGCATGGAGTTATTTTCCTTTGCAAATGTTGCTCTTTTAAAATCCTAGTTTTAGCGAGGTAATTCAAAGTATTAGTGCTGTGAAAAGAGCATTCATGTCTCAGGCTTTTTTTTTTTTTTGTTACTTTATTACCGATTTCCAAATTAAAATATCTAATTCTTAAACAAAACACTAACAAAGTAATCTTTGAGTAACACAGTTGCATTAGATATTTTGAATCAGATTGTGTTAGCTGCTGATGGTCTGGAATACACGTGGCTTTGGAGTTTATCTGTCTGTGTTTCCTGGCAGCCCTGGTGTGATGATCCTCCAGCCATGTGCAGCCTGGGGTGCAATTTGGGGATACCCTGTCACTCTGGGCAGAGCTCTGAACACAAATGCATAAAGATTTAAGAGTTGTAAGTCCTTGGGGGAGCTTGTTTGGGTTTTAAAGAGAGATCTGTTTACAAGTGTTTGCAATTTGTTTATTTTAGAAGCTAGGGGGTGGGCATATAAAAGGCTTTGTGTATCATCTTGTTCTTCACGGGACTTTTGGCTTCTTTAGAAAAATTCTTTATGGATTCTAATCTGGGTTACTATGGCTAGTTAGATTTCAAAGAACAGCTTTTCTTGAATGTGCTACTTTCTGAACCTTTTATTTGGCATCCTGTAAATAATGTAGTTTATTCAGGACTGATTTATCTGAAGGTAGTGAATTATTATTGCTGACTTAGCTCTGCCATCTCTGTGATGTCACTTGTTACTGACTGGTCAAAATGAATTGTCTGCTGCACAGATAGTTAATTTGGGAAAAAAAACCTTGGCTCTGGAAGCAGTGGTGTTGGTCACCACTAAGGTTTCTGGCACAGCATATTGTGGTACTTGAGGGGGTTGATGTAAGTGCAGGAATGGGCTTTAAAACCTGCCCTGTGTGCTGCAGTCCAGGCAGGCTTTGGCAGCAGGAGCAGCAGAAGGTGATTCCTTCCCACCATGTGTGGCACTGGGGTTTCTGTAGTGTCTGTGTACACACAGTGACACTTCCTTAAGCACTGTGTGTTGTAGTGACCACTCAATGTCACTCCAGTTGCCTGCTGCAGCTCTGTGCCAAAGCTTCAGGTAGCCTGTTTGCACTTAGTTCAGAACTCCCAGTGAGAATGGGGATACAGATAAAGACTTCCTCTAAAAGGACAAAGCTGAGGCTTTAATGGGAATGAATTATTGATTTGTTTGGATGGCCTTGAAGTTCTGTATTCCCTTTGCTACTTCGATGGTGTTGGAGCTGAGATCTTTCTGGAATATGCAATCAAAATAGTTTAGGTTGGAAGGAACCTTTTGAAAGTCATCTGGATCAACCACCCTGCAGTGAGTGGGATCATCTTCAATAAGATCAGGGCCCCATCCAGCCTGGCCCTCAATGTTTCCAGGGATGGGGCAGCCACAGTCTCTCTGTGCCAATGTTTCACCACCCTCCTGCAAATAACTTCTACCTTATATCTAATCTAAATCAATCTTTTCCTAGTTTAAAGCCACTACCCCATGTTCTATCATAACATGGCCCTACTAAAATGTTCTTCCCACTATTCTCTTCTGTTTGAAGCAGGGTATTTTCTGCTGGTTGCAAGATGAGGATTTACTGATAGTACCTCAAAGGCATTTGGGTGAGAAGGCAGATGCAAGTTCCTTCTTGTTCAGGCTAGCAGTGGAAGCTCCAGCGCAGGAGAAACGTACAACAAATGACTGCTTGTAGTTAGTTCCATGCTATTTTCAAACTTCTTGCTGTTCATGTGACGAAAGTTTAAGATTAATTGTGTTTTAGACTGTATCAGTTTGATTGTCAAACCTACTCTTCACATATCAGGAAAGGGATGTGGAAAAACCTCTAAGTGTCAAATATCTCCTGAGTAACAATTCCCCAGGAAAGCTGTTTGACAGCTGATCTTTTAGGGCATGTATCTTTCTCATGCTCATTATTTAGAGGACACCAAGTAACTCAAGCCTATTAAATCCTCCTTGTTCTGTCAGTGATTAGTGAGAGTAATCTGTTCTTGGCTTCTTTAGAAAAATTCTTTATGGATTCTAATCTGGGTTACTATGGCTAGTTAGATTTCAAAGAACAGCTTTTCTTGAATGTGCTACTTTCTGAACCTTTTATCTGGCGTCCTGTAAATAATGTAGTTTATTCAGGACTGATTTATCTGAAGGTAGTGAATTATTATTGTAAACAGTGGCAGTGCAGCCCAGAAATTAATATCTTGATTTTATTTATAACTTTTGGACCTTTCTATGTGGTAAACTGTTTAGGTAGCTGTGTAGGCAGATGTGAGTGTTGAAGAGTGTGTGTACAGAGGTGGATGTGTGAACTTACAAACGACAGAGTATCTTGTTACTGGGTCACAATCCCTTTCCACTTGCAGGTGCCTCTAAGGACTTGTCCTTTTGCCTGTGGGAAACAGTCTGGCAGTAAGGCAAGACTGTGGGAATTTGGCTAATTTGTACTTACATGGTTGGAATGCAGCCAGTTGTCACTTAGCTCTCCACTCATTGCATCTCCATTTCACTATTGTCTTTCTAGCCCCGAGCTCTTCAGAGTGGCTTGAGACACTGAATGTGATAAGAAATCATCAGCTATATTAAAAACCACTTGCTAAAGCTTACCTTTACAGTGTGTGCTTTGCCTAACTGCTCTCTCCTTGCTTTGTGCAGGACTTTGTTTCTGGGTGAAGAATGCAGACCATAAAGTGCGTGGTGGTCGGAGATGGCGCGGTGGGAAAAACTTGTCTCCTCATCAGCTACACCACCAACGCCTTCCCAGAGGAGTACATCCCCACTGTGTTTGACAACTACAGTGCCCAGATGACCGTGGATGGCCGGACAGTCAGCCTGAATCTCTGGGACACTGCGGGCCAGGAGGAGTACGACCGCCTGCGCACGCTCTCCTATCCCCAAACCAACGTCTTCATCATCTGCTTCTCCATTGGCAGCCCCTCTTCCTACGCCAACGTGAGGCACAAGTGGCACCCTGAGGTTTCTCACCACTGTCCAAATGTCCCCATCCTTTTAGTGGGCACGAAGAGAGACTTGAGAAGTGACCTGGAAACGGTTAAAAAGTTAAAAGAGCAGAGCTTGGCTCCCACTACCCCGCAGCAGGGGACTTCACTGGCTAAACAAATTGGAGCAGTCAAATATTTGGAGTGCTCGGCATTGAATCAGGAGGGTGTTCGGGAGGTGTTTGCTGAAGCTGTCCGTGCAGTTCTGTATCCTGTGACAAAGAAGAACACAAGAAAATGTGTCTTATTGTAGTTGCCTTGGTTTGATGGGTGTTGGAAGTTGACTAGAATCTTGGAGGGCTTTTTAACGAGTTAAATTGAAGATTTGCATCTTGCACTAACAGCTCTAAGCAGAAATGGTTTATACGATGAATATTCTTGCAGTCTTACTGCTTCAGGGAAACTGAAACAGAACAGGTTTTTTTTTTCCAACTGAGAGGTCAAATACCTACTTTATTTCTAAAGTTCCAGTCTCCAGCTTCTCTAGGGATCACTTGATTATTTTAGTGGAGGAAAAATAAAAGAGGAGACCTCTTTGAAGCCACTTCTTTACTAGATAGCCATCCGTTACTAGATTTGCTGAAAAGCACAAATTCTGATAACTTTGCTTTAAGTGCAGCTGCTGCTTTTCCCATCCTTTATTTACTGATTGAATTTGTTTTACAAACAGAAGTCTGGCTGTCCAATTGTTTTGTCAATTTAAAGCTTGAAAACAATTTGTTTACTTGCAAAAATGCCTGAACTATTATTGAGATTCACCTCATAGTGAACTGTGATTGATTGTATGAAGAGTTAGCATTAGGCATGGTTAATACAATAAGCAAGACCAAGGGAATACCTGCAATGATTTATTAATAGAAGCAGGAGCTGATTTCTCCTTATGTAAGGAACTTAAAATAATGATGACTCACTCAAGTGAGTGATTTTCATAGTTTTGAGGTGGAGAAGTGGAAGAGTAGTTTAGATTCAAGTCTTCCATAATCTTCTAAACTGAGATTTTATTTCACTGTCCAAAGAGACTTTGCACCCTGAGAATAAAAGTTTTAACAGTTACCTTCTCAGGCTGACTGAGGTATTTGGGATGACACTTCTCAAAATGAGATTTTCAGTGTAATCCCTTTGATGAATCCCAGAGACTTGACAGCAGCTCTTGAGGAATTAATTGCTTCAATTCCTAACATTCTTGGGGCCACCATCTGAGATTTTTATAGCAAATTCCTTCCTTGTTTTTCTGTGAGAAGACTGACAGAAAATTTGGAGGTTCTGTTTACAGGAACCTGTGCTTCTTCCTGTTTTCAGTTCAGTCTGTAATGGTTAGCCAGTCACTGGATAGGATCACCTGAGTGGTTTTTTTCCTCTCCTGGATGCCCAGTTATTACAAACTCTTTTTTAACTGAAGTTCTATTTACATACTTTTTTTAACCTTCTTTAGCAGCTCTAGTAAGTGGCAGCTGGCTTTTATTTTCAGGATGTGCACTGTTCTTTATGTGTGGTTCCGGGACCAGCTGAGGAGTGAGCGCATGAGCCCTTCCTTAGACTCAACCTTCCAGCTCCGTGGTATGAAAGCAGCATGCTTCAAAGATACTTTGTGTGAAACCACTGGTGCTGGACTGGGCTTTGTTGTCTGAAGTTGACAGTGCTGTCTTTGTCTGGCTTGCAGCCTCAATTGGTCATTCAGAACTTGCTTTTTCTTGTGATTCCCACACATGCAAAACTGCACTGGTGTATACCCCGGTCAGGAAAAAAAAAAAAAAGTGCCTCGTTTTAGCAAGATAACAGAAAATACATCAATAAGGTTATTAGGGATCTTGTATTAATTTGACCTTGCTTTATCTGATGCTGGCAAAAGTACCAGGTGGATAGAAACGTTTGCATTTGTGCCCTAATTCCACTATTTGAAGAGGATGTGCCTTTCTTCAGCTGGTGTAACTGATGCTGACACTTAAGTGCAGGGTTTTTTTAATGTGAGACGTGCTCATTTTGGTGCTGCTTTAGCCAATTGCAACCCACAGATTATAAATTGCAATTAATCCAAATGCTGGTACCTGTGGTTAGTGAACCAACAGAGAGTTCCAAACGCTGAGCACAGGCAGTACCAAAACACCCGTTCTGCAGAATGTTTGCAGAAGCCTACAGGCTCTGCACATTTTTCTTCACCAAGTGCCATTGCCTGGAGTGTCTCTGTGTCTCTTGCACTTGCAGAGGAGGTGCTGTTCCAGATGTGGTTCCTGCCCTGAAGGCTGTGAGGGTGTAGAGAATTCACTGAGATAACCTCTACTTACCACGTTCTGCCTTTGCTTTAGCTGTAGGCCTTTAGTGTGGGCTGGACTTGCAGGCAGCAATTAACTCTGTGCCTTGTAATTCAAGATTATTTTCTGTAGGTAAATTTCAGTAACTGAGTAAATAGACTTTATCATGTTTAAAATGTATTTATTTAAGCCAGTGCACATGGTTTGTTTTAATGCTGGTCAGACCTAAATCAACTGCCTAGTGACCCCGGTGCAAGCCCATAACCTTTGCTTTATTCAGAAATGTACTTTTAAAAGTCTGTGATATGTTTGAACTAGTCTTAAGAGGTGCCTGAATTTAAAAGTCTACCTTTTTTTTTTTTTTGCCTACATATATTTGCAGTTTTGTACTGAAGCTACTACTGTTTTTAAAAGTTTTTACTTTTTTACATACTGAAATCTTTTAATCCTGCGTCTTTTTGTGGTTATTCCTAACTGAATTACAAGCATTTTGTGGAGAAGAAATCTTGTGAGCAAGTATTATTGCACAACCCCTCCATTTCTGTAGGCTCAAGCAGCCATCCTGGAGTGAACTGGAAGAGAGTATAGCGAGATAAAATTCAACTGCTTAATCAATTTATTTGATTTGGTTACACTGTTGATTACATTATGCCAGAACACCTTATCCCCACTTAGATTACTTAGTAAATGGATTGCACAACAGTGCTGAGGAGAATAACGTGATAGTGATGAAAATGAGCAGAGGGAACTTTGAACTATCAAAGACTTTTTACTCACTTTGGAGAACCTGATTATTTAAATGCTTTGTATTTCTCTGACTCTGACAGGAGTAAAAGTCCTGGCTAGTAGCTGGTATCCTCCAGCCTCTGCTTTTCATGAGGGCAAGCTTCAGGACAAATCCAGCAAGCTTTTCCATTTACTGGGCATTCTCCTTTCATCATCCTCCTTCCTTTTTTCCCCCCTCTGGAATTCTTAGTGCCTTTTATTGTGAATAGTCCAGTGCTTCAGTTTACAATCAGTTCTGTTTCTCCCATGCTTTATTTTTCTTCTGTGGGCAGTTGACAAATACAGACTTCACATAATCCCATGGCTGGATTTTGTCTTGTTTTGGGAGGTCAGAAAACTCAGTGTGGGTTTCCTGAACGGTTCAAGGTCCTTCAGTTTGTTACTGAGCAGAGATGCAATGTGTTTGTCTTAATTCACAGAAGAGTCTCACTGTGAAGACACAGATTTTAACCTTTGCTTTGTGAATGATTTCTGAGCTCCTTGGGTTTGTTTTTTTTTTTGAACACAGCTGAAGCTGAGCAGTTCAGGAATTGTGTGTCCAAAGGATATCCATGAGGTGTGCTTAGATGTGGAAGTGCTTTCTTCAGTTTACAGCTGTAGCTATTTCTATGAAATTTAAACTAGAAGAACCTCCCTGTGCTTTGTCTCCGGGTGCTAAACCTCACTCTGTAGAAACCTTGGTGCTGCTTGGGCTGACCCTGGGAAGTTGATGGATCTCAGGGGGGTCCCAACCCCCAGACTGGGCAGCAAGGACCACCCATCAGCAGTGGGAGCCCAAGACTCTGAAGTGTGGTACTGATACATACACTGGCAACTTGATTTTATGCTATAAAATAATTTGTATGACATCTAACAGTTTTAAAGGATTTTTTTTTCCTCTTTTTTTTTTTTTTAATAAATTATGCATAATTACATTGTAATAAACCTTTCCTCACCTCTCTGACTGTCGCATTAACTCGCCCTGCTGTTTGTACCGCACCTGTGCTGAAGGCAGCTCTTTCCTGTGGAAAGCCAGGCCCGGTTCCTCGAGGCAATAAAGGAATTTTTGGGAAGGGCCGAGCGTCTGCGCCTCCTTGCTGCGCCGCGGGGCGGGGCCGCGCGGGGGCGCTGTGGGCGGGCGCCGCTCCCGGGGCCGCTCCCGCCGCCGTTTCCGGCTCGCCCTCAGTCTCGGTGTCGGTGTCGGTGCGGCGATGTCGGACTCGGACAGCGAGGAGGAGGCGGATGGCCGCGCTGAGCCTTTCTCCCTGGCCGGCTTCCTCTTCGGCAATATCAATGAGGCGGGGCAGCTGGAAGGGGACAGCGTCCTCGACAAGGTAGGGCCGTGTCGCTCCGGGAAGGCAGCGCGGGCTGAGGGACGGGCGTGAACCGGAGTGCTTGGGGCGACATGGGCTGTACCGGGGTGAAGCCGGGGTGTGACCCGGTTTGTGCTGGGATATACCGGAGTGCTCGGGATGTACTGGGTTGTACCAGGATATCCTGAGCGCTGCTGGGGTGAACCGGGATGTATCGAGGTGCTCGGGATATCCCGGGCTGTACCGGCGTGCTCCAGGGTGTCCCAGAATGTCCTGGGGTGTCTTGTGGTCAGCCTGGATGTCCTGGGGTGTCCTGGGATGTCTTGTGGTCAGCCGGGCTGTCCCAGGGTGCCCCAGGATGTTCTGGGGTGTCTTGTGGTCCACCTGGATGTCCCAGGATGTCCTGGGGCGTCCTGGGATGTCTTGTGGTCAGCCTGGATGTCCCGGGGTGTCCTGGGGTGTCCCAGGATGTTCTGGGATGTCCTATGGTCAGCCTGGATGACCCGGGATGTCCCAGTGTGTCCCAGGATGTCCTGGGGTGTCCCGGGGTGTCCTGTGGTCAGCCTGAACGTCCCGGGGTGTCCCGGGATGCCTCAGGATGTCCCAGGATGTCCTGTGGTCAGCCTGGATGTCCCGGGGTGTCCCAGGATGTCCTGGGGTGTCCTGTGGTCAGCCTGGATGTCCCAGTGTGTCCCAGGATGTCCTGGGGTGTCCCTGGGTGTCCTGTGGTCAGCCTGGATGTCCCGGGCTGTTCCAGGATGTCCTGGGGTGTCCTGTGGTAAGCCTTGGTGTCCCAGGGTGTCCTGGGGTGTCCTGTGGTCAGCCTGGATGTCCCAGTGTGTCCCAGGATGTCCTGGGATATCCTGGGGTGTCCTGTGGTCACCCGGGATGTCCCGGGGGATGCTCGGGGCGGGCTCTGGGGCAGGACCCAGCAGTCGCCCGAGGGGCTGGGCCGGGCCCGGCGCTCGGAGCCTCCCAGCTCTGGTCTCCCCAGGAATCCAAGAAGCACCTGGCCGGGCTGGGCGTGCTGGGGCTGGGCAACCTCATCACCGAGATCACCGCCAGCGAGGAGGAGAGTGCCGACAGCGAGGGAGCACACCTGGATGAGGAAGGTTTGGCGCTGGGACAGCTGTACTTGGGTAGCAGAGGGGATGCAAGGTCACAGCTCCTGCTGGAGAGAACAAAATACCCCCGGGTGGGCAGGGTCTGCAGGGAATATCGTGATGTTCCCTGGTCAGGGGCCCTCTGTCGAAGGCCTTCCCTTCTCCATCTTGCCAAACAGAATCCCACAGTAGCTCCTGTGCACTTGTTTTCAATTTTGCACTTGCTCCCTTTAATTTTTAATAAGTATTTTTTCTTTTACTTGTTTCTCTCTCCTTCATAAATAAGTTTAGTCTGTGTTTGTATTAAATAAGCTTAATTAGCACTCAGTATTATCTCTTTCTGAATTTGTTGGACAGTTTCAGTAAGTAAGTGATAGGTGTTCCTTGTGCTAAAGTTGGTTGCTTACCAGTCTTTTAGGGGAAATTCAGAGCCATGAGAGCTTTTGATTAGATTGAGGGGAAAAGTGCTCTGGTGGGAGATGTTAATCGGATAGTTTTGGTTTTTTAAATAAAGGAAGCATAGTGAAGGATTCATAAGTATTTAGTGAAGTCTGATGTAACATAAACGAGGATAAAGTTTTGTATTCTTCCTAGGCTGGGTTAAGAGCACAGAGGATGCTGTTGATTACTCAGACATCACTGAAGTGGCAGAAGATGAGAGCCGTCGGTACAAGCAGGCGATGGGCAGCCTGCAGCCAGCTCGAAGGCCAGGTAAAGGGGATCAGCACTGCAGCTCTGCCTGTAGGAGGGATTCTGGGGCATTGTGCTCTTTTTCACTCCTTGCTTCAGGAGCCCAGTATCAGCTTCTGTGAAACTGTCTTCACTGGATGAAGCCACTGCTTGCTGTCTTCCTCTTTTAAGGAATCAGCTCCTCATTGGAGTCACTTCAATCTTAGTATCTCTCTCCTGTTTTACTATGGATTTTTTTTTTGTTTGTTTTGAAGAGACTTTCTGTGGAAGGTACCTTGGTTCTTTTGTTGGTCCCAGGTATCTCTGTCTGGCCTAGAATATGCTTTCAAAAATAAACAGCTTTTCCATTTCAGTAGCTGCTGGTGTAAATGCTACATCTTGGCATATTCTTTAAAGGTGTCTTACACTTAACCTTTCTGGTGACTTACTGTGGTTAGTGAGATATAAAGGTGATTTGGACTTTTTAACACACATTTTCTTTATTTGTTCTACAGAGTTTGAATAAAAGGATGTGATAACAGAATACATAAACACATAGGCAAATTGTGAATAAGAGGAGGTCATAGCAGGATATACACACACACAGATTTTAAGTGCTTCAGTAATTTTTCTGTCAGTTTCTCTTTGTCCTTCCTTCCTGCTATTTTTTAAATTTACATCTTGCAAATGTGATTGTGCAGGCAGTTGAACTGGTAAGAGTTTTCATGTGGTTACAAGATGAGAATGGTGTCTATGCCATCAGGTTTGAGACAGAATAAATGGAAAAGGTGCCTGGTTTTGTTTTATTGTCTGCTTAACATGTGGTCTTGTCTCCTGCCTGCTTAGATGAAGATGAGGATGATTATGATGCTGACTGTGAAGACATTGATTCCAAGCTGATGCCTCCACCACCACCACCTCCAGTACCTGGAAAAAAAGAAGATGAAAAGGATGCAGCTGCCACTGGTGAGTGAGGACTTTCTTCTTCTCTCTGGCAATGTGAATGTCTGAAGGAAGCAGACGCCGCTGTGTAGCAGTTCTGCGGCACCACGCGTCACCAAAACTCGGTCTGCAGGCTGCATCTGAGGGTGAGTGTTTGCAGGATTGCCTGAAATCTAGGGTGAAGTATTGTATTTCCAGTGACTGTTGAAATACCTGTATTGACAATGAAACTGCTTTTTTATCTCATCCTCTCAGTTGTGGCTGGGCAATTCACCTGGAACGCTTAGGATAAAATGAAAGGTTAAACCAGAATGGTACTTAGAACGCCTGCACAGGCTTAATTTTTGCATAACTTGGTATAAATAGTAAATGTGGGTTATGCTAGGGGAGAGGGAGGAGACCTGTTTGTTTATGAGGTGCTTGTTCTATTGTAGTATCTGAAGATGGAGACGGTATCATTTTGCCCTCCATCATTGCTCCTTCCTCTGCTGCCTCCGACAAGGTGGATTTCAGCAGCAGCTCTGATTCTGAGTCAGAGATGGGACCTCAAGAAGCCAGGCAGGCAGAATCCAAGGAAGGCAAACTCACACTTCCTCTTGCAGGAATCATGCAGCGAGATGCTACCAAACAGTTGCCAAGTGTTACAGAGCTCTTCCCAGAATTTCGACCAGGCAAGGTATTGTAAGAGATACGTGGAAGAGATGTGTGTCATGTAAGCCCTCTAAATACACATTGTGCAGTGTTTAAGGGTATGTACCCAATAATCACATAGATGTTCTTACTCACTCAATGCTTTCTTTAGTTTCTGTGTGCTGCTGTTTCCAGATTGTTTTTTATTTAATAATTTTCCTGACATTTGCAGGAATCTCTTAAAAAGCGTCTGTAAATCAGGGTTTGAATGTTTTGCTGACTGTAGCAAAGGTTGATTTGTTGATTTGATACTTTTGCCAGATGATTAAAAACCATTGCTAATCTGTCTGGCTTTTCTGGTAAATACTTGCTTCTCCTTTAATGCTGTCCTGAACTTGGTGTGCTTTTCCTGTAACAATTTGTGATCTGTATCTTTACTTAATTCTCTCTTGAAACTGCTCTGAGCATAAATTAGAAATCACCTCAAAGCAAGTTGGTTCAAAGAATGGCTGGGTTTTGCGCAAAGCAAATTCATTACAGTTCTTTCCTAAATGCTCCCAAATAGAAAATGCAGTTTATGTATTTCAGTAATTGTTTTGAAAGTTTTAAAGCTGTCAAGAAGAGAGGAAAGGTAGGAGGAGGAGGACAGTGAAAATGGGCTTTTAGTTGCCAAACAGTTGTGGACAAGGATAATTTTGTTTTTTGTATGCATGAGAGAGTTTGTGTAAGGAGCTGAATAATTTGCATAATTAAATGTCATGTTTTAATGATTTAGCTGACCACTGTCTATTGGTAATCTAGGTGAGGCTCTAGCACAGAAGTTTCCCTTCTCAATGTTTTCTAGGTTTTTGCAAACTTGGTGTTTCCTCTGTATCAATTGGTGTGTTCATTTCCCTGATGCTCAACACGTAATGTCAGAGACTGGCTCAGTGTTGGGTGTGCCCAGTGGGTACAGAAATCAGTGCAAGCAATTAATGCTGAGCACTTTCCATGATTAATTCATGAGCAATAGAGCTGGCAAAGCCTAAAGCCCTGCAGATTTTACAAGGAGGATGGGTTGGTGTGCATGTTAATATAGCATTGTATTTTTGGATGGAACCTCCTAAAATAGCATGTAAAGAAGCAGACTTTTGTGTCCATTTAGCCAGTAGCCAGTTAACTATGTCTGAGACATTTCCTCTTCATGACAGGTCATTGAAACTGGGTAAAGGCTTCATAAATAATCTCTGGAAGTTTTGGGAAGAAGGTTTACATGGATGTAGGCAGAGGTGGACAGAGTGGTCATATAAACATTTCCTTTGGGGATCAGTGTAACAGATTAACAGGGAACATTAATAGGGTGTATCTGCAAGTCTTTGGTTGTAATTCCTGTTTCTTAAATATGTCAGTTAATTTAGAAATAAATTACCTCTTTAAAAGAGTTATTAGAAGAAATAAATTTAAGTGCTTAAAAACTAGCAATCATACCCATAGAAGGAACAGGAGAGAAAATGTATCATTACCATGAGTGCAGGTTTTGGAGGTATGCAGTGTAGGGGAACTACATTATAATGGAAATAAAAATAACTGTATTATTTCTGGACCATATTATTTATCTGTTTGCTTAAGAAATCTCTATATAACTCTCTTTTAGTTTGTCTCTTTCGCTGATAATTTTATCAACTCTTCTTCAACCTCCATCTGTCTTTCTGAAGATTGTGGATTGTTCAGAATGAAAAACAATTATTTCCAGGTGGTATCTAACCACATGTCCAATATGTAAAGGCAGTCCTTTTTCCCTCTGACTTTCTTTGTGTCTGAAATTAAGAATATATCCTTTTGAAAAGGAGGGATCCATCAAACAGAAGGATCAGTAACTCTTTTTTCAAGTATAACCAAGAAGTTGTTGATTGCATTGGGAACTGGGGTTGTACCACAGGCCAAGCTTCTGAATTTCAGAGTTCTGTCTTGCATAACTGTTCTTTAGGTGAGGGCAGGCATTTCACAGTGTCTTTTTTAATCTGATCCTTGTGTTTTTTCCTGCTCCAGGTGCTGCGTTTCCTGCGTCTCTTCGGCCCTGGGAAGAACGTTCCGTCGGTCTGGCGAAGCGCCCGGAGGAAACGCAAGAAGAAGCATCGGGAGTTGGCACAGGAAGTGCAGATACAGGAGGGTGAAGTTGTGGTTGAGAGTGGAGTGGAAGGAAAATCTCCTTGGGAGTATGAGTTTGCTGCTCCTCCCCCTCCTGAGCAGTGTCTTTCAGATGATGAGGTGGGATATCTGAGACTTAGAGAGGGTCACCAGCTAGTGCTAGGGGTAGTAGTGGACTGGACAACAACTTTTAGAGGAAGGAGCTTTTCCCTCTAAAGAAAAGTGGAGAACAGAGTTGGCCTGTAATCCAGCTGGGCAGCAGCTCTTCTCCAAATACTAGCCAGTGACTTCAGGTAATTGCTTCTTACTGAGAAGGCTGCATCCGTGGTACAGGATCAATAGGAGAGCTCCCCCCCTTTGTATCAAGAAGAAATCTAATTGCTGAACATTCTTGAGGCAGCTAGTAAGTATGGAAAAGAACCTAGAAATGCTTTTCTTCCATGAGAATAAGCTGGGAAACTTGGAAGGAAGAAACCTCTTACTGACACTTAGATAATCAACCAGTGTAACCATTCCCTCCTTTGCTGTGCTTCAGATTACCATGATGGCACCTGTGGAGTCGAAGTTTTCCCAGTCGACTGGTGACATAGACAAGGTGACAGACACAAAGCCCAAGGTGGCCGAGTGGCGCTATGGCCCTGCCCAGCTCTGGTACGACATGCTGGGCATCCCTGAGGACGGCAGTGGGTTCGATTATGGCTTCAAGCTGAAGGAGAAGAATGAGCAGGAGGCTAAAGGAGACACAGATGAGGGGGTGAGAGGGGAACCGTGGGGCAAAGTGTGGAGATGGATGTGGGGATTGCTGCACAATGAGAATCTGGTGGTGGGCTGGTGGATTGTTGTGCACCGTGCAAAATGAGGCTTTGAATTTTCCTCTGTTAGTTTGAAAGGATGTCTTTCAAGTCAGATCTTCCAACAGTTATTACTCCTTTCCAGGATGCAGAGTCGACTAAGGAGAAGGATGATCTGCTAGCTGATGAGCACTTCCTCATGGTGACACAGCTCCAGTGGGAGGATGATGTCATCTGGAATGGGGAGGATGTCAAGCACAAAGGGACTAAGACACAGCGTGCGAGCTTGGCGGGCTGGCTACCATCCAGCATGACCAGAAATGCCACTGCATACAATGCCCAGCAAGGTGATCAGGGGTTGGATACCAACTTTACTTGCTGTAGTTGAGCTGACTCATTTCATGCCCAACGGCAGCACTTAGTAAAATTGTACATGTACAGTTCCATGTCTCAAATGTAGAACATAATTCCCCCTGCCAGGGAATGCTTTTTGGCAAAATCACAGCTCTGCTGAGAATTCTGAGAATTGGTTTCTTTCCAGAAACAGAGTAGGTCACTTCTCCTAAAAAAAACCCATTCCCAGCTCTGTCTTTCTTCTTTCCATGTGGAATACCAGATGCTGGATCCATCTACATTAATATCAAGTAAAGCTACCGTTAGGATTTCCTCTTTTTATAGGCTAGTCAAATTTTGTTTACTTTAGTTTTTAATTGGAAGATTTATGTAAAAGTCTTCAGGAGTTTCTTCTCAACTCAAAATGGTATTCTGTTTTTTCTAGAAATTGTTCTATAGCAAGTAACAATTCCTACAAGCCTCAGACATATTTTAGACATGGATGCATTTCAAAGTGTAATTGTTCACTTAGAATGAATGTTTGTCTTCTGTTTGTTATATCTTATCCTGCTTCTACAAGGAAAGACTAATGGGAATGTCAGATCTTTCTGGGGTATGAGTGTCAATCCTTTAGTGTTCAGCTGTGAGTACAAGACACTGTGGCATTGGTTGGGTGAATTGGAGATGCTTTGAGGAGGCTGTAGACTCCAGCAGTCAGCTCTGTGTGAAGGGTGGTTTTTTAAGCTTTCCCAGTTCTAATGACCCATGTGACTATTTGGGATATGAACAGTTGGTCCATCAGGCTGAAATTCACTCTCCATGCACCCCCCCAGTCCTGGTTTAAGGCACTGCAGTGCCCCCGACCCTCCCACTCAAGCTGATCTTGCTTCTGTTTTCCTTTTTTCTAGGTTTGAACCGCAGTGGCTCTTTGCTCAATTCACCAATTCCTTTAGCACAGAAGCCCAATGTAGCAGGAGTGCTGGGCATAGCAAAGTGCAAGGAAAAGGCTCCTGAGCAGCAAGGTAATGGCCCATGAATAGGTGCATGTGACACACATTTCTGTGCTAGAAGGGCTACTTGTTTGCTCTGAAACTTTTTGGAGGCTATGTTTCAATAGAGCAAGATTTCTGAGCATTGGTAAAGCTCAGACTTGGGGCTCTAATTCCTCTTTGCTTTCAAGATCAGTTTTCTTTTGTCTTTTAGAGGTCCTTCCTCAGGAAGCCTGAAAGATGGGGAAGCTAAAGGGAGTAAGATGTGGGGGTGAGATCTGAAATAGTTTTCTGCTAAGGCTGTGTATAAAATCCTCAAGGGTTCTGCTTTATGATTGTTGCAGTTTCCCTGGATGAAGACAAGCCCTGGTACTCCATTTTCCCAATTGATAATGAAGAGTTAGTGTATGGTCGTTGGGAAGACAATATCATCTGGGATGATCAGGCAATGGAAACCTACTTGGATCCCCCTGTCTTAACTCTTGATCCAAATGATGAAAACATAATTCTAGGTATGTTTATGACATCCAGAAATTTGACTTGAGTGGGAAAAGACATGGGGAAATGAAAGCAAGGGTTTATAATCACACTGTAATGGAAATAAATGGACTAGGGCAATACTTATGGCCTTCCTTTGTTCTGGCTTTTGAAGTTAATTTGCAAGTCAAAGGCCTAAGCAGGAGGTGCCAATGCTAATAGCCTTTATTGGTGTTATCTACACATTCAACTTCCAAGTTAAATGCACTGACAGGAAAGCAAAAATTTATGCCTTGAAAGTTGAATTTAATGTGATTAATCTGACTCTTGATGTGTTTTAGGAGTTGCTGTCTTAATTTGACTAGCATGCATGTTGGTTTGAAGAGGGAAGGTAGGGATGTAAACTTGTGCTTTTAGAAATTCCTGATGAAAAGGAAGAGATGACTTTGAACTCTCCATCCAAGGAGAACAAGAAAGAATCTTCTCTAAAGAAGAGTCGGATCCTGTTGGGAAAAACAGGTGTCATCAAGGAAGAGCCCCAGCAGGTCAGCATAAGCTTAGCATCATCTCCAGGGTTAGGAATGATGAGGAAGGAGTGAGGGGTTTTTTTGGGGTTTTTTTGACACCTCTTTCTCTGTGTTTAAAATTGAATTAGAACATGTCTCAGCCAGAGGTGAAGGATCCCTGGAACCTCTCCAATGATGAGTTTTACTACCCCAAACAGCAGGGACTTCGAGGAACCTTTGGAGGCAACATCATCCAGGTAGTCACAGTAGTCTTCACTGTGAGTGAGAGAGCTTGAGTGTCTTGGTAGGAGGTTTTGTAGCTGAGGGTAGGACTTAGGATTTGTAGAAAAACAAAATTTAGATTACAGCAGGTCAGTTAAGTGTTCATGAGAGATATTTTTAATGTTCAATTAAAATTAGGAGTTTGAACTAATTTTTATTGATTGCCCTATCAAACGGAGTTTTAGTTGCTTGATTTTGCTGTGTCCTACTCGCCGTGCTTTTGTTTGGTGTCTTATGATGTAGTATTCTTTGTAAATCAATAGTGGGAGGGGAGAAGGAAGTGCAGTTTGTACACCTGCTGCTACTGTGTGTCTTAGTCTGAATATTATAGAACTAATTTAGTTATTGATGAATTTGAATTACTGCTCACTAGCCCTAGGTGAGGAAGTGAGGGGTTTTTTTCTTCCTTCTTTGTGGAATTCAGTGACTTCTAAAACCTCATCTGACTCCAGAATCTTCTGTAATAGGAAAACTGTATGTAACTCCAAGTGAATTTCTCTCCCACTGATAGGGATAATGGCTTTACATGGAATTCCTAGTTAGTAAAAAGATCCCATCGTTGGGAACCATTTGAAATAGTAAAATTGAAGTCATCTCTGTACACAAAGGAAAGATCTTTATATGGAAGTAAGCACTTCTCTGTCAAAAGGCAAGTGAATTTCAACACACTTGTCTTACTCTTAGCAGACCTAAAAATATCCCTGAGCTCTCTTATTTAAGGTTTAACAGGATAGGAGGATGGTCTTACTTTTGAGGTGGTGCACGTCCCTCTTAACAGAGATTTTGTTCTGTGTCAGCACTCTATCCCAGCAGTGGAGCTCCGCCAGCCGTTCTTCCCCACCCACATGGGTCCCATGAAGCTCCGACAGTTCCATCGGCCTCCCCTGAAGAAATATTCCTTTGGTGCCCTGTCCCAGCCCGGGCCCCACGCCGTGCAGCCTCTGCTGAAGCACATCAAGAAGAAAGCCAAGGTACAGTTATTCCTGTCTGAGTGTGCCGTGGCTCCTGGGCTGTTGGATGAGCCGTTCTCCTGACGCTGTCCCTTGTCCCTGGCGCAGATGAGGGAGCAGGAGCGCCAGGCCTCAGGTGGGGGGGAGATGTTCTTCATGCGCACACCACAGGACCTCACTGGCAAGGATGGAGATCTCATCCTTGCTGAGTACAGTGAGGAGAACGCCCCTCTGATGATGCAGGTTGGCATGGCAACAAAGATTAAAAATTACTACAAAAGGGTGAGTATGCAGACTCTGCTGTTGGATAGTGATTTCTCTCTGCCTCTCACTGAGAGCTAACAGCTCCATTGCACCTTCCAGAAACCTGGCAAAGATCCAGGAGCTCCAGACTGCAAGTATGGAGAGACTGTTTATTGTCACACTTCTCCCTTCCTGGGTTCTCTGCATCCAGGCCAGTTACTGCAGGTGAGAAACAAGGTTTTTACATTTAAAAGACAGATAAGTTGGATGTGGTGTAATAGGCAGATTACCTTTTACAAACCCTGTTTATTCAATCACAAATAATGTTCAGCTTCCAAAAAAACCCAGCTTCCTTTTCAGTTCCAGTTTATGTTTCTTTGCTTACTAGTAGTAGTAATTACTATCAGTCATTAAATAGTGATAGTAATTCAGTTCCTAGCTTGCTTTTTTTTTTAATCTCTGTTGTATGCTTTTTAAAATTGTTGTAGGAGTTACAAGAGTTGCACCAAGTGAATCTTTGCTGTTTTGCTTAGTAATGGCATTAGAAATAGTGTTAGAGAGGATTGAGGAGAAAACCAAAGCTTGAATGCTTGAGAGCTCAATAAATAGGTGTTGGAAGGGATAGAAAACATGGATTTCTCACAGTCCAGGATTTTATATGTACCTTCTGAGAACTGCACTTCTAGTTTTTGGATGCCAGTTACTAGTCATGTGTACAAACTTCGCTTTTATGAGCCTCTCTCTGTTGTTAAAATATATACATTTGAGATGGGGAGAGGAATTAAGAATTTTACAAGGACCACCTGGCTAATAATCCATAAATGTAAATATAAATGGATTTCAGTTGATACTAGCTGCTCTTGCTGCAGCAATAATTCTTCCATTCTGTACCACAGGAAAAAGGTAAGGTGAAGGTTCATATTAGAGATTCATCACAGAACTAACAATGCTAATTGTGTGTTGGGCTGGTTTCTATGGTAATTGTGCTCTTTTGCAGATGTGTTCTTTTTGTCTTTTTTCGAAAGTACCTCCTTAAAGATCTTTAAGTACCTCCATATGTCCAAATATTTGCATTTGTTCTAGTGTTTCTTAAGCTTCTTTTCTTCATCCTTGACTATTCCCTGCACATCTACATATGCTGTGATGTAAATGATAGCATACCATTGCTATGAACCTTGGGATGTTGGGGTTTTTTTAAGATCTTTTTTGTAGATTGTATCACTGAAGATTTGATCAGAACTTGACTTTCCAACTTTGATTTGTTTCTCTCTAACAGGCATTTGAAAACAATCTTTTCCGGGCCCCCATCTATTTACATAAGATGCCTGAAACAGATTTCCTGATCATCAGGACACGACAAGGCTACTACATTCGAGAATTGGTGGATATTTTTGTAGTTGGGCAGGAGTGCCCACTCTATGAAGTACCTGGTCCCAACTCTAAGAGAGCTAACACACATATCAGAGACTTCCTGCAGGTATGTGATAAGAGATTATTTGGGGATCTGGGGGGTCTTTGGAGCAAGCCCATGGCATAGGCTTGGGCCTCAAGTGGACAGTCTTGATTTGAGAATCTCACTGTCCTGCTCTGACTCCCTTTTTTCGTTTGTTTTCTTGTGAGGTGAGAGCACTGCAAGAGTTGGATGTTAACCAGACAGGCCATTTTGGTTTTCATTTAACCAAAGACTTAAAAAAATGTCTCTGCTGTTTTAATGGCATCCTATTTGATAAGTAAATGATAAAGGCTTTTTATTACCAGAATAAAAGGTTACAAGATTATATATAAGTTTACAAAACTGAAGATGTTAGAGTGAGTTTTGAAGTGGTTGTGCTGTGTAAAATGGCACTTAGATAGGTTTTACTAAGAGACAGTTAAGGAATCTTACTGTTGTGCTATCAAACAGCACAGAATTAGAGTTGCTTCATAGGTCTTCTGGTGGTTGAGCTTTAGGACTATCTATGAGCATTCACTAATTATCCCTCAATTCAGATTTTGGAGAAAATTTCTATTAATTTACTGTCAGTTAAATTCAGAATTATAAGTCGATGTATTTGCAGAGCAGGAAAATTTCTGTACTAAAGCATGAATGTTTCTAATGTGATAATACAAATTTTCAAGACAAATAATTTTTCCACACCTCATTCTCAAAAACAGCTGAACCTGAAGCAGACACGTGGCTTGGAAAACATCGCTGAGTAAATTTATGAGAAGCAATGGTTTTCAAGTAGGAAGTCCGAAGCAGTCACCAGAAACATCATCTGTGCTGTCTTTGCAAGTTTGTCCATTGTTTCTTTGGACAAATGGGTTTTGTTTTGTAGGTTTTTATCTATCGCCTCTTCTGGAAGAGCAGGGACCGTCCGCGGAGGATCCGCATGGAGGACATCAAGAAGGCTTTTCCCTCCCACTCCGAGAGCAGCATCCGCAAGCGCCTGAAGCTCTGTGCTGACTTCAAACGCACAGGTACTGAAGGGTTGTGTGTGCTGGTCAGCCATCCTTTGCTGCTCTTGGAGCTCCAAACAGAGCAGAAGGAGGGAACTTCTCCTCCTGATAAACTGTTCTTGAAAGTATCTGCTTGTAGAACTGAAATGTAATCTGGCAGGGTTTTTTTTGTTCCAGTTTTTAAGAGTGCACTTTCTTTTGGCACAAGTGTGCTTGATAGTGAAAAGTGACTACGTGTTAGACATTTTTAATAACCCTTTGGGCAGTGATTTGCTCATTAAAGACTCCAACACACATTCCCTTCCCTCTGTGTTGTGTTTTGCAAGCAAATACATGCAAATGAAAGCTAGGACTGTGATGGCATCCTGGGAAACTACTCAGTGTTTGACCTGTTCATTTTTCAGGGATGGACTCAAACTGGTGGGTTTTAAAGCCAGATTTCAGGTTGCCAACAGAGGAGGAGATCAGAGCCATGGTGTCCCCAGAGCAGTGCTGTGCCTATTACAGCATGATTGCAGCTGAGCAGCGGCTCAAGGTAAATTACTGACACCCTGTGAGGGGTGAGTAACACCTTCTGCCTAAAGCTAATTCTGCTATATAGGAGGCAAGTTAGGTCCCTAACTGTTATGTCATTTGCTAAGTTTGCTGCTGCATAAAAGGGAGTTAAGTTTTAAAGAGAGAAACACTGTATTCTTACCGCCTATTATCTGAATATTGAATTAGCTGTGCTCAAAAGTACCAAAGGAAAGGTACACGAAAGGGCTTATGTTTATACCTGGAGCTCTACAGCAGAAAGTAACCAGCAGGTGGCTGTATGAGACACTGATTATTTTTTTTGAAATTGAATGCACTGTTCAGTTATGGAGTTTTTGAAATACTGGGCAGTTGGACATCTGTGCTGCTGTTGGTCACTGTGAATCTTGCAGGCAACTGTCTGTGGAAGTTTGCTTGTTCAGCATGGCATGTCTCCATAGAGAACTTCTAATTCTGTCTCCAATAACCTTTTTAAGACTTCAGCTTCTCATTTTTTCCCTATTACTTCTCTGCAGGATGCAGGTTATGGAGAGAAATCCTTCTTTGCTCCAGAAGAGGAGAATGAAGAGGATTTCCAAATGAAGATTGATGATGAGGTATCATCAGAGTGATGCATGAGTGTGTACACCAGTATATAAATTTGAATGGCAGGAGAAAAATGAGGTCTTTATATTTGAAAGACATATTTGAAGTAGGATTCACTGGTTCAAATGTTCACACAACTTTCCTGGGAACTTCTGCTGGCAGCTCATACCTGTCTTTGGTGATTGTTCTTGTAGGTCCTTTCAGGACTAGGCTTTTTTTACCTAAAATGCCTTTTTGTGAGTTCCTTAGCACTTTGGTTATTCATTGAAGTGTTAATCAGGGCAGCTGTAGGATCAAGAAGAGGAGTTCACCCTCATTGTGTCAGTTGAAAGTTCTCAGTATGACCAGAAAAATTCCAAAATAAAGGCTTGGACTGTGACAGGGTTATGATTGTTTATTTTCTCGCTGGCAGGTGCGCACGGCTCCCTGGAACACCACACGAGCCTTCATTGCTGCTATGAAGGGCAAGTGCCTCCTAGAAGTGACTGGTGTTGCAGATCCCACTGGTTGTGGGGAAGGATTTTCTTATGTCAAGATTCCAAACAAACCAACCCAGCAGAAGGTATAGTTCCCAAGCAGCAATAGCTGGGAAGTCATGTGGGAGAAGTGGACTAAATTAGGGACACAAGGAAGAGAAAATACCAGATGAGCTTAGGAAAGACTTCTGTGACAGTAATAGGTTGAATCTTCCTCTGAACAGGACGATAAAGAACCTCAGCCAGTGAAGAAGACAGTGACTGGCACAGATGCGGATCTGCGCCGACTTTCCCTCAAAAATGCCAAACAGCTTCTGAGGAAATTTGGAGTTCCTGAGGAGGAGGTGAGTGTGAGCCCAGAGCAGGCTGCACCTAATGCCTTTAGCAGCTGATGGTGGAAGGGATGTATAAATTTCTACTTTGACCTCGTGTGGAGAAGAATTGAGATCCACAGCCAGGTACCTCAGCTGTGTGGCTCTAAAACCACTCCTTGTCTTCCTCTTTCCAGATAAAGAAGCTGTCCCGGTGGGAGGTGATCGATGTGGTCCGTACGATGTCCACGGAGCAGGCACGCTCAGGGGAAGGGCCCATGAGCAAATTTGCCCGTGGCTCTCGCTTCTCCGTGGCAGAACATCAGGAGAGATACAAAGAAGAGTGTCAGCGCATCTTTGACTTACAAAATAAGTATGTTCTTATCTGATGTTCACAGCCTTGAACCCCACCCTGTCCCCATCTTAGAAGTCCAGCACTGTGGGTTGCTGATATGTGCTGGTGTAGGTGTTGATTCAATTTATTGGGCCCATGAAATAGAGCACTAAGAAAGAGGCCTTTGGCTGGTAATAGAAACCCTCAGGTTTAGTGTCTTGCTGTCACAGACCTTTTGGAAAGGTAGAATGTGTTGCAGAGTCACAACATGAGATGTTCTGCAGTTCCACACATCAGTACTTCACCACCTTATTTCCTTTCCTTTTTTTTTAATGGTTATGAGCAGTTTGCCATCTCTCTCTGGTAGCAGGAACCAATTCTATGCCCTATTCTTCAGAACTGCCAGAAGAATTCATGCATTATTCCTTGTTCTGGCCTGAGACCTGAAAATGGTGAGGGTATAAAGTACTGTTGATGAAGAAGAGTTCAACTTTTTGGAGAAGATGGTTTTAAAACAGATGATCTTTTAGACATGGAGGTTAAAAGGAAGGCTGAGACGGGAATATATTATGCATGTTGTAGTAGTGATTTGTACCATTAATTCTCAAACCTTTGCATCATTTTTACCTTTGTATTTCTGAGACGGTAACAGGCTCTTGTTTTTTTTTTTAATTTGGGAGGGCAACATTCACTGACTTTCAGGATGCCTCCTATTTCAGGGTTCTGGAATCCACTGAGATCCTGTCCACAGACACAGATAGCAGTTCAGCTGAAGACAGTGACTTTGAAGAGATGGGAAAGAATATTGAGAATATGTTACAGAACAAGAAAACTAGTTCTCAGCTCTCTCGGGAAAGAGAAGAGCAGGAACGGAAGGAATTGCAAAGGATGCTCCTGGGAGAAGACAATGGCAATGACAAAGACAGGGGCAAAAAGGACAGGAGAGACAAAAAGGGGATGTGTAAGTAACTGCAACCTCCAGAATTATGCCTGGGAAGGGATGCAGGACTTTATGTCAGGCTGCAAAGTCTGCTGGTCTGGCCTCTCAAGAAGTGTAGATTCCTTACAGGGAGAATGTATAAACATGCTTATCTGGGGCTTTTCCCTCTCTGGGGGTTCTTCCTTCTCTTGAGCACTTAGTGGCTGAAAGTGCATGTGAAGTGTATTCTTTGCCTCCTATCTTTTGTTTATTTTGATCTATAAACTTACTCTGGTATTTCTTTAGATAGTCACTGCTGCTTCCTGCTTAAGTTTCCTTTTTTTAATTTTTATTTTGAGTGGGGGTAGGTCAGAGGAAGCTGTTTCTTCAGTATTTTTCTCAAGATGTTTTCACACATAGTTCCTGCAACCATCTTACGGTTGTGTAGTTGGATTTTCTGCTTACACACAGCTCTGTGTGTGAAGCAGGCACAGTCTGCAGGCTGATAGCAGTGTCTGTTACACTGTGTGCTGTGACAGCCTGCTTGAAGGTAAATTGGGCAGCTGCCAGCTTTGGATCTCCTGGAGATGTGTTTGTTTTAAGTGCATTCCAACAGAGAACTTGACATGTCCCTGACTGGCTGGTAAAACGTTTGACCTGTGAATGAACTTCATGAGGGTGCCCATGACCACTGTTACTGAATGTGTGTGAGCAAAGCTGAGCTCTGCATCTGAGTCAATGTTATTGCTGCCATCTATTCTCAAATTGGAAATAAATCACTAATAAATAGTTACTAGAATAATTTATAAGGGATACGTGGAAGGTTTTTGATGATTATACCTCATGAAAAGATATGCAGTGTTAATTTGTACTAAACCTCTCAACCTGAGTTATGAATGGTGCTGGAAAGATTCTGTGACACACTGGTTAGGACACTCCTTGGAAAACTGGATAATTCTTGACCCTCACTTTCTGCCAGATAACCATACCTATGATGAAAAGCACTGTAACTAATCTATCTACAGGGCCAGAATGCAATTGCCTTGCAGGTTGCACCTGTGGGTCCTTGTTGACTGTAGTTCTTCCTTCTGGCTTTATAATCTATATGGATAATTAGGTGTCTTTGTTTCAGCTTGATTGCATGTCATGATAAGAGAACAAGAACAAGCAAGGGAAAGATTTCTATTAGGTTTTCCTGAATGTGTGTCTTAAAAGTTTTTAAGCCAAAACTCTCTGCTGTATTTAAACGATGATATTTCTACAGCATGGAAAAAAATGAGAAGCAAATAAAGCATTTTCTTGTGGCAACAGCTTCAGCAGCCTCAGCAAACTCTCACAAGGATGATGACACTGCCTCTGTGACCAGCCTGAATTCCTCTGCCACCGGCCGCCGCCTCAAGATCTACCGCACGTTCAGGGACGAGGACGGGAAGGAATACGTGAGGTGTGAGACAGTGCGGAAACCCGCGGTCATCGACGCCTACTGCCGCATACGGACCACCAAGGATGAAGAGTTCATGTAAGGCCCTCGTGATCTCCTTTTTCTCCCTTTTAACTTTGCCTCTGGGCTTATTTCATTCCGTTGACAGTACGAAGAAATGTAGAATTGAGTGTAGAAGCCCGGCGCAGTAATTGTGGAGAGAAAGAGACATTTAATGGCTGTCTGTTTGGAGGGTGTCACAAACTTCATGCAGTGCTGGAGCTGCCAGAAGAGTACCTGGCAAATCATGAACTAGGCTGGAAAACTTCTGTATTTTTTTTGTGCCCACCCAGACGGAAGTTTGCTCTGTTTGATGAGCAGCACCGTGAGGAGATGCGGAAGGAGAGGCGCAGGATCCAGGAACAGTTACGGCGGCTAAAGCGGAACCAGGAAAAAGAGAAACTCAAGGGCCCTCCAGAAAAGAAGCCCAAGAAACTGAAAGAACGTCCAGACTTGAAAGTAAGCATATCCATACAGGTTTTGGCTACTGGAGAAGTTTTCTGTTCCAGTGATGTACTAAAGATCTCACTGGGAGATTTTAATGATGCTTTGCCTCAAAACTAGGAGCCCGTATATGAATTCTGATCTGTCACCTTCTATTTTTGCAGCTAAAATGTGGAGCATGTGGTGCAATTGGGCACATGAGGACTAATAAGTTCTGCCCTCTTTACTACCAAACAAACGCCCCACCTTCTAATCCTGTTGCAATGACAGAGGAGCAGGAGGAAGAGCTGGAAAAAACAGTCATTCATAATGACAATGAAGAACTCATCAAAGTAGAGGGAACGAAAATTGTCCTGGGAAAACAATTGATTGAGAGGTAAGGGAAAGAGTGGAGAAAAGGGTGGGGATAATAAGAATAAGCAATGTAGAGTTTAATGCAGAATATTCATATGTATATTAGTCTCAGGAATAAAGTGACAGAGCTTTACATAAACTTACTACAGTATTTCGATTTAGCATTTGATATTATGGCAGATGGAACCAAAGCCAGTACTGGGGAGACAAATTGTCTTGATTCATGTGAGGGCTGGAGAAAGTATTGTGCTTTTCTGTTTGTGCCTAGTGCTGATGAGGTTCGCAGGAAATCTCTGGTCCTGAAGTTTCCTAAGCAGCAGCTTCCTCCGAAGAAGAAGCGTCGTGTAGGGACAACGGTGCACTGTGATTATCTCAATGTGAGTGAAGTGTTCCTGAGCTCATTGCAGCACCTCCATTTCTGTTTGTGCCAACTGGCCAGGCCCTTAACTGCTCCTGTGCAACCTTCTCGTGCCTGCCCAGGAAATTAATAAGCTAAATTGTCTAGGATTTCTGTGAGTAAATGTTTTCCATCTTGGAACTGCCTTCATTTTTCTGCCTCTCATTTCTTCAGCGTCCCCATAAATCCATCCACCGGCGGAGAACAGATCCCATGGTGACGCTCTCATCCATCTTGGAGGGCATCATCAATGACATCAGGGATCTTCCCAATGTAAGTTTAAGCTATGACACTCAAATCCTGCATCTCAAGCAATATGGTTAAAGTAGGGTATGTGTTGTAGACACCAGAATTTGGCTAGTTTTGTATGGATACACGTTCAAAGCTCATATGTGATTTTTAAATTTTTTTTTCAACAAAACCAGCACAAGATGCATAAAATGTAGCAATGTGTAATACCTTTATATATGTGGCACTGGAGAAGTTCTGTACTTCACTCTTTTCTGACCAGACTTTGCCAGAAACTTCCAAAATCAAAAGATTAAATGTAAGATTTGACTTGAAATGAGACTTTTAAAGTTCAGTTTCTTGACTTTTGTGCTGCAATCGAAAATACCATCTGAGAATTCTCTGTGATATTTTCCTTTTTATAGTGGTATTAGAGAATATTGTGTAGAAGAAAGTGTTTGCCATCATGGGGTTGAGCTTATTCTGTTTTTCCTGGTGCAGTTAAGGAACTGTTTGTGTAAAGGTTTTATACATTAGTGCCTGTTTAACTGTGGAGATTAAACTCAGATTAGCTGTGCTAGTACTGTGCTAATAAACATTTTTTTCTTTTCCCTCCCCAGACATACCCCTTTCACACACCTGTAAATCCAAAAGTTGTCAAAGATTATTATAAGATCATTACCCGGCCCATGGATTTACAGACCCTGCGTGAAAACGTCCGTAAGAGGCAGTACCCATCCCGGGAGGAGTTCAGGGAACACCTGGAGCTCATTGTGAAGAACAGTGCCACCTACAATGGTAAAAACACAGGGAAATCCTGGTTCTGCTAATACATTGTGCATGGATGAGCTGTGGAACTTTCAGAGTCAACAAAAGTGACATAAAAGCAGAATAAATTCACTGCCAGATGGCAACAGAGAACATATATTTTTCCAGATATATCTGAAAGATTGTATTAATGTTAATGAAGTAATTAATAAGTAAGAAAGAAGTGAATTCCAGCACGTAGCAGCAACTAAATGGTGACTGTGATGTGGTAATTGAAGTTCAGTTATGGGTCTGTATCTTGGGGTGACTCAATGCCTGAAGATTTCTGCGTGTTTCAAGTTCTGCCCTCCTCCTTCATAGCTAACAAAACATTGTTTTCAGTAGATTACATTATTATGCTTTATTGAATGAATCTTTCAATGCAAATAGGAATAGTTCACACCCATTGAAGCCAAAGCCTTGGAGCATGCAGCTTTGAGTAGAGTTTGCTGTCATGATTTTGCATCTTTTGATTCTTAGTCACAATAAACTTTTTCCCCATTTGGGAAGGTCAGGAAACTAGTTTTAAAAAAATGAAAGAAAGCTAGTTTAAAATAAAAGCATAGATTCTGTAGTAGAGCATGTATCTGCTGGGGAAAAGTGCTGATTCATTGGGGGTTAGCTTTATTCTGACTGCTGATAGAAAGGTCTTTGTCCAATATATACTAATTAGACAGAAAAACCTCCTAGCTGCACTGAGTCTGTCTAGGCTGTGCAGCATTGAGGGTGACACTAACAGCACTGAGTTTGTGTCTTTGTTGCTTCCTTTATTATTGTGATACTTAAATCCCTGATTTATCCTAATAAATAAGATCCTTTTTTTGATAGTTCTGATGCAAATGCTTGTTTCCACGTCTGTGGAATCCTGAAATTATTTAAAGCTGTGGGGTTTTGAATATTCCATAAATGTCCATCTTGCCTTCCTTAGCAGTTCTGTTTCACTGACTGCACTTAGAGAAGGAAACAGAAATTTCATGACTTACACTGTGAATATTTGGCAAAGGTGGAGGTCTTGGAGGCCAGTCTGCCATAGGCACAGCTGTTTTCCAAAGAGTTTCCAAACTTTACCAGAATGTATGCCAGAAATTTTATTTGCTACAAATAACTTTTTCCTCATATAAAATGCACTCTGAACTTGAATAATTGTGTGTATTGAGAATATACTTGAGTATATACTCCTAACTGTGCCAGAAATATTATCAGTGATGCTTTAGGAGTAAAGATAAATCATATTGTGACATGAGCCTTTTTAACCAAGCTGCACTTGCTGTGTGTGTTTGCAGGGCCAAAGCACTCACTGACACAGATATCCCAGTCCATGCTCGACCTGTGTGATGAAAAGCTAAAAGAGGCAAGTTCTGTGAATGAGTTGTGGTTAGAATGGAGGGGGAGGGATGGTCAGGGGTGGTTGAAGACTTTGAGAATAGAGAATGTGCATGGGTAAAACACTTGGTTTTAGGGAGAGTAGTAGAAGATTAAGGGAGTTCTTCCTCCTACCCCAGAAGGTATTTGAATTTTTACCATTTTAAACAGTTCCCATGGGAGTCTTTCTGAACAAAACAGATGCTTATTTCTTACTCTGGTTACTTTATCTTGTCTCTAGGTTTATATTTTGACTATTATCCCCTGTTATTTACAAGTGTTTTCATTAAGGTGAATGGGAGTCTGTCTGGCACAGAGTATCATGATTGTACAGTTATTAGTCTAGGGTCAGCCACTGATGTTTTCTACTTCTATTGCAGAAGGAAGATAAACTGGCTCGACTAGAAAAAGCAATTAATCCTCTCCTGGATGATGATGATCAAGTGGCCTTTTCCTTTATTTTGGATAACATTGTGACTCAAAAGATGATGGCAGTTCCAGATGTACGTAGCTTGAGTGACTCTGTGTGTGATGTGCAGAATGTGCTGATCTTGTTGTGGAGAAAACAGTGATATTAAATAGAAAAGTCTTTTGTAAAATTACTTTGAATTATATGTTCAGATATAACAGGCCTAGTTAAAAATCCACCTGAAAGATCTTTTCTCTTTGTCCCTCCTGAATCTAAATTGGATTCAAAAGGTCTTGTTATAAATACCTTAAATGCATTTGGAGTATTAATCAGTTCTGGAGACTTGTTTTAAGACATTTGTAGCTCAAACTGTAAAAAAATTTACACAGAAGCTTCCTAACTTGTCTGTTTTCTTTTTGTTTTTTTCAGTCTTGGCCGTTTCACCATCCAGTTAACAAAAAGTTTGTTCCTGATTATTACAAGGTGATTGCAAATCCCATGGATCTGGAGACCATCCGCAAGGTGTGTAGCTTGAACTGAGCAGTCTCTTGAGAGGTGTTTACACTTGATCACTTACTGGGTGACAATTCTCTTCCAGAATATCTCCAAACACAAATACCAGAACAGGGAGACTTTCCTGGATGATGTTAACCTCATCCTTGCCAACAGCATTAAGTACAATGGTAGGTGGTGGAAATAAGGCTTCAGTTGCCTTTTGTATTTTAATTAATTCACCTGGGCACCTGTACTGCCAAAATGTGTTGAAGCCTGAGGCTGTGAATTATAGACTTGATGATTGTTTTCCTTTCCTGAGGAAAGAGATGCTTAAACAATGCTGTTTTCACTGTCACATGAGGCTTTATTACCATCTGGTGCAGAATGAAGCAGTTACATTTGGGGAAGATGTTCTGCTTGCTCAGTACACATCTCTGATCCAATGATTTGGTTTTGGGAATTTCCTTGAGACAGACAGGGTACAACTTGTGTTCTAAATCACACCTTTAATGCTGGAACAAACTGGTTGTGCAATTTTAGCCAAATGTGAGCCCTGCTTTGTATTTCTCCTTACATCAGAAGGTGTTGGGATTTAGGGGCCTGTGTAACCAAAACCTGTCTTGCTGTCTCGGCAGCTGGAATTGAAAAAACTTCAGAATGTATAAAGAGATTTATTTCTTACCACAGGGTCAGACAGCCAGTACACAAAAACAGCCCAGGAGATTGTAAACATCTGTTACCAGACTTTAGCTGAGGTATGTGGAGAACTTTACTGGAATATTTACAGTTTGAATTTTCTGTTCTGCAACCTTAGCAAGCTTTTTTGTTCTTAGTATGATGAGCACCTGACTCAACTCGAGAGAGACATCTCTACTGCTAAGGAAGCAGCACTGGAGGAGGCAGATCTGGAAAGTCTTGATCCTATGACCCCTGGTCCCTACACTCCACAGGCAAGTGACCAAGCAAGGCTTTCACTTTCTTTCAGTTTCAATCTCCTGAGTGTGTGATCCTGATTTTCTTCTTTGTTTCATGTTCTCCGTCTGCCTGCACTTTGTCTTTTAGGAGAGTAACTTGTTGGATGGTGTGCTAACACTTTTTAAACATAAATATAAGAAGCAGTTCTGATGCTTCAGAGAGTGAGATACCTAAGACAAAGAGAGACATTTCCCAAGCAAGTTGTAAAACTGGTCTAAAGATGAGCTGTGTACAGTCAGGAACAGCTGAGTGTTGGTTGGAAGGTTGAGGACTGTGCAAATGTAACATTTAGAAACCCTCTAAAGTCAAGCAGTGGACAGGTTAGGAGAACATGAGGACAAAACATGGATGTGGAGCTGAGAGGAATCCAGGGAGCTGTTTGGTAGTGGTATTGTTGGAAAGGCTCATTGCTGTGGGTAAAGAAACTGCCTAATATGGTCAGCAAAGTCCAACTGTGCCCTCATTGCTGGGATTCTTTACATCTCTTTGTTCCAGTTCTAGTGGAAAATAACATTTTTTAACCTTTATCATTATTTTATAGCTGACAATTGTGTATGTCAGGTGTTTTCTGTTTGTTACAGAGCATGTTCATGCCAGGCTTCTTTTCAATGTTTACAGTTTGACAAAGATTTATAAGCTATTTGGCCTTTTTTAAAAATAATTCTTATTATTTTGGGTTGTTTGGTTGTTTTGAAAAACATTAGTTAAAAACTTTCACCAAGAATGACAAGTTAATTCATTAAAACTAAAATTATCTTTGGAATTTGCCTAGAAAAACAGGGAATGTCATCCTAGTGTCTGATATGTGCCTTTTATTTATTTGGAAAAGTTCATAGGCCCTGGGAAAGATTTCTGTGGTGATAATTGAATGATAAAATGCAAATGTTGTGGTATAGGAAGACAAACCAAGGCTTTCTATGCAGTTGTTCATCCCAGCTGTAGACCAATAATTGTTGGATTCTCTGCAAGTCTGATGTAATTACATCTGGAAAGTTACATTTAATTTTAGCAAAGTCAGAGCTATAAAGAAGGGCTTGAAGTTCAGGAACAATTTAAGGTCTCATGAAGATTATTTTTAAGAGAAAAATGAGTTCAAAATTTGTTCAGGCAAGAAGTATAAAAAGACTGGAGGGCTGAGCCAGGATAGCAGGATACAGATGGGTTTGGGGCAATATTTAACACCCTCCCAACCACCTCTCCCCACAAAAATACCCAAAATGTAGCATTTTAGGAAGACAGAATGTGATTGCTAGAAATGATGATCAAATTCAACAGGTTGGGAATACTGAAACTGAATATCATGGAAAAAGGCCTTCCTGCCAATAGGAAGTATTGGGCTGCAAGAGAGTCTTTGGAGATGAGTTATTGAAACTATTTGTTGACATATTTCAAGAATTAAATGGAATCAGTGGTGATCCCAATACACCAGAAAGTGAGGGACAAAAATGCCATTCTCTTATCTGATTGTTTCCTTCCCAAGATCAGTATTACCTGGTCTGATTTTATTCCAAGTTGGTGATCAGATCACCTGAAGGCCATCCTTTCCCTCTTCCAAACACTCCCAAACTCCCACAGATGACAGATCTGGTGGAGATTGCTTGGCTTTAGTTCCCTTTATTTTAAATGCAGTTGTGAGAGCCAACATTTATCTCCCCATATGGGAGGGTCTTCAGAGGTTGGCCTCCAGGATATAAAAGGCAAATACAGCTGAGAGCTGTCTGTGCTTTACACGTCTGTTTAAATTTTTGGAAACCTGTTTTGCCTAATGTAAGAATTATTGCTGTTGTTCTCAAGACTATCAGTATTGCCATGATCTGTGAACTGTGTATTATAAGGGAACTTTATAAAAATCCTAATAAAATCCTAATCCTAATAATAGTTCCTCATTAACTCTTCAGAGGTCAGTCTGCATGCAAACTGCAGGTTGGCTTTTGGAACATTTCATCCAAATGCCCTTTTTCTTGCTTGTGTCAGCTTTAGGGGTTCAGGCACAGGATTGATTGGAAGCTGAATCTTTGCTGTTTCATATGGGCTAGACTTTTCCAGTTCTGATTGGAGCATTTGGGGCTGAACACTGTTCCCATTGTAGGAGGTAAATGAAAAGGGCCATGCTGAGTCAGACCAAAGGTTGATGTAATCAAGTCTCCTGTCTCTGGCAGGGAACAGAAGTAGGTGGATGCAAACATGCAGTGATCATTTTTACAGCAAACCCTCTCTGCTTGTGGGAATTGGTTGTTCAGGCACCTTAAACTTGTGTTGCACCTGGACCATTGTATTCATGAGCTGCAGAGAGGTCTATTCTCCATAAATTTATTGAATCCTTTTGGAGCCCATTTGTGATTTTGGCCTGTATAGAAGTACTGACTTGTATTTTAAAATCTGCTATTTGGCAAATTTCAAAGCTGAGATTCTGAGCCATTGCATTTACCCCATTTGTTCTTTAAGAATAATTAGCTCATTTTGATTAAATAGTGTATAATAATGTGAACACCTTGCCAAAAAGATGCATTTAGTCCTGAAATCCCAGTCTTGCCTCTCAAGATACTGTTCCAGTCTCAGTTCAGTGCCTGAGAATGTTCTGTCTCCTGTTTCCACCTGTACTTTAGCCACCAGATTTGTATGATACCAGCACTTCCCTCAGTGTGTCCCATGGTGCTTCATTCTATCAAGATGAAAGCAATTTGTCTGCTCTGGACACTCCCATCACTACCACAGGGAAGCGAGGAACTCAGGTCAGAATCCTCCATTTTCTCATCTGGTTGGGGAGTTGTCTTTTATGAGCAAAATACTAAAAGGAGGCAACGATTTTGTAGGAAACAGGTGACAAAGATCAGGTTTTCCAAGCAGAGAAGGGAATATCTTCTAAAGTTATGATATTTTCTTCATTTTGACTGCTCTGAGGCAAAAGTAAAAAAAAAAAAAATTAAACAGCACTGGGAATTGAGACACTATAAAACAAAGAATAGAGAATCAAAAGCTGCAAAAGAATCTGCCTAAGGCCAGGTATTTGTTTGCTTCACTACTTCTGGAAGTAGAAACCTGGTGACTCATGCTACAGAGGGTTAATATGCAATCCCTTGGTAATTCTGAATAGGGAAATGGTGAAGTATATTCTACAGATTCAGAAGATCATAATTAGATTATTATGATTGCATCCAGTGACAGTTAGGAGCTTGGAAGAGATGGTTGCCACTGTAGGTACCTTATAGTTGTAAAAGGAAAAGTAGACAGATTAAAGGGATTAAGGCATTATAAATGAACTTGTTACCATAACCACAGAATATTTTTCCTTAGTCTTTATTCTGTATTAAACAAAAAAATAAATGTTGAAGGAGAGGGAATAGCAGAAGGATATGCAATAATAGGACCATGAAAATAAATTATCAGGAGAATTAAGAAGGTGAAGGTGGTACCAGAAAGACTGGTGAGAGCTATTCTGAACAATGCAGGCAAACATGGATTGGTTATGAATAGTTCTGTGTAGTATTGTGGCCATCTGTAGTTTTGTGAATGCCTTCTAGATTTGGAAGTCTTCAAGCTTTCTGTAGAAATTTATAGTTTTTGGGACAGAATCTTCATGTCCTCTTTATCTTGGACTCATGGGGACTGTGGGAAGAACAGGAAGAGAAAGACGGGAAAAGGTTTGGGGGAAATGCTGTATGCTTTTAAAATATATTATGAAAATAAGCACTTTTTTTACAACCTAGTGCTATTTTCCAGAAATAACTAGTTAAACAAGGAATTCTGGTGCTGTAAGGCTAGAGATTCCCAATTCAAGGATGAGCACATCAGGTAGAAGTGTGTGGAGACTGTTCTCTCTGCTCTTGCAATAAAGAGAAAAAAAGATCCTTGCTGAGAGTGATACACACAGATTTTCCTTTCTGCCTTTTCCTTCCTGTACTCCCACACCCACCTCTGTGGCCCAGGTGTCCCTCACACCCCCTGGGTGATGTCCAGAAGTGCCTTCCTCAGTGCCATTGCTGTTTGTGTTCCTGTCCAGATGCGCCAGGGGCGAGGCAGGCTGGGTGAGGAAGACTCTGATGTGGATATTGAAGGATTTGATGAGGATGATGATGGAAAGCCTAAGACTCCAGCCCCAGTGAGTATATTTACAGAAGTCCCAGCCACAGTGTGCATGCTGCCATGCTGACTTGCAGGGTCTGTTGTGTCTGCTGCCCTGAGACAGGCTCTGAAATGCAGTTTGGAAAAGTTAACACTGTGAAATGAGGGAACACTTCAGAGTGGGAAATCTATGATAGAAATGGCAGCATGCTGCTGGATCTTCACCATCCCTGTTTCTGTGACCCAGGAAGTTGAAGATGGAGATGGTGACCTTGCTGATGAAGAAGAAGGATCAGCCCAGCAGCCCCAGGCCAGTGTCCTCTATGAAGACTTGCTTATGTCTGATGGAGAGGATGATGATGATGGGAGTGATGAAGAGGGAGATAATCCTTTCTCATGTAAGTGTCCTTTTCTGATTGTTCATCATCACCCAGCTGATCTCATGCTTCTATCACAAAAACATGCAGCACAGAGCAGAGACCAAAGGGGCAAGATGAGGAAGGTGGGTGAACACAAATGAGACTGAAAACAAAAGTGGAATAGGAATGCTGTAAGTACAGACACACATGAAAGCAGAGTTTAGACAAGATGTTGTTGATTGTATTTCATAAAATGAAACTGCAAATGGTTCTGAAAACACTGTGAGTATGATTTGGTGTGCAGAGCCAAGAATGGGTAGTTTAGTAAAAGTACATTTATTTTGATCTGAAATAGGGTTATCAATGTTACCTGTAAAATGTTAATGTTAAAGCAATTAACAGGAAGAGGTGTACACAGGTTATTCAGACTGTTTCTATGTTTTAATACAAACTTATGCAGAAAAGCATAGTGGTATTTAGCAATGACTTTTGAAAATTATTAGGGGAGAAGAAGAGGGAATTTTTCAGAGTAGACAAGACATAAGGCTTTTTTGAATAATGGTGGTAATTAGGTTGCTTTGGAATAACATCAGAATTGGGCACTCAGTAGGTGGTGTCACCTCCTAGATAACCTTTTCTGCTGCCTTGTGGAGACACAACTTTGTAAACATTCCTTACAGTCAATACTGCAGCCTTTAAACACAGACACAGTGGGTAAGTGATGGAACAAACCTGCCAATTCGTGACCAAACATTGGTTCATTACACAGCTATCCAGCTGAGTGAGAGTGGCAGTGACTCAGATGTGGAGCCCAATGCAGTGAGACCCAAACAACCTCATGTTCTTCAAGAGAACACACGGATGGGCATGGACAATGAAGAAAGCATGATGTCCTATGAAGGAGATGGTGGGGAGACATCTCATGTTATGGAGGACAGCAATATCAGGTAATTAGAGTTCAGAATCCTGTTAAAATGCCTTCTCTTAAAGATTTTTGAAGTGTTCATCATTAAACCCTGAAGAATATCTCACATTTTTCTTAAAGTTATCTTGTGACTGTTCTTACTGTTGCAACCATAATTACCATTTATTCTTACTGACAGAAATTTGGGGTTGCTGTTAGATTTTCACTAATAAAAATATCAGCTAAATTTAAAAAACCCTCACTCAGTTCTTTCTTTTAAGTTAGATTATTTCTTGTACATAGTGGTTTTTGATGGCAGGACAAATAAAGGTTTTTACAAGCTATCTCAAACTACAAGATGCCTTTGAAATTAACAAGTGATTTAGGAGATTAATCGTTTTTTCCCCTCTAAGAACAAGCTTGTCCTGACTTGAAATGCAACTGCTTAGTTGAAGTCCAGAATAAGAACATATATATGCATATAGGAATATGCATATTTTGTATTTTGGAAGGTGTTCAATTATTAGAAAATTAAAAGTACAATAAGATCAGCTTTTTTATTATATTTTTATTCGAGAGAACAGCAACCTACTCTCCCTTCTCTGGGCGTTCTTTGGAGTATTTGATTCTCTGTTCTTCTTCTACTTGTGGAATTCAGTTTCTTAGTGCCATTATTGATATTTGCCTAATAAATCACAGGCATCAGAGCTGATAGGTAGCTGGGCTGGCAGGCAATGGTCTTGACAAGAGTCAGCAGGAAGTCCTAGAGAAGGTGAGAATGGGCTGAAAACAGTCCTGCATTTTGAGTCTGCTGTGAAGGTGACAGAAGCTGCTGTTGGAGCAATCAGTTTTTCCTGCCTGGAGTGTATCAGAGTGGAGCGAAGATACTGGAATTGCTTCATTGGAAACTGTTTTTTCTTTAGTTTCTGTTTTAAAAAGCTGGCCAGTGACAAGAATAAAAATGCACAGTGGTTCTTTGTGTTCACAGGACTTCAACTCTTAGAGTAGTTAAATACAGAACTGCTGGTATCAGCAGCTCATTTGAAATTATTTTCTTCTTTCTTCTAGTTATGGCAGCTATGAAGAACCAGACCCAAAGTCCAACACAAGAGACACGAGTTTCAGCAGCATTGGAGGGTATGAGATCTCAGAAGAGGAGGAAGAGGAAGAACAGCAGCGCTCTGGGCCAAGTGTGTTAAGTCAGGTCCATCTGTCTGAGGATGAGGAGGACAGTGAGGATTTTCACTCCATTGCAGGAGACAGTGACCTGGACTCAGATGAATGAACTCTCTTCCCTGAGATGATTGTTGTCCTGGGCCACCCCTGGCTCCTGAATTTCTCGTTCCAGTTTGGTGTAAGGAACGGTGTAGTGTGGGCTGTGTCAACAAGATTTTTTTTTTTAGATATAATATTTTAATTGATTATAAAACATGTTATATGAATGAGTAAACGGTGAAAAATGAGCTTTTGACAAGCGTGTCCTGCTGAAGCCTTGGATTATTGTAGTCTGTACTGGCTCCAGGATCCTGATACAGATTTGTATGGTTTGTTCTTCAGTCTTTATAGATGTAAAATAATTCCTCAGAAATACTGGCCTGCTGGATACATGCATGTCTGTCAGGAAAAAATGTTTGCTCAGAATGAAATACTTGCTGTTGATGAACAACTGTAACGCAATTTTCATTTCATAAAGGGGAGCTTTTTCTCTGGGACCATAAATACAGTGTCTTATGTCTGACCCCTGAGTGGTTTTGGGAACTGCCTAACTACTACAAATACTTCAGAAACAGCCGTCCTACTTTTACTAGAAGTTGCAATTACTTCCAGAAATCGGGCTTTGGTAATTTGAGCCTTTAGAATGGCTCACGATTGCTAATTTTCAGTGCCCCGGGAAAGCTCGTGGAGATCCCGGGGTTCTGTATGGAGTCCTGGTGTGTGGCTGACGGAGCTCATGGAAATACAGCAGGAATGGGGACACAGCCTTTGCTGCTGTGTCTCTGTGCGCCGGTGGGGCCGGGACCCGGTGAATGAGTGCAGGTACACGGTGAGCTCTGGTGTCCCTGTGACCGAGCTGTACTGTCTCGGTGAGCTGTGGTGTCCCTGTGACTGAGCTGTACTGTCTCGGTGAGCTCCGGTGTCCCTGTGACCGAGCTGTACTGTCTCGGTGAGCTCCGGTGTCCCTGTGACCGAGCTGCACTGTCTCGGTGAGCTCCGGTGCTCCGGTAACTGAGCTCTGGAGCCCCACCGAGTTCTGCTGTCCCGGTGATTGAGCTCTCCTGCCCCAATGAGCTCTGGTGTCCCTGTGACCGAGCTGCACTGTCTCGGTGAGCTCTGGTGTCCCTGTGACTGAGCTCTGGAGCCCCAGTGAGTTCTGCTGTCCCGCTATCCGAGCTCTGTTGTCCCGGTGACTGAGCTCCGCTGTCCCGCTGTTTCAGCTCTGTTGTCCCGCTGTTTGAGCTCTCCTGTCCCGCTGTTTGAGCTCTGTTGTCCCGGTGACTGAGCTCCGCCGTCCCGGTGAGCGCCGCTTCCGCGGGGCCACGTGCGGGGTACCGGGAGGTGGCGGCGCATGCGCAGTCCCGCCGCCTTTGGCGCAGCGCTGCGCGCGGAAGGATAACCTCGGGGACCAAGCGCGCCTACTCCATCAGGTCCCTCCGCCCGCCGTGTGGCAGCGCTACCCGGCGCCGCCCGGACTCTTTTCCGCGGAGATAGTTCCGGCCGCGGCCATTCGGTACCGCCGCCGCCGCCATTTCGGGAGCGCCGCCTCAGCGCGCCGCGACCGCGGGCAGCTCTGCCCGGCCCGGCCTGAGCGCACCTTCTGCCGTCGCCGCCACAGCCTCCCCGGCCCCTGTCCCGATGGCGACCTCCGTGGGGAACGTGGCGGACAGCACAGGTACCGTGCGCTGCGGCGCCCCCGGGGACGGGCTGGCCGGGGACAGCGGGGGCCGGGCCGTGCCCTCGCCCCCGGGGCCGCTCCCCGCTCACCGGGCCCGCGCCTGGCGAAGTTTCCAGACGCGGCAGGGCGGGGGTGCCCCCGCCGCCTTTGTGGGGGTCTGTGCGCCCCGGGCCCGAGCGCGGTGCTGGGTGCGCTCCGGTGGGCGCTGCCCGTGGGCAGCCCCCGGGCCGCTGCCGGGGAGGCGCGGGGAGGTGTGAGTGCGGCGGGCTCGCTGCTATATTTACCAGACTATCAGGTGACTGCGTTAGAGGGCGAAGTAGGGTAAAAGCCTAACCCAAAATGTGTGTTGGTTTGCCCAGAATCGCTCGCTGCACTTAGGCAGGACTTTTTTTTTCAGCAGCCTGGTCGAATGGAAGGTGTCTCTGCCCATGGCGGTGGAATTGGAACGAGATGATATTTAGATGATCTCTTCCAACCCAAACCGTTCTGTGATTCTGTGGCATAGCCGAGCCCTAAAGCGCTTTTCTGAACAGTAAGATAGCGTGTTGCATCAAGGAAAGACCTGCCCTAAATTTAGTTCGCAGATCCAGAACTTGAGGAATGGAGGAGAGATCTGACTTTCTCTGTAGAGCAGGTGAAAGAAGTGTTATGCTTACTGAAAGGATTAAAGGACGACACAGCTTTATCCCCCAGATTTTGGGGGTTTCTGTAGCCTGAGGGGCAGGAAGAGCTGAAATGATGCCTGGGAAAAGTAGAAGGAAAAGGAGGATTTATGGAGAAAGAGACGGGATAGCGGTGCAGAGATAGGGATCTAAAGAGAACCGGCAGTGATACAGGGAGGTGCTGCAGTACGGTATTTCATACCTTCTCAGCTAGAACTGTGCGTGTGGTCAGCGAGGCTGCAGCATCCTCTTGTAGCCTGAATCCCTGGGGTAAAAAGAGCCACGTGCACGCTGGGAGAGAGCCCTGTGCTATCCAGCACCTCCCAGCTGGAGGTAACACCGCTTCTGTCTGGAACTCGATTGTGTCTGCAAGGTTGAGCATGAGTGTATTGCAAGTGCTTAGGATGGTATTTGTGGGGGGAAAAGAGCCTTGGGCGCCTTTCTGATGGTTCTGTGCAGCTTTTTGTTTTGCTTGTATTGTCTAAAGCCTCAGGGAAGGTCATTGTCACAGAACTGTACCAGACTTTTCCAAGGTCACAGTCGAAGCATGCAGCACAAGTTAGCCTAGGTACGGAAATTAATTTATGCAGGACTTGGTAAGGGATTTTCCCGGCTGTGATTCCTCACTTCAGTTATTTTTTAGAAATTGATTTAGTGAGCATCCCTTCATGGGTTGTCTTACAGATATTTTGTACTGCACAACTTCCAGCCAACTTTGTATTAAAAGTTTCTCTCGTTCGTGATGTGTCTGTCCACTTCCTGCTTTTCAGTGAACTTCTTCACAGTCATTTATAAAATAAATGCTTGGAGGTAGCTGACTGGCAATTTTACACTGAGTTTGCCTTATCTCTGGAGACAAAGGGTGGGATATTTTGTAAACAGAGACATTTGATAAATGAAAGAAAATATCAGTGTTTCTTCGTCTTTTGCTTTCGTTAGTGCTCATTCCCAGGTATTAAATCTGCACCGCCTGCTCTCTTGCCCTGGAAGTTGCAACGTCCGTTGGACTTCTTGCTTTAAGTAGGCAAAATGTAGCTTTAGATCGTGATTGAAAGCTTATTTCCCTGCAGTCCTAAGTCATGAAGTGTAAATTTCTGGATTGTTTTGAGGTGCTTTTTGGTTTTTTTTCACTTCGAAAATTACTAGAACAATTGAAATGTATTTGAAGAGGAAATTGAGTTCACGAAATGTGCTTTTCCTCTGTCTGGTTTTTCTGTTTGTGCCATCAGGAACTTGAAAATATACTTACTGCCAGAAGGGCAAAACCTGTTAACAGCACAGGGGCCAAGTGAGGACCAGTCTGCTGTGCTCCAGTATTACTGTCAGCACCGTTTATAAGTGGTGTGGTTTTCAGCCACAGTTCAATATTCTCGTGTTGAATAAAGGTTGTACCTTTTTATCTTTGCCCGTAGGTTTTTATCAGATCCTGAAGTCCACTTTGCCCTTAGTCAGGGTTTGAAAAACAGGAATCTAATCTGGATGAAGATATTTGGTTACTAATTTGTCAATTATCTGCAAATGAGTGGCAGTTCCAATTCACTGTGAAACAGTTTATAGCACTGAGAGGAACAATATGCTATCTGGAAAAATGACTGGACTTGCAGCCTTATATTAAAACCTACTGGTGCTAAACCCCCAAATTTGAAAGTAATTTAAATAAATTGCATCAATCCCAATTTCATAAAATAAACACTAGGTAGTAAATCTGTACCTAATCTCTTCATGATTATTTTGGCCCTCTTTAAAGTTCTCACAAAAGCATGAGAGTCTCTGGACTTTTGTACTACCTCACTAGAAAAATGTAGACTCAGCTATTGAGGTGCTTTCTTGCATTAGGAAAGGTTTATCTTTCATTTAGAGTCCAGATTTTAAAACTGTAGGATGAGATGGGAAGTGTGTAATGAATGGAATTAAGGGGCTGCAGAGTACAGGAGGAAAAACGAGACACTAACAGTAATCAAAGCTTTTAATAGTAAGAGTTGTTGGTATAAAGGCAGAATTTGAAGGCCAGCACTTCTCTCTGGGATGAATGGTTGTGGGTTTTTTCCAACCTGCACTTGCTTATTACTTTGTACGAAATTTACTTACTTTTCTCTCTTCCGGTTGTTGTGTCTAAAGCAGGTGGTGTTTTATTTAAGTTTCATTCTCCACAGCTGGGTATTAAATACTAAAACTATTTTGTCACTCCTGTTTCAGCTAAGCCTCCAGGAGCAGTAACTCCTTTCCTGTACCCTGTCTGTTTAATGGTTCCTCCTGTAGGCCAGTTGCATAATCAGTGAAGTGTATGTTTGTCTCTCATCAGATATTGTTGTTTCAATAGCACTTTTTTTTCTGTGAAGGGATTTTGACTCCTCAGAGAAAATGTAGGAGTATGCAGGATTCAAGGAATGTTACCCATTTTGCTTTTTTTGCCTTTTTTTTTAAGGTCTTTCACTACTTGCACAGCAAAACTTTTTTTTTGTTCAAGTCCTTTGTTAAAGTCTTTGTCTCCTGTCCTTCATTTCCCTATTAAATTGTTAGAACTTGTGTTTTTAACATAGCAAGCACAGGATTTTCAGTCGTGGGGGAGAGTGAGGAGAGTCATTGTTCTAGTTAGCAGCACTTCCACTGTTAGGAACAAAAATACCATATCATGACAGGAATCTCTTTCAGAATAATGGAAAATGATTGACTTACAAATATTCACAGTCGTTACAGTCTGCATTTTTGCTATTATTAGCTGATAGAGTCAAGGACTGGTACAGATAAGATCTTAGATTCCCAACTGTCACCTGCTGTAGCATTTCATATAATTTCAAACATTTTCATCCATTAGTTGTGTACTTTTTTTTTTTTTCATTGTTTTGTTTTGTTTTTTTTTGTTTTGTTCCCATCATCTAACTTTTTGTTTTCCCCCTTTAAATGTTTTGGTGATTCTCCAGAACCAACGAAACGTATGCTTTCCTTCCAAGGGTTAGCGGAGTTGGCTCATCGTGAGTATCAGGCAGGAGACTTTGAAGCAGCAGAGAGGCACTGCATGCAGCTCTGGAGACAGGAGCCTGATAACACTGGTGTGCTTTTGTTACTGTCGTCCATTCACTTCCAGTGTCGCCGACTGGACAGGTAGGCTTCTTCCCTCTGCAATTTTGCTGGGGTAAGAGAAATACAAATTGGATTCATCAGCTTTACAACAAACAGGAGGCCTTGCCATTATTGTAGTGTTGTTTTAATACTGTACCTATTAACATTGGAACATCAGCCACATTGATGTGTACTGGTAGGATTTACATGTGTAATGTTCGTTCCACCTACTGTCTAAGGGTTTGTGGTTTGGGTTTTTTTCCTGCACAGCAACATGGTTATTTAAAGGAGTTTAGTGATCTGAAAGTTGTTTCTATGTTCTTTCTGCTTGCCTGTTCTTGATCTTGCTTTCTGTGCCTCCAGCATTTTGAACTTCACTTGTTCTAGCTGTAAATTCATGTTTGGTGGTGAAGGAAGTAAGAACTTTTGACTTAGATTTGTTTTATACAATCTTCTGATGGAAGTTGTAGTAGTTCAGATATGGGAAAAAGAGTGAGGATACAACAGATTTTTACATGTAAGTCATGTCCTGCTTCTTGAAAAGAATATCAAGTGGAACATTGCTTAAAGCATACAGATGTTGGAAGAGGGATTCCTGTAGTGTTTTTTCTAAGTGTATTGAGCTCAGGTTTGATGAGGCAACTTGAACCCTTCTGACTGCAAATGAGAGCTGTCTTTGTTCAGTACAACCTAAAATGGGAACCAGGGCAGGGTTTAAAGTGGGAGCATAAAGATACAGGACAGCTCTGTAAGTCCAGATTTGTTGGCTGTATGTTTGGCTCACCTAAGCATGAATGTTCACTAGAGTAACTAGATAAACAGACAAACACTGAATGTCCAGGGTGGGTTTGTTTGGTTTTTCAGGTTTGTTTTTGGCTTGTGGTTTCTTATTTGCTAACTTGTCTGTTTCCTCCAGGTCTGCTCACTTCAGCACTTTGGCAATCAAACAGAATCCGCTGTTGGCTGAAGCCTATTCAAATCTAGGCAATGTGTACAAGGAGCGTGGACAGCTGCAGGAAGCAATTGAACATTACAGACATGCACTGCGCCTCAAACCAGATTTCATTGATGGATATATTAATTTGGCTGCTGCACTCGTAGCTGCAGGTGATATGGAAGGAGCAGTACAGGCATATGTGTCTGCCCTTCAGTACAATCCTGTAAGAAATGCTTTATTTTATAAAAGTCCATTCTTTATTACTGCCTTAGGAACAAAAGTAGTGGCTTTCAAAGAATGAACCCTTCCAACCTGTACACCATACACTTAGTGAAGCCTTTAATACTATTTTTAAGGATCTTTGAGAGGCTTTTGTCACAAAAGGTTGTATATTGCAGTAAGGGATGCTGGTTGTTTGCTTTTCTGTGTATGTAACATGCTTACCTTTTGATAAAAGAAAAGCAAGGTTTGGTTTTTGTTTTCTGAAGGCAGAAGCTTCAGTGACTGGCCCCATATGTAGCTTTGTGTGCTTTAAGGTAGTACTGCAGTGAGAGAATTGATGCTTAGATTTGAATGTGAGATCTTGGAAAATCACCAGGTATTACTTTATCATGAAGTCAGAAATTTCATGGTGATGACCGTTGCCTTGGTAAGATTTCTGCTGTAGACTGAGTTAGATTTCAGTTGTGAGTTAGATTTCTATTCCAGATTGGCTGGCTTACAGGAGCATCAGTTTATGGGTTTTATAGGCTGAAACTGACTGACTGTGACTCCTATAGCATTGATTGATCTGGTGTTTTGGGTTTTTGGCTTTAACTGTTTCAAATTGACATTTTTAGTAAAGGACTGCTGTCCTCTGTTTATTTTGCATCATACTCATTAAATTTGTATAGTATTGCTCAGCATGACAAAGTTACTTGCTTGCTCTTTGGTCAAACATTTTGATAAAAAGTACTGCACGTGCAGCATTGGTCCCATGTGCATAAATCCAGTTTCTGTAGGAAAAGCAAAAGCAAACCCAGTCCAACAAGAAACCAGAACCTTATTTCTCTGTATTCTTAAGCCAGTGTGAACTTGTCTAACTTAATATGCCAAGTGGTGTGACTAGTGGATGCACTGGTTAGAATAATGTGAGAGGGTGGGGATATTTTGCAGGAGTTGAGTTTTGTTTAGGTTAGTAAATCCATTCATTAGTGTTGACAAAATGTCTGCATTCTCTGTGGTCTTTACTGCTGGATAATGCTGTTGCAGACTGTGCTTTCATTTCAAACAAATGAAAGAACAAGAACATGTGGTAAAGCTGTTGGAAATGGATGGATTAGTGGGCACAACAGGGAGAAAAACTTCTTTAGGTATACAAGCAGCAAAATCACTTAATAAATCTATTTAAAAGTCATAATAGCAATGGTGTATCTTAACAGTACAGGTTTGGAGTTGTGGTTTGAAAAAGAAATAAATGGGGCTTGAAATGCTTACAAGTGGCAAAAGGACTTAGATGCTGGAGGGGCATTTGTTTTCATTTTTTTATTTCTGTATAATAGGAATTGTATTAAATTCTTCTTTTTAATTCTTTACAGTTGTACTTTAGAGTACTAAATTTGCTCAGATTATCTGTTGTTTGTAATTTCAAGTCAAGAAAAATAATTTACATTTGTCTTGTATCTGTTAAGAATCTAAACTAAGCTTTAGAGGACTGGGTTGTTCCTTGCAAATTCTCTGTGAAGTCCTGTGGGGAATGTGAAGTGCTGAAGCTGATGGTGTGATTTTGATTTTTCAGGACTTGTACTGTGTTCGTAGTGACCTGGGGAACCTGCTCAAAGCCCTGGGTCGCTTGGAAGAAGCCAAGGTAGGTGTTGGGTAGAATACATGTAAACATCAGTGTTTTGAAAACTTGAACTTTGCACCAAGTCTTCAAATCTGCGTTGATCTACAGACAGTCCGAGAAACTTCTGAAAACTGAAGGCACTGAAACACCCCAGAGTAGTTGCAGGGCAAGATATGGCATGTCCATGTTTAAAAAGTTGGTTTAAGTCAAGAAATGGAAAGTTACCAAGCCTTGCTGCTGAACTAGACTATCTGATACCATTCTGAAGTATTGGGCAGGGGCTCCATCATGCTTTCATCTGGAAATAAGTAACAATCCTTCAGATCTGAGGCTTGCCTGCTGGTGCCAAGCAGAGAGCCTGTGGTTAGCTCGAGATCCCTGTACGATGCAGGTGCTATTGAAAAGGCTGCTCTTCTAAAGTCCTTTGTGGCTTGTAAGTGGAGAAGAAACTTATCCAAATGTTACCTTGTAATATTGGCTTTTAAAGATTTTTATTCTTTTAACTTTTCCCTTCCCTTGATAGTGGAAGAAAGGCTAGTAAATAATAGCTGCAGTATGCGACACACACCACCCCCCCACCCCCATCCCCCAATATCTTTTCTTCATGTCTTCCCTCTCCCCTCCCCCAAAATAAAGAAATCGGAAGGACAAAGCTGGTTTGTTTGGTAAATGAACTGATCAAAAGAAAACTTGCTGTAGTGGAAAGGTGGCTTCTAGCAGTCGTGCGTTTCCTAAACTGAGAATTCGAACACCAAGATGAGTTGAAAATTCTTGGCACGTTAAAATTTGGATTGCAGAAAGAAATTGTCTTGTTACAAGCCACCTTACGCGTCCGCGCTGCAGGGGTGAGGAGTGTGGAGAAACCAGAACCACTCTGGGCTCCGCGGCTGTCGCTCCAAGCCCCACGCGCATGCTCAGAAGTGGAGTGTATGAAGAGCGTAGCTGTCTGTTTGGCTGCAGCACCATTTTGGGGAGGGTGGGGATCTTTTGTGGGGTAACGGGGACCGCAGGTTCAAAATTCAATATTGCTTTGTTCCTCATAACAACTTGGATCCGTGTACCAGCCCTAGGGCAGCCTGATTGATTTGGTCGGATCCAGGTTGAAAACATTGTGTAGCAGCATTAAGAATTGAACAGTCTTTGAGACACTTGGTTCTCAGCCCACCAAGCGGACAGCTAACATGAATTGCACTTCACTGCAGCTTTAGTGTGACTGGTATAGGCCAAGACACTGCGCCTGCCTTAGGTTGCTGACTTCTTTGTTTCAGAGCTCTGGAGACACCCTAGTTTGAAAGTGTTATTCCGTTTTGTGAGAACTTAATAAACGAGGAAAAATCTTGAGTAAATTGCAATGTGTTTCTTTGGTTATCAGTCCATTTGAAAGATCAAGCCAGCAGATTCCTTACAGTTTGAACTAAAATTTAATTTCTTTGTAGATGTTTCAGAGCCTTTCTTCCAAAAAAAAAAAGTCCCTGCTGTATGCAATTGCCCGATTAACCCTCTCCCTTCTGCATGTCTCCCTTGTTACAGACAGATTATCCTCATTCCCATGTGTTAAGACATATCCAAAAAAATGCAATTGCTTTGTTGAACTCTTACTAATGATCTTGTTTTATTTTCTCTCTTGTTTTTGGTTTTTCACCACTGATATTGTATTTAGAAGGTTTCAGGTGGGTGAAACCTCCTATTCCATGCGTAAGGTGCCTCGCTGAAGGGAGCTCGAGGCCTGGATCTAGGGCAGACACACACCTCCTCCTCCTCTTCCAGCAAGGAACGCACCGAAAAGTCACATGATGAGAAATATGGTAACGGGTTTGTAACTGCCACAGCAAAACCATTTGCCTCCATGCCTGAATCTTCTGTCTTGTGGCTTCAGAAACAGCTTAAAATATTTAATTACAAGCAAGTAATGTAAGAATATTTTATACTATTAGCCACAAATTCTTTCAAAGAAGTAAAGTAAAAGTAAATTAAAATATTTTTTAAAGAAATAATTGGAGATAGTTAATAGTAAAAGCTTCTAACTCTTCCGGTTGTTCATTTTTTTCCTTTTTTCTTCTTTGTTTGGATTGCAGCGTTCTGCTCTTCTGATGATGCGCTGTGATCCTGCAGTAGCGCAAAGGCTGCGCAGCGGTAACGCGCATTGCGTGCGATTAAAGCCCCCGTGAACGGTTGACTCGATGATTAATCTCTGATCGGGCGCCTGCCCGAGCTCCAGGCCGAAGCCTTTTGGATAAAATTGGGCTATAATACTTTTTACAGAGTCCAGACATCAAATTTAACACGCGAGTTTTGTGCGGGCCGGTCTGGTAGATTAATGATTCTGGTTGGCTGTTCACTGCACCTTGGGGCAATCACTAGAGCCAAGCAGTTCGCAGCGATAGCGTGGCGCCGTGCTGGGTAGGATGCGCAGCGATTTCTTGCGCTTGCATTACAGGGACCTAAACCTTCATGCAATCCTGTCATTTGAGGTTTTGAAGCTGCAGGAGAGGTTGAATTGTATTTGAAGAAACAAGATACGGATGGGGGTGTGTCATCTCATTTGATAAGCACGCTTAAAACTGAAGAATGGCTTTATCTTTTTCAGTAGTTTTTTTTTTCTTTTTTGTTTTTTCTTAAGTAATTTCTATCTGATATAGAATATTTCAAAATTTTATTTCAGAGCGAAGTTGTTTTTACACTGGTTTTTTTTTTATTTTTACGCACTTAAGGGCGGCAGGTGTATCTAGTGAACTACACAAATTGTTTCGAAGATGATTTCTGTGGCAGCCTGGTGTCTGAAGGAATTTTAATCTGTTACCAGCATAACTGAAAAATGGTGGGCTTGCACCTGGGTTTTGGTTTGCGCTGGCGCAGGATCAACAACAGTTTGCAGCGCATTAGTTTTGGCGCAAGCTAGCCTATACTGCAGGGTCACTTTTGGCTGGTTAGAGAAGGCATACTAACAATTATTTTTTCTCATTTTTTTCTTTTTACAAATATTCCCCTTCCCTTGTATCTCTCTTCTTTAACTATTCCAAGGCCTGTTACTTAAAAGCAATTGAGACTCAACCAAACTTTGCAGTGGCTTGGAGTAATCTTGGCTGTGTTTTCAATGCCCAAGGAGAAATTTGGCTTGCAATTCATCATTTTGAAAAGGTAACTACCTAAGGGAGTCAGCTCACTGCTAGATTTGAATGTATGTGCAGTTGGGTACTAGCAGGTGATAAATATTTAGCTAGTGGAGAACTTTATATGGTCCTGTTAGTTAACAGCTCCTGTTAATTGTTTTTTTGAACTTGCTGATGTTTCAAACTGCCTATATGCTACTAGAGAGAGACATTTAGAACTCCCCTAGGACTTAACACCTGTCAGATATGAGAAAATTAATTAAATTGTTGTTCAGCCCTTTCCCAGACTAATTTTTTTAAAAATCTGATTTGATGATAATGTTTTGCATGCTTTGTGTGTGAGAGAAAGAATCAGCTTGGTGCTTAAAATCATTTTGCATTGTAATTTTTGTTTCAGATATTTACTGTCCTTTGAGTAACTGAGAAGAACAGTTTTAAGTGACACATTAATTCCTCTTCTCCAGGGTTATTTTCCACTACTGTTCAGACTTCTCTAGATTAGTGTCATTAAGTAGTTGTCTGATACCTTCCAATTAGTGTCTAATTGGCATTGTAATTAATTTTGTCCTCATCTCTAAAGTTTCTAGAGCACCCTAAAGCTGAATTTAAGATGTGGCAACAGTTTCTTCCTGAAATTCATGGCTTTAATTCTACAGAAAAAAGTCTAGCTGCTCAAGATTTTTTTTTTATGTTTATCTAGTTAGTGATAGATGAAGTATTTTAATTTGGAATTAATTCCCATGTGAATGTAAGATTGGGGCTTGTCAAATACTCACGTGTAGCTTTTTACTGCAGCTTCTGTAACTTCATCAGTTTTAAGTGGTTTTTTGCATTTTATTAGGTTTGAAGGGAGCAAAGATGTTTTAGTTGAATGGCTACTGAATTTTCCCTGCACACATGATGTATTTGCTGTTTCCTTGTTCTTGTGAACAGCCTGTTTTCCTGCACTGGTAAAGCTTAAAAATTCAGTCATACTTTGCAGTAGATAAAGGATACAGATAAGGTTTCATAGTGTTTCCTCTCTAAAAACAAGCTGAAGATAGCAGAGCATTGGTAGACAGGAGTGTTGAGTATGATCAACCTAATGTGAAATAAATGCTTAACACTTTATTCTGAAGTAGTTGCAGCTCAGTAGGTAAGCAAACAAATAAATTTGAAGGTAGTACATGCTACATTTATTTCTACAGATAAATAACTTTGCTCTGTGGTTGGTTTGAATGTTTTCCTTCCTTACTGGGCTATTGATAAAGTCTTAAAAGCTTACAGATTATGTTGATCAAATTTTTAAGAAATAGCAAACAGCTCAGTCTGATAGAAAATGTGTTTCTGTTTAATGCTCAAAACTTTTACTTCAAAATATTTCCAGGCTGTAACACTTGACCCAAATTTTTTGGATGCTTATATCAATCTGGGAAATGTTCTGAAGGAGGCAAGGATATTTGACAGGTAAGCAGATCAATACTGTTGCTCTCTGTGCCTTGTCAGATGTATCAAGATACAGATGATGTTCCTTCTGTAAAGAGTCAGTGTACAGGGGTAGCAAAGACTTCAGCTCTTAGCAAGCAAATGGCTTTGAAGTGCAGACAAACCAGGCTACTGGTCTTAATAAAAATTAAAAATTCAGTGAAATGTATTCTTTCTTATTGCTTTCTTGTACTTAATACATTGTCAAAAGTGAGAGTTTCTGATGAAAATGGATTTGAAATTTAGGCTGGGGAGGGTGAAAATAAGATGCATGAGGAAGACCTTCTGAATGCTTGAATTCTGTTTTCATGATGTGATTCAGAACATAATTTGCAAGTGTGTCTCTTCTAAAATTTCCCTTCTATGTGAGACAAACTGGAATGCTGGAATTCAGCTGAACATCTGATTGAATATTCTGTATTTGTGAAGTCTGCCTCATGTTATTGCCTTGGGTTGCAGTAGTGTTGCTGTGTTGTTGAACTAACCTGTTCTGAGACCACTAATCTAATACATGAATCTTCTGTTTCTGGGAAAAGATCCAGGCTGTGTTGTTTATATGCAGTGTACCATATTGCATCTGTTAATTGGTTTTTAATTTCTGATAGCTGTGGTTTGTGGCCCCAAATTTAATAAAAGCTTGCAGGGAACAGGTTAATTATCTGCTCTGCACACAATCTTAATTGATTCAGTGATGTCTGATTTAACCATGAATTAGAGGACCAAACAGAAGCATGTTTTTCCACAGTTTCAGATTTTACATCACCTTTTAAACATTTACTTATGTATATTGTTACGGTTTTCCAAAAAACTGGATTTGAATACATCAGCCATCTATATAGTTCTGTAGGAGCATATAATTAAAGATTACACTTTTGAACAAAGTGATGATTTAAGTCTTAAGTAAATAATGGTAGGTTAGTGGAGAGAATAAAGATGTAATGTGATACGGTTTATCTTGTTAAAATTGGCTAATAAACTGGCAAAAAACTGGGCAAGGAAAAAAAGATGTTTCTCCTAGTAATGAAGAGTGTTAAAAAAAAAAAGTAGCTGAAAGCTTTGCTTGTTTTCCAGAAGACTTAACCTTGTTCAGTCAACACTGTATGAAGGTAAATAATTCCTCTTCTCTGGAGGATTGATTACCTTCTCTTTTTTTTTTCCCCTTTATTTTGTTACAGAGCTGTGGCAGCTTATCTGCGAGCCTTGAGTTTGAGCCCGAATCACGCAGTTGTGCACGGCAACCTTGCCTGTGTGTACTATGAGCAGGGCCTGATAGATCTGGCCATAGACACCTACAGGAGGGCCATTGAGCTCCAGCCCCACTTCCCTGACGCCTACTGCAACTTGGCCAATGCCTTGAAGGAGAAAGGCAGTGTAAGGAGCACTTCTTTCTTCTTAAAATGACTTCTTTCTTCTAAAATGACAGTGAATGCTTTTTTAATAGACACCAGCCATTACCAGTTTGTAAAGTTGATGGACAAGTTAAGATGGATGTTAACATCACTTAAAAGGAAGAGCAATTCAGGAAATCATCCTGAACCTTTAAAAATGATTGTATAATGGCTTCTTATAAACAGTCCTTTTACAATAAATGTTACTATATTAACAGTGCTCCTTTTTTTTGAAGGTGGTAGAAGCAGAAGAATGCTACAACACAGCCCTTCGACTTTGTCCCACTCATGCAGATTCTCTCAACAATCTGGCAAACATCAAGAGGGAGCAGGGCAATATTGAGGAAGCTGTCCGTCTTTATCGGAAGGCTCTCGAGGTACAGTTAACTGTGAGGGAAAGGTGGGTGGTTCAAGTTGAGAATGTGTAATAGGACATAAGTTTTTTTCCCTCTCTCTAAAAAAATGTAAGAAAATACAGTAATAAATGCACAGATATTTTTGCTATGGTCTGCTTGAGATGTTTGAGACAGAGTCAACTTCTTATTCTTCTAGGTGTTTCCAGAGTTTGCTGCAGCGCATTCAAACTTAGCAAGTGTTCTGCAACAGCAGGGGAAGTTACAGGAAGCTCTGATGCATTACAAAGAGGCTATTAGGTAAATGGATATTCCCTGTAAGAGTCCCAGCCTTTCCTAATGGAAAAGTGCCTAGATTTGTACAGAAGATGACTTAGTCGTGTGTTGTAATTCCCATAGTTGCTCTTCAGATGGGAAAGTCTGGGTATGAGCATGTTTTCTCATTGGAGTAGGAGCTTTTCTTGTTCCTGACGTATTCTCTTTATTTTTCAGAATCAGCCCCACATTTGCAGATGCTTATTCTAATATGGGAAACACTTTGAAGGAGATGCAGGATGTTCAAGGAGCTCTGCAGTGCTACACCCGTGCCATTCAGATAAACCCAGCTTTTGCTGATGCCCACAGCAACCTGGCCTCGATTCACAAGGTAGCACATGCGAATGATTCACTCTCAGAAGAGTGTGGTGGGGTGCTGTGAGTAGTTACCCTGAGGGTATTTTTACCTGCTGACTCATTTCTGTCTCTTCACAGGATTCAGGGAATATACCAGAAGCCATTGCCTCATACCGTACTGCTCTGAAACTGAAACCTGATTTCCCAGATGCCTATTGCAACTTGGCCCACTGTTTGCAGGTGAGCAAGATGAGGCTTTGATTGTAATTCTTAGGATTCCTCTGGAGGAGATTACTAATTTAAATGTAAAGGGTTAGACTTAAATCAGGAGATAAGATTATACAGTCATCAACAGTAATTACAGAAGTTCTTGCTTCTGTTTTTGGAATAAACATTAATCTTAACCTGTGAAATACCTGCTACAGGCCAAAGGAAGCTGTTGTCCTAATCTTTATGTTTTTCCTTTTTTATAGATTGTCTGTGACTGGACAGACTATGATGAAAGAATGAAGAAGCTGGTTAGCATTGTAGCTGATCAGCTGGAGAAAAACAGACTGCCTTCTGTACACCCACATCATAGCATGCTGTATCCCCTTTCTCACAGTTTTAGGAAGGCAATTGCTGAGAGACATGGAAATCTCTGTTTGGACAAGGTAGAAAGTTCTATACAGGCCAGTTGTTTATTGTTGATTGAAGTTCTTTGGGATTTTTCCTGTTCCTACTCAAAATCTTATACTCAGATTTGTCAGTATTAGCTTTTGTAAGCTTTCTGAGTCACTGACATGTGAAGAGATGAGATGTAATGATCGAAGCTGTTGGTGCTTGTGAGTTTTGAGACAGACTACTTTTGTCATTTACAATTGAAAATGTGCCATCAGCTGGTGGGAGGGCCTGGTTAACTAATGAAAGATAACACTGTCAAAGTGACTTGTCTGAGTAGCCTGATAATCCTGTCAGAGATAGTGGTTACAAGCTGATGCCTGGGGAAGATGGAGAGCAAAGAACACAACAAATGCTGTGGTGCTTCACAGCAATCCTGTTCTGGTCACAAATACCTTGTGGTTTGAGAACTTCCTGAGGATTGTGGTGTGGTATCAGCATATTTAATAATCATGGGTGGAATACTGTTAGAAAAGCAGAAATGCAGTAGCAGTGTCTGTATTTATCTGAGAGCAGAGACGTCACATCTTGTGACACAGTGTGTGGGCACTGCACTTGGCTTCAGTGAATACATAGAACACAGGTTTGGAACAGCAGATGTCCGTGACTGCTTGCTTGAATGTGGGATAAGGTTAATTCTGCAAACTCCTAGGGGGGATTTTATCCCTTTGTTTAGATTTTAGTTCCTGAGTTTGTAAACATTTGTGTGTTTTCTTGGCAGATTAATGTTCTTCACAAGCCACCATATGAGCACCCCAAGGATTTGAAGGCCAGTGAAGGTCGACTTCGTATTGGCTATGTGAGCTCTGATTTTGGAAACCATCCAACCTCACACCTAATGCAGTCAATTCCAGGCATGCATAACCCAGACAAATTTGAGGTAAAAATACAAATGGCATGCTTAAAGCTTTAAATAAGTAGCATTTTTTTTTTTTTTGGTGCAAGCAATAAAATGAGGAAGGAGCAAATTTTTGCTTCTTGGGTTTTTTTCATGGGTTTGAAATGTTCTTTAGCCCAGGTCATCCTCCTTTACTAATATGAAGAGCTGTTTTCAGATACACTTGCAGTTTCCTGCTTGGGAGGACTAGTCACTGTTAAAAAGCTTCCCCGAGGCTTAGCTTGTCTATTCAGCCTGATTCATAGTTATGATTCTCACTAATTACAAAGTCAGAGTGACTTGAAGGCATTCTAAGAGGTTTAATTCTTATGCTGATCTGTCTGTTAAAGTTACTTTGCCTTGCACTGATGAGAACATTGGTCTGTGCAGGATGCAGTGCCATACTCTGGCACAAGAAGTAGACCTGGTTCAAATGTGTCAAAAAATGGCTCAGTGCCTCTTCTTTTACTTCTTTCTCAACTGGTAAATGCCATGTAAATAAAAATGATTTGTGTGAAACTAGATTTAATTTAAAATCACCATATAGCACAGTTATTTTATGGACAAGCTGTCATAGATACTCAATTTTTGGTGCCTTATATTCTAGGTATTCTGTTATGCCCTGAGTCCTGATGATGGGACAAACTTCCGTGTAAAAGTTATGGCTGAAGCAAATCATTTCATTGACTTATCTCAGGTGAGCTCGTTTTATGCACTGACTTCTTAGCAAACCTAAATTTTTCTAAATGAGGAAAGAGATGAATCTGGAGTTAAAGATTCTTAGTTGTAATTATTTCTTGAATGAGACTGATGTTAGTCTTGAGAATTTCGAAATTTGTGGATGTATTGGCATTACACCCTTCCTGGGATGTGGTGATTGTCTTGTGACCTCTGATTATCAAAAAGTAACATTACCAATATTTAATAACTCTCAGATTAGATCTCAAGATAAGTCATATTTAAATGGCATGGAGAAGTTAAGATGTCACAACTGCAAATACATTTATGCCTGCCTTAGGTTCAGTGTGAAAACTGATGAGGATTTCAGCATACATAGAAGTCAAAGCAGAACCCTGCAGAGTAGTTAACTGGCTTATTGTTGATCTTCATTTTTATCTTCTGTACTACCTTAGTTTGTGAATGTGCCACTTGCCTTATGTAAGCTTTAATTACTAATTAGCCTTAGAGGAGTGAGTGTGGGGGAGGGTGTTCTGGTTTGTATAACCTCAGTTTCCAGCCTTTAGCTTTTGTTTTACTGCTACTCAGCTTTACTGCTGTGTTGAGAATTTGCACTTCTGTAAAACCAGGAATAACAAGATTTAAGTCTTACTTTAATTAAATTATGCAGTTGGCATCTATCCATTTTTACACTGATGACTAAACACATTTATTGCTGGAAGACTGAAACAAAAAGAACGTGTATGTATGTATTTATTTATTTATTCTTAGATACCATGTAATGGAAAAGCAGCGGACCGCATCCATCAGGACGGGATTCACATTCTCATTAATATGAATGGCTACACCAAAGGAGCCCGAAATGAATTGTTTGCCCTGAGACCAGCACCTATTCAGGTAATTAAGCTACAGGGCTCTTAGAAAGCCAGAATCAATGTCAGAGTTTTTTGAGGGGGATTTTTTGACTAAAGATTTTCTAAAATGCCTATGGAAAGAGAATGAGAGGAACTTTCATCAGAGTCATTCTAGACTACAGGAGTTGTCTCAGGTGAGAGAAGCTGTAATCACTGATGGTTGGTGTTCTGGCTTCAAGCTGTACATCATAGGGAAAATTTGCTTGAGAGATCAATTTTAGAGTATCTTTGAGCTGTTCACTGTCTTGATATTGAAAGTTTGGAGTTAGGGGTTAATCTTCAGTTGGTAAAGCAGAAGAAGGAACTTGAACCTGTATGTGGCAAATGTGACTTAAAATTCATTGATTTTTAACTGCCTTTATTTTTGCAATGCACATGGGAATGAAGCCTTGCTTGCTTGTGTTTTAGGCAATGTGGCTAGGGTATCCCGGAACCAGTGGGGCATTGTTCATGGATTATATCATCACAGACAAAGAAACTTCACCAGTTGAGGTGGCTGAGCAGTATTCAGAGAAATTAGCTTACATGCCAAACACTTTCTTTATTGGAGACCACGCCAACATGTTCCCCCATCTGAAGGTATGTTGGAAGATAGGGCAAGAAAAGTAGGTGTTTTCCATAGGTGTCTTCATGAAATGGCACTTAGTATAGCATTGGTAAAGGATCTTGTAACTTCTTGACATCTTTTTTTTTTTAACAGAAAAAAGCAGTCATTGATTTCAAGTCCAATGGTCATATTTATGATAACAGGATTGTTTTGAATGGCATTGACCTGAAGGCATTCCTTGACAGCCTTCCTGATGTCAAGATTGTTAAGGTGAGAGCTGCTCTTGTCTGTGTACAGTCCTGGGGACTGAAGGTAGTACAGTTCTGGGGACTGAAGGTAGTGCTCCCTCTGATCCCTGTGTGATTTCTCTCAGATGAAGTGTCCTGACAGCTGTGACAACGCCGATGGCAATGCCGCCCTCAGCATGCCCGTGATCCCCATGAACACCATAGCAGAGGCTGTGATTGAGATGATAAATCGTGGGCAAATTCAGATCACTATCAATGGCTTCAACATCAGTAATGGATTAGCAACTACTCAGGTGAGGCACTTCAGGACACTGTTCTCTTGGTGTTTATGTTATATATGTATGTTTTAACATAACAGTGAACAGAAACCTCCAAGCAAATGTGTTTTCTGTCATATTGATTCGTTTAGTTGTCATACTGAAGGAAGCTCATTATAAGCCACAGATGTACTGGAAGATGATCTTCCCCCCCAAAGATAGAGGAATTGTATCTAGAGGTATCTAAAGTCCAAAGAAATTAATTCTTATTGCATAAGGAAGACATTTGCTTGTTCTGAATTTGAAGGCAAGATTTCCTTATTGCCTGCAGCCTACTGAGATTTGTGACGTGTTACTCAGTGTCAGCTGTGGTTTTTGGTTAGAAAAAAACCTGCTGAGTAATAGAATAAAGGCAGAGTTATTCCACTGTATTTCAACAACATTTATTCATCTCCATCTTTCAGAATTGTGCACTGTATTACCACCTCTCAGTGCTTAACAGTTCATGACATTTTAGTGACAGTTACTGGTGTTAACTCTCCTTCCACTGCAGAACAGTTTTTCCCTTTTAGAAATGCCATATTCTGACATTGGCATAACTCATTATCTTGTGAATTTTATTCAATTTACAGTCCCTCAGGAACCTCTTTACATAATTTTGATACCTTTTATTATCACTGCTCTGTTCATAATCTCATACCTTGGATTATTTTTGAGTTCTTTTCTTCACAACTGAGACTTTTCTTCGAGTTGGCAATAGTTTGTCTTAGTTTGATCAGTAAGGCTATTAGCAATTTTTTCTGTGGTTACCATAGGGAATTCTTAACACTTCACCACTGAGATGAAACACTCTAAGCTCTGTCTGTGCACTTCTAAAACAGCATTTCTGTCTTTCTGTGATGATAATACAGCACTTCTTTGTGCTGAGATCATCTACTTTTGGCCATAGGTCAACAAGAACTGAGCATTGTGTTTTTTGAGGTCTCAGTGACCAGAATAAGTAGCATATTTACCAACTTCTGAGCTGTTGTGCATCTTAAGAGTCAGTGACAGTGAGTCATTGTCGTTCACATTAAATGTGTCATCAGTGGCTGGCTGCAGTGCCACTGTCTAAATTTTAAATTCGTAAGTATGAAAACCACATATATAAGGGAAAAGGCTCTAAGTACCTGAATTGCTCTCTCTGTTTATGTGGTTTTGATCCCATCATTGCATGTCATTATTAAAAAAAATTAAAAATCCTGCTTCCATTTTACTAATCCTCAAGACTCTTGCATGGTAACTTGATTATTTTAACTTCATCCTCTGCTGCTTTTTATTGGCATATTCCTATTCTTCGTGAGGGCTGTAAGATGCATTTTTTAAAAAAGTTTGTCATTAACTCTTCTGATTTTCAGTATTTTCATTATTTTTCTTGTCAGCTGGTTTCTTACAATCTTATCAGTTACATATGAGTCTGCACCTGTTGATTATCTGTTCTGTGCTTACTGTATTCTATCTTAAAAAAGAAAAACACACACAAAAGAGCCACCCCAAAATAAACCACAAAAATCCAAACAAACCAAACCCCACCTTTGCTTTCTAAGTACCTTTTTATTCTGTTGTTCAGTTTTAATTTCATTTTTGGTCTCAAGGAAATTACATGACCTTAAGGAGAATAGGTTTCCTTGTGTAATGCCTCTTTATATGATTCTTCTTTCCAATTATTCCAGTTACTTGGAATTTCGGGGAGAATTAGGAAGGGCATGAAAATGCCCAGTGTTTTTTGCCTTGGTGGTTGCAACATTGTGGCATCCACAAGCGTGTACACATACCAGTTAAAATCTTGCTGTGGGTAAGTAGAAAATTTTGTTTTGTATCATAAAACCAAAGATATACTTACAGTAGTTTGTTATGCTAACAAATGTGTGTCAGGACAATTCCACAGGGCATAGCCTTGTTTCCTGCAGTTTCAGTGTTTCAATAGCTTTTTTTTTTTTCTTTTAGATAAACAACAAAGCAGCAACTGGTGAAGAAGTTCCACGGACTATAATTGTTACTACCCGTTCCCAGTACGGCTTACCAGAGGATGCTGTTGTGTACTGTAACTTCAATCAGCTCTATAAGATTGATCCTTCCACCTTGCAGATGTGGGCTAATGTGAGTATCTGTGTCCAGTAGGAAATGTTAAGGTCAGACTTCTGGCAAAGCTGTTAAGGTTAGGGGAAACTCCATGCAAGTTAAGTTTTAACTTCTCTGAGGAAAACATTGACCTTGAGCCATTTCAATTCTTACAGTGCTCATGTTGCAGGGCTCAGTGTTAGTAGAATATAGAGGGTTTTAGATGCATTTCAAATGGTATCTGTGTATCTAGCCAGTGAAAATTTATGTTTGGGATGACTTAAGTGTGCTAGTTCTCCATTGTGAAATAATTTTGGATTTCCTTAGTTTCTGTAATTGAGTTGTAACTGGCCTTGGCAGTTGGTACACTGATAAATCTGAGTGGAGAGCATCTGTATGAGGTGCCAGCTAACAGTGTATTGCTGAGAGCTACCTGGGGGTAATTTTTTTTTTATATTCCATTGTATGGTCCTATAAATAAATAAGATCATAAAGTTCATGACTTACTCTCTTAAGGAACTGCTCTGTAAACTGTTGCTCAGAGTTGCTGTCTCTTTCAGTGGGATCAAAAATGCAATCCCAGTGATCTCATTCATACTGATAATCTGTTTGATTTCTGCTCTGTACCTCAATGTATTGAATGATGATGCCTTCCACTTCGTTTTAGTATGTGGCAGTTTCTTGTTCAGAAAAGTAAGTGTCCCTCTCTGAACTTTCTGTATTTTCTTCTTGTTTTTGTTACAGATCCTAAAAAGAGTTCCCAACAGTGTGCTGTGGCTGCTACGTTTCCCAGCTGTAGGAGAGCCCAATATCCAGCAGTACGCACAAAACTTGGGTCTTGCCCAAAACAGAATCATCTTTTCACCTGTTGCCCCCAAAGAAGAACACGTGAGGAGAGGGCAGTTGGCTGATGTTTGTCTGGACACTCCCCTGTGCAATGGGCACACAACTGGCATGGATGTGCTCTGGGCTGGGACTCCAATGGTCACTATGCCAGGTAATGCAGCAGGGAACCTACACTGAATACATGGGTTGGAATATTAGTAATTTTTTAGTAACAGCAAACACATCATTTGCCTTTTGTAGAGGCAGAAGGAAAGTAACTCCCTAGTGTGTGATAAGTTACTTGATAAACTCATTCCTGGCTGTTTTTGTTGGTTTTGATTTGCCTTTTATTTTCTTTTCTTCAGGGGAAACTCTTGCCTCACGAGTTGCTGCCTCACAGCTCACTTGCCTGGGTTGTCTTGAGCTCATTGCAAAAAGCAGACAGGAGTATGAGGATATTGCTGTGAAACTGGGAACTGACCTGGAATAGTAAGCAAACTTGCACTCTGTAATGTGGGAACATCAAAAATGTGGAGTACTGTATTTGGGCACAGTGCTGAGACATCAGTAGTTTTAATCCTGCAGGTATTTTATATGTAAAATAGCTGGCAGTCCTCTTCTAGAGGTGTCTTGTGTTGCAGTTAATTCAGCCTCTGCATTTATGGTGACTTAACAGCACTCCCAATTGAGTAACAATTCCAAAGAAACTGCTTGTGTGCAAAGGTGCAGTGCAGTTCACATTTTGTTCTTTTTAAGTTGAAGATGAAGCGTTTTGTCACTTCAAATAAAAATGCTGTACAGTGTTGCTGCACTACAGATAATACAGCAAGCTAATATTGCAGCGCTTCTGATTTGAAGTGGTCATGCTGGTCTGTATCAGAAGTGAGAGGAGATAAAACAGGAATTTGGTGGAGGTGGGGGAGCAGGTGTTTTTGTAACAGTTGTACAGACAGTTCTGGGTTAGCTGAAAATAGCAGGTTTCAAAGGTAAACAGCGCTATGTAGTGTTTAGAACATCTCATGACTGCTCTAACTCTCTTTTGTAGCCTGAAAAAAATCCGTGGCAAAGTCTGGAAGCAGAGAATATCCAGCCCTTTGTTCAACACGAAGCAGTACACGATGGACCTGGAGCGGCTGTACCTCCAGATGTGGGATCACTACGCTGCGGGCAACAAACCGGACCACATGATCAAACCAGTGGAGGCCAGTGAGTCTGCATGAACAGAGACTGCCTGTGCCCACCAGGAACTCCAGGAACTGAGCCTCTCCAACACTTGTGCAGAGATGATGAGCTAAAAACTGTGCATTTCTACTTAATCTGCCTGGTACTCTGTGGCTGAAGTAATACATGATGGTGATTAAAGCACAGCCAGACTTATTTCTTGCATGATAGGGAAAGACTCAATAGAGCCTGGGATCCTTTTATTCCATGAGGAATTTCAATGGGATTGAGCCGTGTACATGTGAGCCTGTGTGTATGAGTGACAAAGTGGTTGCTGGGGGAAGTTTGAACTGCCCAACCAGTTTATGGTATCATGGATTGATTTAATCTTCCTACGAACCTCTCTCCTTTTATGTGGATTGGGAATTGGAGAATTTTAACATTTGAATTTGGGTACTCCTGTTGGTATATATGTGGTTCTCCCATGACAAGATTTCCAGCTAGCGAGTTGCTCCCTGTGTTAATTTCTAAACTGCGTGGACTGAAAGGGCGTATGTGCTGGTGTAGTCTTTTTTTATAGGTTTTATAAACCACTTGAGCCTATATCAGCCTTTTAATGTTTGACCTCTGTTTTGGAGCTCTCTGTAATGTGTTGGTTAAGATAAGGATTTTTTTGTTTTTTGTTTTGTTTTGTTTTTTAAGCTTCTCCAATAACTCAGCTAATTGGCTTCATGATGGCAGCTCCTATTCTGTTAAAAAACCAAATTTGATTTAAAAATAATCCTCCCCACAAGTGTTTGAGGTAAACACAAACTGGTGCCAAATACAGATCTTTCAGGAATGATTGTTAATTATGTATAGGGGTGCAGTCCTAGGTACTGTAGCAAAGACTTTAAAAAAAAAAACAAAAAAAAAATAAAGCTTTGGTTTGCCAGTTTGACTGATTTAACCGGTGTTTCACGTTTTGTGCTGCCGTCACAAAAAAACCCCCTTAGTTTTCCTTTGTATAATATTTTGAGTAGCTATTTGGGCAGGAATTTTCGGTGGAATAAGCGGAATTTGGAGGGGGCGGGAGCGCCGCCGGTGCCGCCCGTGTGCGCATGCGCGGTGCCCCGGAAGCGCGGCCCGTTCGAGCGCCATGGCGGGAGCGGCGGCGCGGGCGGGCCCCGCGCCCGAACCGGACCCCGACCCGGCCCCGGGGCTCCGCCACCGGGAATGGCGGGGCCGGGCGGGCAGCGGGGCCGGGACATCGGCCTCGGGCGGGAGGAGTCCCGAGAGAGGCGCCGCGGGGAGCCAGGGCTGGCGGGGCGGCAGGTGAGGAGCCACCGGGGGAAGGGAGCACTCCAGCCCGTGTGTCCTGACGTATTTTAATTAAATTATTAATATAGAGAGTTTTTAAATGTATCGCTATTTAATTTATATATGTTTATCTATACATACACATATGTACATATATATACACACACATGTATATACTCACATGTGTATATACATATGTGTGTATATACATATATGTGTATATACATATGTGTGTATATACATATATGTGTATATACATATATATGTGCATATATACATATATATGCATATATACGTATATATGCATATATATATACACATATATATACATATGCGTGTGTGTATATAGATGTGACCCACTACGTTGCATGTAGTACATATATATATTGATTTATAATTCTAGATTACACCCTCATTTGATTTATGGTAGTTGGTAGGTATTAGCATGTTTCAGAATTGCAGTTTTTAAAGTTTAAATAGCGTCCATTTAAAAAAAAAAAAGCTGCCGTCCTGTTTTTTTAAGCAGCTGCATAACATATTTTTGAAGTTGTTAATGTAACTTGGTCAGGGTATTGTGGGCTGCCTCTACATTTGCATGGGCATAGCAGTCCAGGTGGTAGTGCCTCCATTCTGCCTCCTGAAATAGCTTTATGACAGCTGCTGCGTTTTGCTAAATATTCATGGCAGCTCTATTAAAGTGCACTTTATGCAAAATCAGCTTCTTACTCATCGGTGCATGGGTTGAGGTTTCAGGCTTACTATAACTCACTTCTCTGACAGATCACAGACCATGTGTTAGACAAGAAAAGAGCTTTCTATAAAGAGTTAAATAGTTCAGCCTGTTTGGGACTTTCAGTGTTTATCCCAATGTATATTTGGTTCTCAGTGTTCATGAGTGTTTCAGGCTGGTGTAGGTGCAGATCCTGCTGTGACCTAAAGTTCTGCATTTCATTTTTGCAGCAGTGCCCTGTACTTCTCTTCCAGCAGTGATGATGAATTTGAAATGTGTAAGTAATGAGAGATTATTCTGTATTATGAAGGAATATGAAAAGGACACATTTCTGTCTAATTATAGTGAAGCATTTTTACACATTACTTTCCTTCATGCTTTGCTACAGAGTAATTCTCTCCTTGCAGTGCAGTCTTGGTGTCTGTGCCACAGTGAATGTTCCTAATTTGCCTCAACTCTGACTCTTTTTGTCTTGCATTATATTTTTCTTGCCTCAGTTTTGTCTGTTCCCTGTCACTCGCTTCCTTCTTAGTCTCCAGAGACTAAAAAGCTGCAGCCAGCTTTGAGGAATTGAAAGTTGGAATGATATGTAAATATAATTGTGTTTTTTGAAAATACTTTAGACTAAATTTTTACTAGTTGCAAACTTAAAAATTCTTAACAAGAGACACAGAACCTTGTTCTTAATTAATCTTCTTCTGTTTCAGTTTTAGCTAGACTGAAAACTCCCAAATCAGTTTCTAAAAAGGCAGATGCAAGGTGGGTACTGTCAATGAAATTTCTGTGTTCATATTTTAGTTTTCTGTATGATATTTACTAATCAGAATACATGAAAACAATTTAAAGGCCAGTCTAGGAGTGCAGACAGAACTGTTACACCTTCAGTCATGCTCAGGGCAAATGTAAAATGGGATATTTGGAGGTGCACATGCTCTTGCCATTCCTATTCATGGATGCAGTTGGTGACATTTGCTGCAAGCAGCTGATAATGTTATATTGGGTGGCTTTTTTTGGATTGCTGTTTTACTAAGGCAAACTTACTGCTCTATATTTCTGCTTACTCCTACCTTTATTCCACACAATTTGCCTCTTTTTTTTTTTTTTACAGTTTGAAAGACTTCATTGATGACTCGGATGATTTCTTCTTAGACTTGAAAGCAAAAAAGAGCACAACCAAGAGTGGTAAGCAATCATCCATAACAAAAAAAAAATTAAAAGATACTTCACTGTTCTTTGTGTTTTCCTATCTTTCAAGGGATTTCTTCTTTGTTAAGGCAAAGGCAGGTGTCCTAAATGCAACTCCCAAAACTTCAAGCTCTTTCTTTTGAATTGCAGCACAGAAAGATCTTCAGACCCCGAAAAAGCTGATGACTCCTGGAAAGAGAAGCACTTGCTGCCAGGAATTGCAGTATCCAGACACTTCAAGTGACACTGAAGATTCTGTCTTTGCAGAAAGTCCATGGCACAACCACCAAAAAGAGGGAGTGAAAGACTTACAAGAGAGTCAGAAGTGCATAAATCTTTCACCTCCACAAAATCAGAAAGAGTCAGTTTCCAAAGGCAGTCCAGATTTACTTGTTAGGAGGAAAGAAAGAAGCTGTGAAAATACAGAAAATAAATTGCCAGCTGTGACACTGGGACAGGGTACATGGGTGGAATCAGACAGCTCAGATGACAGTTTTGGATCTTTAATGGAACGGATAAAGAAGCGAAGCCTACCTCGAAAACCAGTCCTAAGCACAAGTAAAACTGTCTTTCAGCCAAGCACGACAGGTGAGCAGTCCTGAGCTAACTTGCAGTGGTAATTGCCTGGTAATTCCATTTGTGTGGCATCAAACTCTGAGGTGCAGCCCAGCACCCTGCAAAGGATTTTGGTGCAATCAAAAATTACTCCTCTGAGCATTCAGAAAAGTCATCTTGTGCTATCAAGATGTAAGTTTTTCACTAGTGCTTGTTTTTGTCGTTGTAGGCACTTTTAGTTTTTAAAATTATTCTGAAAATAAATCTGGTGGATCCTTATGGTGGTTTCTAATGATTCTGTGATTTCTTTTTTTAATGTATGCTGTGTAATCCTGTGACTCTTCCTGTTGAACTAGAAAACATCAAGCCACCCTGCAAAGATGCACAGCCCGTGAAAGGGGAGGGAGTCAAGACACCAAAGCCAAAATCCATTTCACTTCAAGAAACACCTTCCATGATGACAACTCCTGCAAGAATTCCTGGGAAGGAATCAGTCAGCTGCTCACAGTCAGCAAAGACAGATAAAAGGTGAGTGTTTCTCCATTGTTCCTGTGTTCTAGGACAATTACAGATGGACAGAGATGCTAAGCATTTTGCATAGGATGATGTGATTCCTCTGTTACCTAGAAACTTCTACTAATTCAGCATTTGTTAATGGTTGAATAGCTGGAAACCAGAGTTTTCAGTCACCAGTGTGACAGGGAAAATATAAACTGATTTCTGCCTAGGGGAATTGATGACAAATAAATCTGACAAATGCCAAATTTTCTTTGTGTTTTCTCTCTTGCTATTCCTTGTCTTGTACAGCATGTCCTGGCTCTACAGATTGTATATATCCAGCTGCTTACCTCTGAAAAGATATCAAAACTGATTCTATTAGTAATTCATGCCTTTTAAACAAGAGTGTATTGATTTTTTTTATCTGTATCCTTATAACTTGGAGAATTCATGCTTCTTTTTCTGTATGTGGATGCAGCTTAGGCTTTTCAAACTAATGCATTTTTCATTTCTAATAGCTGCTCTTATGCCTTCTAGCCATGTGCTGTTTCCTTTAATCATTTGATAAGGGTGTATACAATACCAAACCTTTAAATGGTATCTTTAAAGGTGAGACTTTGTCAGAATGCTGCAGCATTGGAGTTAGTACCCCTGAAATAATTCCTGAGCATTCCTGGACCATCTTTGTCTGTTTCTGAAAATACACCTTTATTGTGATGATCATGTTAGGGCTGTGGATATATTGATTAAATTTTGGTATAGTTGTGGCTCGCTGTGTCACAAAGTCTGAGTCACTTTTCCTACTTAGGAGTCCTCATAATCTAATTTTGTGAATTAATGAAGTAACTGCAGGACTGTTGCAACAGCTCTGCCCCTTCATACCCTCACAGGGCAGTCATGGGCCTCATGAGGGCAAGCTGGTGCAAAGAGTCAGAGAGGATTATGCCACTTGAAGCATCCCTGAGATCCTTATTGGCTTTCAAGTGGCCATTATTTTTCTCCCTGTATTTTTCCAATTCTCTGTACTTCAGCAAACTGCTTAATGGCTTTTCCTGCAGGCTCAGGGTATGCTCAGTGCCTGGTTGTTTCTTGCAAGATCTTTCAAATCCAGCTTCCCACTATGTGAAGTATTTCAAGAAAAATAAAGAGGAGCTGGCCCAGAAGCTCTACAGGCTGTTCAATAGTACCATCTTTGAGCAAAAGGTTGGTTTCAAAACAAGAACTGCCATTCTGAAATGGTGGTTAATATATTTCTCCTCACTTTCTGATGTGATTGCTCTTTTTTATCCTCTCTAGATTGTAGAAGTTAAGCTTTATAGCAATGGGTTATGTTTGAATTAGTCCAAGCAATTTCTTCAAAAGGGGTTTGTCACCACTGTGATGCAGCAGTTTTCACTTGGCTTTGCTTTCCCAGCTGTAATGGAAATGCTGCTGAAAAAAATCTTTGTTCCTTCCTATTGGATATTCATGTCTGCCTTTCTGGAACAGATTAAAAAGGTGATCCTTCAAATAACAGTTTAGGGTGAACATAAAGCTACAAATTGTGTTTCAAATTTAAGGTTCAATTTCAGAGAACTGCTGTCTTGACCTGGGATCATGATCTGGGATATTGAGGACCCTCCTTTGGTGAGAAATACCCTTGAAAGGAAGGGTGCTGCCCTCAGCAATTCCAATGGGATTTCCCCCAGGAAGGAAAGTGTTTTTATGCAGATGAGAAAATAGTGTTGAGCTGACAGGCTGAAGTCATGAGTTCACATAAAACTGAGCTGAACAGACTCACTATTGCTGAAGCAGAATATCTTACTGCCCAGAGCTTCAGCCCTGCACCTGGAGGTACTTGGAGGTGGAATAGAGGAACCAAGGACTTCTGTCTCACCCTGCATTGTGAAACTCCCATGTTTGGTTACAGGAAAACTGATGGTGGGAATAAGAAGGCATGGAGGGGAGTTGGCATCTTAAGGGCACCAACAGAGAGATCCTTCACTGGCTTTGCAGTAATACAAGGGGAAGCCAGAGGGCCTGAACATAAGAGAAGAGGTCAGAGAGGGTGGATTACATGCACTGTTTTGTTTTTCAGTTGCCAGAGAACATGGAAATAACGTGGAATAAGAAAATGAGAAAAACAGCGGGGTATTGTGTAACGGGGCAGAGGCAGGGCCCTGAAGGGAAGCGTTACGCTCGCATTGAACTCTCTGAGAAAGTCTGTGACTCTGCAGGTGGGTCAGAGAAAGGGTGTGCTGATTCTTCTTTGAGGAAGCAAGTTTTAGAGATAAAACATAAATCTGATCCTTAAGGGATCTGGGCATAGAGCCTGCTTTGAAATTTTATATGATCTTGTATAAATAAATAAATACCTGTGTGGATTTAGCCACATTCCACAGCCCTTCTAGGAGGCTGGGCAGATGTACAAAAATGTGAGAACAGAGATGCACTCACACTAACTGCAGTATTGTTTATGTTTCTTGCTGATTTGAAGACCTACTGGCATGGTGTTACTCAAATTCTGTGTTATAATGGCAGTCTAAAATCTGACTTCTTCCAGTACGACACCTTGTTGGTAGTACTTAAAGTTAGAATAAAGACAGGTCAGTGCCAAATTCAGTTCTGTTATGTGGTACTGTGACTGTTATTTCTCCCTCATCCCCTCCTGATATGGGAAAATGAATGATAAAGTGGTTTGGATTGAAAGGGATCTTAAAAATTATCTTGTACCAACTCCCTGCCATGGGCAGGGACACCTTCCACTAAAACAGGTTTCTCCAAGCCCTGCCCAACCTGGCCTTAAACCCTTGCAGGTATGGGGCAGCCTTACCAACCAACCAAAACATCCCAAACAGATTAGATGTGTGGAGGAGTGACCAGGATGCAGAATTGGGGCTGATCACAAAACTGGGAATGCACTGAGTAAAGCCTTGTTATGGAGCATTTTATCTTATCAAGACATTGGTAGTTCAAAATAATACTTACATCTTAATACAGAATGAGTGTCAGAGGCCTAAAGCAGTGACCAAAGGTGAGCTTGTTGTTCCCCACACCTGAGTGATCTTTGTTTTTGTTTGCTCTCCCTGGAGATCGCCTTCGGGACACGCTGATCCACGAGGTTTGTCACGCAGCCACCTGGCTCATCCACGGTGTCCGGGATGGACACGGCCGCTTCTGGAGGTTCTATGCCAACAAATCAGCTGTAATTCATCCAGAACTGCCAGTGGTGACACGATGCCACAGCTATGAGATTAATTACAAATTCACCTATGAGTGTGTTCGGTGCAAAGCCACGTGAGTAACGTTTTCATCTTGTGTATTAACTTTCTAACTTGTCAGTCTCCTGTGTCTACAGATCAGAGTTCTCTGAAAATGTAAAGCAATTTGGATTCTCTGATGTTTTCCAGAGCCCACAGTGATTCCACATTTGTTTCCAGGTAGTTTCAGTTCTAGTTCAGACGTCAGGACAGGCAGAAATGTCATCTGAGGACCACTGGTGATGAGGGAAGATCTTCGGGAAGCAGTAGGAGATGTACCTAAGCTCTGAAACAGCAAATCCCCATAAAAACTGGGACAGAATATTTGACAGTGATTAGATACCAGATAAAACTACCAGAGAAAACTTCCAGCTTAAAGTCCTGATGATTTTAAATTTTTAACTGCAACCTCACAGATGTGAGCAGCACTGTGATGGCAAGGATTGACACTAGGACACAACCTGTAATAATGACACCATTTAGGCTTTTTTAGGATCATATTTGTGATTCCCAGAAGTACTGGAAGGAAACCCCTCACATACCCCAAAGTGTTTATTAGGACTGTGCAATGCAGTAGTTGATTAGATGCAACAGAGCATTGAGATTTTTCTTTTTAGTGATGTCTTTGAGGAGGAACCCCAAGAGGCAGTTGATAAATGGGTTGTGGAGGTATTTTAAAATGTTGTAGCACTTCATACCCCTAGGCTGAGAGTAGAAGAAACAGAGGAAGGAACCAAGCTGAAGAAGCAGTGGAAAATGTTCCAGGGTGGAGAAGTGTAACAGAAATTTGATTGTACCCACTGTGTGATGTTCTAAAACTCTCTCAGAAATCTGACCTGAGCAGCAGAGAAGGAGGAGCCCTTTCCCATGAGCCCTGTGGAATCCTGGAATCCTTGTTTTTGCCTTCCAGGATCGGGCGGCACTCGCGGTCCCTGGACACGGCGCGGTTCGTGTGCGCCTTCTGTGGGGGGCGGCTGGAGCTCAGGCAGCCCCTGGGCAAGGGGGGCACCCCTGCCAGGACACAGCTCACACCCTTTGCCAAATATGTGAAGGAGAACTATGGACTTGCCAAGAGAGAGCAGCACGGGCTGAGCCATGCAGAGGTCATGAGGAAACTCAGTGCTGATTTTGCTTTGAAAACCAAGCTGGAAGATTCCTTTTAATGTCTCAATACACCTCCTTTCTTGGTGCCACTTAAATTTTGTATAGAGAGTAGTAGAAATTCTGAGCAGCAGTTACATGTAGCATGTCTTCAGTGACTCCAGTGAGTTAAGGATTTACTATTTCATCTGCAGCTGATATGCTGTAGACTCTGTGTGTGTGCTGAAGAATTGCTGTGTGTGCATCTGGCTGGGGTTGCCAGAGGCAGGAAAATCCAGGCCCACCAGCACAAATCCTCTGACTCTGAATGACTCCAAGGCAGGGAAAGGGGCATACCTGAACTGGGCTTCAACATGGGTTCAGATATTCTCCCGTGTTGTTTGCTGAGAGATCTTTGGCTGTTTTTGTTAAAATTAAGTGGCAGGTAGATGGTGCCTTAAATCCATTAACAGAAAATGTGAGTTTCTCCAAAGCCCTTTAGCCCTTAGTAATGGTAATGGGGCTTTTTGATACATTTGAGGTTTCATTGAAACTAAAACAGACGTAGAAAGTCAGGTTGGGGAAAGATTCAAACACTCTCCCCCATAGAATGAGGAGGCCTTGTCAATGGCTTCATGGCTTTTGTGTAAAATGAAATTGAATACCTGTTATAGTTTGTGTCTTCTGTAAGCAAACTGCTCAGGGACTTAATAATTTTGATAATCAATAAATGTGATTTTGATATGAACTCCTGCAATGAACCAGGCTGCTTTGTTTCAATTTAATCATGGCTGTGTAGGAACACAGAACCCTGGTACCAGCCCAGCTCTCCTGGCTGTGCATCAGCACAGTCATTAACATCCTTTGGTCACTGGGATTACAATCCAAGGATCCCCGTTCCAGGAGGTCTCAGGGCTGCTGGGTCATCTCCCAGGAGCCCTCATCAAGCCTGGGGGCACTGAGGCAGCACCCTCCCTTCCCCAGCAACAATGAAGGTAAGGAGCATTGGAACTAGAACCCACAGCAAAAACAACAGCACAAAACCACTGACTGTTCAAAAACTGATTAATTTAACTGATTTGTATTCACAGCACTTCTAAGGAAAAAGAAAACAGCAGTAAGTAATATATTTCAAGGAAGTTCTACTCTTAGGGGATTTGCCAGTAGAAATGTAGAAAGATTGAAAAGTCAAGTCTGACAGAGCAGTGGGGTCATGGGGCTTCCACACCTGACAGCACTTTACAGCTGTTAATCAATACTGGCTGTCATGGCAGGGAGTGCCTCTTCCTCAGCTCTGTCCCTGTCATTGTCTCATCCTTTGCTCACACCAGACACATTCACAAGACAGAACACAGATGAGGATGTACATAATGGGGGACACTGTGAAATGTCACAGCAAGAACATTTAAAGGGATTATTTCAACAAACACCTGTTTTGTTCCAGTCTTAAAAAATTTCTGCAGTTAAATTCAGCACGGAAGAATATCAGACTTGTGTATCTATGAGTTCTCTGCCCAGCATCTTAATCTCTGGGAAGGAAATCACAGTCCTCTCACTGAGCCAGCAGAAATAGTTCATTTCCTGTAGAACCTCAGTGCTGGGCACACACCAGCATTACAGAGAGTAAGAGAAGACTGACCAAAAAAGGCAGGCACTGGCACTTCGTAGCATTCATTTCATTTCCACTCCCAACAGCTCCAGCTTTGGAATTGTTTATTTGGTTTGACATATGCTGAACAAAAATGTCAAATATCTTCCAGGTCTGCTCCCAAGCTTCCCTCTCACCTCTTACCTGCCTGGGTGAATGACCAGTGATCCAGAACATTACTAGATATAAGACCATGGTCAGCTGAAGCTACTAAGGGAAGGCAGAAGTTGGCAGCATCAGATATGACAGCAGGAACACACTTTTCCCCTCTAACCCTCCTGTTCCAGGCTCCTGGAATACATGTAAAGCAGTAGGACTTCTGTCAAAATACAGAGGGAGAAACAACAGGTTCCCTAGGTGTGTGCTCTCCAGAACAGGAGTCTTCAGGTGCTGCCCAGCCCCAGCACTGAGCCAGAAGTGCAGCAACTGCAGCCACAGCACTGCTTTGCACCAACTGGGGCAGGTAAAGTCCTGATCCTGGAGCTGGCAGAGGCACAGCCAGTACCTTCACTGAGGCAATGCAGGGCCACCCTTCAGCCTGGAGTAGTTCTTGAAGACTTTTTCATGTCACTTTCCTGAAGGGTCTGCATTTCCTCCTCACTCTAAAGCAGCAAGTTCCTCCAGCAGCTGCTCCTTCTCCTGCTGCAGCTCCTGCACGCGCTGTTTGTTCTGCTCCAGTCTGTCCTCGAGCCACTGCAGCAGGGGCCCACTGATGGCAGACATCTGACTGCAGAGGTTCTTGGTGAACACTGCAAAGAGCAACACACAAAAGGAACTCGGTGTGCTACAACACCCCCAAACCCACAGAGAGCCAAGGAAACCTTCCAGCATCCTGGCCATGGCAACCACACATCTGCACAGGAAGGTCAGAACCAGCAGCTTGTAACAGGGAAACACCATTTCAGTGTGACCCAGGCAGGGATGACAGACCTATGATGAAAATCTGCACACAGCTAATCACTGATGCTAATTAATGTCTAAATTTAGAAGCATCACAGAATGCCTCATTTCATAAACTTGTGAGAATGGACAATGGGGTCTTGGAGCAGAAGTGGGATTAGGATTTACCATTTACCCCATCACAGTGGCAAAAGGAGAGATGTCACACCCCTGTAACACCTATAAAGTGCCAGGAGATGGATGTGTACATACAGGTCACCCAGACACTACTTTAACACTCAACAAATCCCAAATCCCCTCTCCTGTTCCAACAAAAAAATAACCTAAACAAACCAAGCCCCAAAACCCTAAACAATCCCAACAATCCTTTTGTAATTTTAACCAATTCTACAGAGCCTAAAGGATAAAACATTCATGAACCCCAGGATCAGGGTGTTTTACAGCCTTTGAAGTTTTAAAGTTCCTAGTTATAATTCTGTTCTTATGTAACAAGACTCCACCGTTTTGATTCTGGGAGCAGCACCCTGGATTGTCACATGCAAGAAAGGAAGCCTTACCTGAGCCATTATGGATCTTGGTTACCGAGTCAAGATGTGTGAGGCTAAGGGAAGGAAAACAAAGCAGGTTAGAGACAAGACAGCAGGGAATTGTGTATTAAACCCAGGCTGTAAAACCAGCTGCCCACAAATCACTGACCAGACCACAGGTACACCTAAACCTCTTCACCTGCTTAAGCCCTGCACATCCACAAGGATGACAACCTGTGATCACAAAACCCCAAAATTCTGCTGCTGACCTCAGGCTCAGTTCTATAGACTTCGATAAGTCCTAAACAGGCAAAAGAGCTGCTAATCCTTCTTAATTTCTACAGCTTTGCAGTCTAAGTACAGCAACAGTAGAACACATCAGCAAAGACAGCCTTGGAGAGGGGCAGAGCCCCAGGGCTGTTACCTGTGAATTCTCCTGTAGGCATCCTGCTCTTCTTGGCAAAGGATCTTGGGCAGCTCCACAGCTGATTCCAGACACACTTTCCCAATGGTTTCATGGGGGACAACATGAATGGGAATTTCAATCCTTTCATATCTAGAAGGGTATGAGATATAATTAAAGGCAGCAGGCAAAAAAATGGTTTATACAACCTTACAACGGTCTGTCTATGGCCTGGCAGTGCTGCACATCCACTTTTGGGAACACAGGCCTGAGCTGACAGGCAAAGGGAAGCATTTTATATCCACATACTTGTCTTGAATTTTAATTGTAAGGTGCAAACCTGAGGGCTTGACTTCTAGAGCTGCCAGCAAAAAGGTGGTGCTGCTACTCAACATATTGTAGCACTAATCCCCACCCTGACCTCAGCAAATCTTAAGAGAATAAATTACCAAGGCTAAATGAACCACTCCTAATCTTTAGATTCTCTGCCAGCAGCCTGCATGAGTAGAAGTCAGGAGATCCTGTGCATCCTAAGCACAACAGGCTGAGAAGCCACTTACTACACAACCCAGAGAAAGGAGAGACAAGACAAAACAGAATTGGACATAACATTTTTTTTCTGTACTCACTCTGAGCTCTTCTGGGCCTGAATAGACTGGAAACAGGTATAGAGAATTCTGCCTGTCTAAAAGAGACAGCAGAAAGTCAGATTCCAAAGGCAAAAACCATCTAAACCCACACATTCCTTTAGGAAGCTTTCAAGAGAATTCCAGATGTTTTGCTGTGATTTGCTTGCTGGAGGTGCCTAAAGCATACATTGATGAAAAATCTCTTTAAGCAGCAGCTGCCTGGACAGCCTAGACCTGACTGTCAGCTTATCTCACACGACAGCCACACCTCCTGGAGGGGCTGGAAATGGGGCAGAGCTGTGTGTGCTGGGCTGGACACCTGAGGGAAGAGTCCTAGCCCATTTTCAGAGCACACTGTGCAGCTGCTGCAGCCCCATTAGGCAGCACAGAGCAATCAGCACTTGTTCTCCTGCCCTTGGAATCACAGTCCAAACCATCCCCACTGTGCTTTCCATGTGCTCCCAGCACAGCCTTGCCCTCCCTGCAGGCTGCACCCAAGGACTTCAGCTCTATCCTGGTGCTTCTCATGAGCACCTGGAGGGTTTGTTGCCATTTTTAAGATACCTACTCTTGCAGCAGCCCTCGTTAGAGGGTAGAAACGAGCCAAGACACAGACTTGTTTCTCACAGCATAAAAAGGTCCTGATTTATTCCTCTTTACAGCTCCCATCCTGACTGCAACCATTCACTGACTCTGCCTGCAGCAGCTCCCTGCGGGGTTTCCCTTGCAGCCTCTGACTGCAGGTTCCAACAACAGGCTCTAACTACATACCCAGCAGGGATTCTCTCTCCCCAGGATTCTTCTTCAGGATCCTCTTGCTCCCTCTTCCTCAAGACTCCTCCTCCTTCACGATTCCCCCCCTCACCAGCTCACCCACTCCCTTTTCTCACACTTACCTATATTGGATGTAGTTGTGACCTATCAGGGGCCAGGCTATATTGGGTAATTAACACAGCTGTTAATTATCAGGGGCCAGGTCACCTGAATTCCCTTCTAGAGCCTACCTTGGTGTTCTTGTCCTCAATGAAGCAGGAAAAGATGAGCCCTACAAAGCCTTGGTCCATCATCTGATACATGGCCTGTGTGCGGACATCTGCAGGGACAGGAAGGAGAGTGAGAGCTGCCCTGCTCACCTGCAGGGCTGGGAAATGATCTGCCACCTTCTCAAGGGTGATCTGGAATTTGGTAACAAATGTCACAAACTTTATGTTTACATCCTCACTCTGGGTGATTTTAAGATTAAACAAAAAATTTGTTCCAATTTAAAATAGCAAATTAAATAGCAAATCTTAAGAACAGCAGATGAACTCACAAAACCAAGCAATTATCTGACAGCCAGCCTGGTGCCACAGGTCACCATAAAGCCTAACATATAAAGTACTCATGTGCTTCTTTTATGAAGGTTTTCAGCTATGCATTAACACAGATGTCAGAAATCATCACAGCCTAGGATCCCCACAGCTTTTTTTGCAATTCCCCATACCCAAGGTCTGTTTTTTCTATGAGGAAGAACAGCAGTAGCTGATCTGTGACCCCTGGGTCATGTTTGAGCCCTTGGGGAGCACACAGAAATGGGGTACACTGGCAGGGGCCCCTGCAGCCCCCCCAGACAATCTGCTCCTATATCAGGGAACATTTCAGGCTCAGAACTGTTGGAATGTGCCTGAGTCCCAGCATCAGCAGCTGGGAGTTTTCCCCAGAGCCCAGCCCAGGGCTGCTCTTACCGACGTGTGAGGGCCACACAGTGATGTGGGGGTGGGAGTGGTACCAGCCCACCACCCTCATGGGGCGTCCTGTAATCTCAGCCAACCTGTGTGGGGGTCAAGGAGCTTTTGGAACCAGCAAAGGGAAGGGCAGAATGTACAAGGGGAAACAGCAGAGTTTTAAAAGGGTTTCCTATGAGTCAGCAGAATTCCAGATCCCTCTGGAGGAGCATTAAGAAACAGTGCAGGGAGCTGATGGGAGCCTCTGCTGCAGAATTTTGGATTTTGTTTGCATGTGGTAACAAACAACACTTCAGCAGCTGTCCAAGCCAGCATCCCTGAGTGTGTGCAGAGCAGAGGCTCCTCAGAGCAGCACCTGGAGCCTTTTGCTGACCTCTCATTTTCCACTCAGCCTCCCTGCTGAACTGCCACCCCCCTCCACAAACACACTGCAGCTTTACCTGTGACCAAATATAAAACAACGAAAAAAAATTCTAACACAACTCCACTGCAAGCGCTGGAACCAACAAAGGCTCCAGGGAAAGGGAAGTACCAGCACAGCCCTCCCAGCTGGGCAGCTGCAGGAGGGAGCAGCTGATGAATTCAAGCCAACTATAGGCCTAAAACACAGCCCATGAAAAGAGCTCTGAGGTAAAACACTTCACAGGCGAGCCTGCTCAAGGATATCTCTGCTTCAGTGGAGGCAGCTGAAAGCTGCTCTGGTGAGATCTCCACTCGGTCTTTCCTCTTGTCCGAGCGGCGCAGGATTATCACAGAATGGATGTGCACGATTCTGCTGGTGTCAACCTAACGACACAGAGGGAACATCAGTCATTCCTCTGCTAGAGAAACAACAACCCTCAGGGCAAGGCCGGCTGCTCTGAGCATCACAAGGCACAGGTGAGCACGCCGGCGGCTGCCAGGGCCGCAGATCAGAGGGGTACCGGGGTCGTTCCATGCGCGATGCCGGCGGTCCCAGCCCACGCCCCGCCGTACCACGGCCCCGCGCAGGCCACAACCCGCATAGGCAGCGCCGCCACCCGCCCCTCCCCTGGGCCGCCCCTCCGCGGGCGGTACCTCTCCGATGCAGAGCCCATGACCTCCTCCTTCTCGGTGCTCAGCGCGTGGTTCAGGCACACCAGGAACGCGTCCGCCTCCAGGTGCACCGCCTGCACCGCCATCTTGCCTTCCCCGGCCCGCCTGCCCCTCGCCCCGCCCCCCGGCGGATGGACCAATAGCAGCGGCGCTCGCGGGCCTCCCAGCCAATCGGCGCAGTCCCTCCTGCAGAGCGAGCGGTGCTGCGCGGCGGAAGGGCCGTGCCGCCCACGGGAGCGGCAGCGCCGGGGTTCCGCCCGCGTTCCCCGCGCGGCCCATGCCCGCGGCGGCCGCGGGGGGTGGCAGGGCCGGGCCTGAACGGGACGGCCCGGCCCGATCCGGCTTAACCCGACTCGGCTCGGCCCGGGGCCCGGCCTCCGGGACCTGCGGGCAGGCGCGGGGAGGCGGCGGGTCCGGGGGGCGGGGGACGGCTTTGCGCGGCGCACGCGGCGCGGCGGTCACGGCGCGGGTGCAGGTAGGTCATGGCGGGCCCGGCCCGCCCGCCCGCGGCCGCCTCACGCCCGGGGCCGCCCGCCCAGCCCCGCGGCCCCGGCCCGGGGAGACGCGGTGGTTGTGGCGATGTGCTGCGCCTTCCTTCCGCCCGCTCCGCCATGGCCGGTCCGGTCCCACGCCCGCACCACACCCCCCTCCCCTCCGGCCCTTCCTGCCCGGCTTGGCCACACCGCCCCCCGCTCCCGCTCCTCGGCCCGGCTCTCGCATCCCTTCCCTCGCCCTCCCCGCCTCTCTGCGTGGCTCTCCCCGCATTATGTCCATCTTTTTTGTCTTCCTGTTTTTTTAGATCCCACCAAAGCTCGGCCTGCCCTCCCCACGCTGCTGGACAGCCCGGCTGGTCGGTGAGCATCTGCTACCCCTCAGTAGGTCGGGCAGAGCGGAGCGTGGAGTCACAGGGGCTTGCTCCAGGCAGAGTAGAGTCCAAACCCCCAAGAAGAAGCTTTAGAGTGTCTCCACATGCCCTTAAGTCACCAGATCATCAAATCCCTGAGTTATTGCCAGAGCCGGGCTGGGTTTTTCAGGAAGGCTCAGCACCCTCGTAGCCCTGAGGTGTGCAGGCAGCTCTGCCCCTACAGAAGGCCAGGCTGGCCAGCCTTGCTCTGGGGGCTGTAACTGTGTCAGCACAGCGCTGCCGAGCCTCTGCAGTGCTTTTCCTTGGTGCCTAAATGGCAGCTGAAGTCCCAGTTGTTTTTTAGAACAGAAGGTGACAAAGGGTGGAGTTTGTCCAGCACACTGACCTCCAGCTCTAGACTGGTCCAAGCAGCATCTGGAGCAATTTCTGTCACTGTTTCCATAAAATATTTTAATGTACCCAACTTAAAACCTAATAAATTGTTGTCACTACAAGCTGCATTCCTCCTCCTGGCCATTCTGACATTTATCCATATATGATGGCTCAGAAATCCACCCAGGTCCCAGAACAGCATTAAACTTCTAAGATTGATGCTGAGATGGACAGAACATCTGCCAGTATTATTCCTATCTGTGGGGATTGGGATTTGAATCTCCCTAAAACAAAGCTTTGAACAGCTCAGCCTTCTACATATATATTGATGGGAATGTTAAAGTCTCAAAGAATGATGCTGCAATCCTGCAAATTTAAGCTGTTGGGTTTTTTGTTGGTTGTGGTGGGTTTTTTGATAAGTTATGAAGCAAGCAGTGTAAGAGCCCAGATTGAAAACTTGTTTAAAATATAAGTAAGCTCTCTTCTCCTTCCACCCATGTCTTCCTTCAGGCTTTGTTTTTGCTTTCTGATCAGACCTGCAGAAATAGACACTGTGTATGTTTTCAGGTGCACTGTCTGATTGTGTGCTTGTGGAATCTCCAGCTTCTTTGGTGTGTTTGGCGTGGTTGGACCGACCTGTCCCACCTCAAACCCCATTCCTGTCCCACCTCAAACCCTCAAACCCCATTCCTGCCCCACCCCAAACCCAATCGACGGTTTTGCCTGACCTCAGGATTTTCCATGTGGCACTACCTGGGCACCTCCAGGGGCCAGACTGAGCCTTTCAGCTTTGCAGTTCTGGGGAAGCTTGGGGCAAATCAGTGGGGCCAAGGGTGAAAACACACATTAACCTCTGCCCATTCTGCCCAGTGTCCTCTGCACGAGACCTTGTTCTGTTGTCCTGGATCTGTCATCGCTGCCATCTCCACTGACCATGAACACAAACGTGCATGTTGTGCTTTAGTACCTCCTGCCTGTAGTTCAGCCAGGCTGAACCAGGTCAATATTTGGATAGGAGACCTTCCAGGAGAGATTACTTACAGCAGGAAACACAGCTCACTTACTGAGACATATTTGCTATTACTGGAACCAGTCTTGAGCCTTCTGGTTCTGGGGATGATGACCCACAGAAATTCCAGCTTTGAATGGAGTAAAAGAAAGCTCTTGGTCATTTCTGATCATGATGGAACTTTCTGCAGTTTACTGCAGAGTAGGAGAGTATCCTGGCCGAATTCCACCTGGGGTGATTACATTCAGCTGACTGAAAATGAGCAGTGGCAATTGCTGCATTTCACTGTTGGGCAGACCCAACAGGGGTTTAAATTTGTAATGTGGCTTAGGGTAAAGCAGAAAGGAAAAGAATTACAGAAATGTCCCTCTAACCCTAATTCCTGAAGGCCTTGTGAGGCTTGTCAGGCTGCTGTCACATTCCTCTAAACGCCAGATCCAGCTGGCTGGGCATTCCTTGGAATGCCTGTCCCTCATCACAGGGTGGCTGTCAGAACAGTGGTGCTTTGTGTAGGGCACATACACATCCCCACACATCAAGCAAGGAAACAAACAGAATGGGTGCAAAAAAGGAGTAATGAAAGAACACTCAAAGTTTTCTTTGTGACGGTGCTGTTCAGGCTGATCCGTGGTTGGTGTTTTGTTCTCAAAAAGGCTGAGTGCTCCTTTGGCTCAAAAAGATAGAGAAACACTGATGTAAGATATGGAAGGCATCATGGAAGAGTATTTTCTGTTCTATATGCACCCCAATGTATAACAATTTTTTTTTCTCTCCCCGACTTTCCCTCCTTTATTTTGTACCCAGATTTTCTTGCTCCTGTTTGAAATATGCCTTATAACCTTACAAGTTTTCAGAAGACCACTGTGTTTCACTGGGATAAGGAATATTGCATCTGCTTCATAGCAGGAGGATGTTGTATGTGTTACAGCTTAACTTTGTTCTACTTTACACCTAGATAAAGGATGAAGACTGTCTGTACCATTTTGATTACCTCTTCTAGGGTTCACAGAGAATCATTTCCCCTGACCTCAATTTGCTAATGGCTCAGCTTGATCTAACTGGCACACAGATAATCGTGCTGTTAAACAAAAGTTACAGTAGCAGGAACCACCTCAATGCCCCAAGCTCCTGTGCCTGTGTTGGTGGCTCTCTGTGACCAGCCAAAAGCCGAGCGACGCAGTCCTGAGTGCTGCCCCCGAGGAGTTTGGGTGTGAATGGACAGTGCTGCCACCCCTGAGAGATGAGACAAAGGACCCTGCACCCCGACAGCTCTGCGAGCTCCAAAGATGAGAGTCCTGCACACCGAGTTCTGTGCTTTGTCTCCAGAGTGATCTTCGTTCCTGTTAAGCTCACCTCACTGCTGGTCACGAGTTTTGCTTTTGGGATTTAGAGCACCTCATTTTTTCCCCCCCCGTTTTACACAAAGACTGTTAATAAGACTGTTAGTGGAATGAGCAAAGCCAGTACTCACAGGGTTTAACTTCGTACCAATAGCACCTTTTGCCCCAGAATGCCTTACCAATGTCACCCAGCACGCGTGTCCCAGTGTACGACTTGGCCTGACGTTTCCGCTGGCTTAGGCACCACCTCAGCCTCCCGAGCTGACTTTTAGGGACATTTCCTCACGTAGCATCTCATCCAACGAGTCAGACACCACCTGTCTGCCAGCTCCGGGAGCTCTCTCCGTGAATGTGCTCAGAGCTAAAGAGGCCACGTGTGCAGCCCGCGGGCCGATGCCGTCCACCTGAGCTGCGGAAGCGCCCGAGGGATGGCACAGGGAGGGGAGGCTGGCGCTCCTCCCGTGCGGCTCTGGGTGCGCCGCGTGGGGGTTTACTGCGATGAGCACCGCAAAACCTGGCTCGTGGCTGCGGAAGAGGCAAGTGTGTGCTTTGAGCTTCCCCCCGTGGTTGTAGCATTGCTGTTTCAGGTGCCTCTGCCAGTAACTGCCTGCTCTGTTTGTTACTTTCCCCCAGGAGGAAGGTATGCTGAGGGCTCGGATCCAAAGAGTTCAGGTTCCCCTGGGTGAGGCGCTGCGACCCAGCCAGCTCCCCCCATCCCGGCTGCCTCACATGTGGCAGCTGTCCCAGGGTGAGCAGTACAGGGATAGTAACTCTCGCGTTTGGGAGATAGAGCACCATCTCATGGTAAGGATGGTGGCGACAATAGACCATAGTCATGCCTGTTTGTGAAGTCATTTGAGATCCTTGAGGGACGGCAAAGGACTGTTATTTTGTTGAAGTCCATTAGCTCAACCGCAGTAACTGTAGACGTATTGAACTTTTCCTTGTCACTTACAGCTTGGTGGTGTTGAAGAACTGCTGCTTAAACTCGTGCCTGGGGATTAATCTGGTATGTGCAGACATTACCCCTGCTTTGTACTGTGCACTGTTTACTCCCAGTCTTTCTTTAATATGAATTTTTGTTTTTCAGGAGCAGTGGCTCTAGGAAGATGCCATTGTCTGTTTTGTACAATAAAAGGTTCTCTCTCCACTGAAATGCAGCCACCTTTGAGGTGGAAGCACTTAACACGCAGCAACATCACACAACAGTTTAGGACAGGCAGTGAAGAGGAGTATTGTGACCAAGTGAAACATCAGGGAGAGTTCTAGGTAGGCAGAATGTAATTGCCCCAAGTGGAATTTGGCCAGGATGCTGGAAATAATGCCCTAGTGATACTGGAAACTGCTGTGGGCTGGTGACTTGTCAGAAGCTGGAAATGCAGCAGCTCCCAGCTCTGAGCAGAGGCTGAGCTGTGGTTCAGAGGGTTCAGTCTCACCACCACTTTGGGTGACACTGGTGCTTTCCTTAGAGGTCTCCCGTTCAACTGCTGGTACCATCAACTTTTGCTTGGCTTTTGATCTTACACTGACACAGTTATAGGTGTCACAGCTGTAGAAAAATCAACTTGAGTGTATGAAATCAATTTCTGATGGATATGAACAAGATGGAGCTGTCCTCCAATCTGGTTGAGGGGTTTTTTGGACAGAGGGAGAGGATTTCCAAGAGACTTCCTCCTGAAACAAAATGGAAAAAAGCCTTTCTTGTTGGCTTCATGGCATGTACACAACTGAGTTGTTTGGTTGATTTTTTTTTTAAATGCCTTCTCCAGCTGCAGCTCCATGACTTGCCACCAAATCCTTGGTTGTGTAAAGCTCACAGAGGTGGATTTCACATAAATACATGTCTCAGTATAAGGTCTAGAGATAGAAAACTCTTAAAATTTAGTCAGCCATGTTAATTTGAATCTTTTGTGGAATCTTAGTACATCCAAGTGGAAAAGGACACATTTAAACTAGAGAAAAGAAAAAGGCTTTTAAACTTAGGGACATAAAACTTCTCCTATTCATTGTCCCCATCATCATCTGTTAGCCAGACACAGAGAGTTCTTGTGTATGTTGGCAGGCACCTGCAAGCAGCAGTAGATGTTTTCTGAATGATGACAGTGGGGGAAATTGGGAGCTCCTGAAGGATGTGGCTGTAGGACATTGTCTTTCCCCCACCCCCTGAAAAGAACCTTGATCCACAGTAACATTTTCCTGTCATTTTAGTTCCTGAACATGTCGCGGAAGGATCCCTGCCAGAAACAAGCCTGTGCAATACAGAAATGCTTGCAAGGTACCAAGTGTCATTTTTGTCTTTGGTGTCTTGATTTTTGGTGGAACTTAATTGTTTTTACCTAACCTTGTTGTCCTTTCAGCTTGAGAAGGAACGAAGCACATTAACATCAGCTGGTTGCAAAATGAACAAAATTATAATGTCTGATTTTAATAGAATTGCTTTGTGCTTAATTGTAAATAATGAGACATCATTAGTATAAAGCAGAGCATTAATAACAGTAATGTGCTTGGAGTGTTCTCCATGCTGGCAGTGAGATCCCAGGTGTATTTTTGGGACTCAGCTGTGGGCAGGGAGAGCTAGACATTATAATAAGCTCTCTTGCAGCGTGGTTAGTGAAGGAGTAGGTGGATTGTATGAGAAGACTGCAGAGCTGCTCCAAGGCTGTTTCAAGAGCAGGTGAGACAGAAGTCTGTCAGTCTGTCAGGTTAGGTGATCTGTCCTCAAGAGATGGTCTTAGTACCCCCAGCATTTGTTTAGAGCCTAGCTTTTACTGTCCTCATGGTTTGGAGCATTCTCCCATGAAGGACTGCCTTCTCTCCCTGTACTACTGCACTTAAAAGCTGATGGTTGACCTTGTTTTGGTCCCATCTGTGACAGTGTTCTTTTTATAACAGTTGTGGAAGTTATTCCAAGTGTTTTGCCTGTGTAGGTTTGTGTACAGTGTTGATCTGAATGGTTAAGTGTTGGCAGAGCAGCTTTTTGCTGCATGTGCACTTCACTGTCACTGCTGCTCAGGCTGTCATTTTGGAGTGCTGCTGTTCCTGTACTGTGCTGTGGAGTTGTCTGATGTGCACAGATGAAGCAGCTGAGTTGACAGAGAGCAAAGCAATTTTCCCCTGTAAAAATTAAAGTACAGAGCCTTCACTGAGGAATGCACAGTCACTGTACCCAGTGTGTGAGATGGAGGGTGGGAGCTGGACCTTTGGGAGATGCTGACTTCTCAAATTTCATTGTTCCAAAAGATCTTGCTGCTTCCTCTGTGAGACTGAATGCCTGCTGTAAATCTCTTTAATGTTTTCCTATCTGTGTGTGACTTTCAGGAATGCATCCTTGACAGATAACACTGTGCCTGTACAGTTTTAGAAACAAAGCTGCAAAGGCAGAGGGACAGTTAGGAGAGCCTTGGAGCACTCATCAGCTGCAGGTTATGGCAGAGAGAGATCAGCTCTCCCCCTCAAGGGCCTGCCGTGCCTCCTGGGCTGCCAGCTTGCAGAAATCACCACAACCTTTTTCTTTGTGTTTGTATTACAGCTCACTCACCAACCCAGCCAGGGAATTAATACCCCAGTGATCACAGCAGCATGGTTTGCTCATTAACCTGAAGGTGTTCACTGCTGCTTTCTGGGCTCTCCATGGGTGCTGTGTGTCTCACATTATGCTGCTGTTGCTTCTTTTAATCTTTTAAAAGTCAGCGTGGGTGTGAGTGCACCTGTGCAGTGGTTGCAGAGCTCATCCAAGGCCAAGCAGGTGGTTCTGCATGCCCTGTGCTTGGGAAGACAGGCAAAATGTCTTGTTTGAAATCTTTTTGAAATCTTTTTTGTCTTGTTTTGAAATCTTTTCAAAAGAAAAGATTCTTAATTCAAACCAGACTCAGTCTCTTCCTGCAGGGCTCCTCTCTGAGAGCCTTTGGCCACAGCTTTAGATAGCTGGAACTGACGAGAGATTTTTGTGAGCAAGAGAATGATGGAGTGCTTGTAAGCAGCTGAAGAGCTGTGCTAGGTGTGCTCCCTCATGGAACAAAGCCTGTTCCTCTCTGCAGACCTGGTTTCTCCTTATTTTCCAGAGAACAACTACCTGGAGTCCAAGTGTGAAGCTGTGCTTCAGGAGATGCGGAAATGCTGCGCTCGGTACGCCAAGGGCAGGTCCGTCTGTTGTTCAGGGTTTGAGAGAGAAGAAAGGGAGAGAGAAAAGGTTAAGTTGACTTCAGAAGGAATTTCCCCACCACCTCAGTAACACAATGCAGCTCCAGCAGGTGCTGGAGCATGGACTCACTTGAAGAGCTCGTGTGTGTTTTTTCAAGCCTTCTTTAGACTTTCAGAAAAGCCAGATTGCTCCTGGAACACACCGTTCAGCACACCAAAAAGCATTACACAGTACCAACATATGGCCTGGTTAACAAACTTTATTTTCTGTACGAAAACATAGTCTATGTTGCCTCTGCATCACACCTGTGAAATGTCAACTTGATGTTTTTAGGATGCTTACCTTACTCTAATCCAACCTTGCTCTAAAAATGGAGAATTGGAACCAAGTTATTCTGGCTTCTGGAGTGAGAGGTACAGGAAATGAGCTCCGAAGAGTGAGTTTAATCATGAAACAAACCCATCTTGATACAACAAAGGTATTGCTGCCACCGTGCAGTAGTTCCAGACATTTTCCTGTCCAGTGGTTCAAGCTCAAGAATTGGAATCAGGTCTGATGATTGTTCCTAAGTCTTGCATAGATCATGAGTGACTACAAGTCACTTTGCCTAAGTGCCTCACTTTTCCACTGGACAGAGTTGTTTATTTTATATTTGAATTGCCTACACGCTGCTATTTGCATGATAAAGATGTTACAGGAATATTATTTCAGGGATTGCTACAGGGATAGGCTATTTTTTTAAAAAAGCAATATTTGTTTGAAAGATTTGACTGTTGATACAAAATTTATAAATCTATGTCTAATTGAACACCTTTAAGCAATATGCTTTAACTCCAAGTCTATTAAAACTGCTGATACCCAAAGGCCTGTCACAGAGCCTTGGGCTAGATCCAAGAACTGACTTAGGTGCTGCTTACTGAACAAGCAGTTGTAGGCAGTTATTTTCCACACAGCATTCCAGACTCACTCCCAAGCCGTCTGTGTCTGGACCCCAGGAGAGATGGCTTTCCAGAAGCTCTCGGCCTTGCAGCAGAATTTCCTGTAACCTGTAGGAAGAGCTCATAGACAGGTTCCTGCACCACCCTTCAGAGCTGCCTGTCTTGCTGTCCCCTGTAGCAGGAGTCCAGGCACCCAACTATCAGGCTCCCAACCCACTAGCCCTAACTCTGTATTAGATCTAGCCGTAAAGGACTTTTGTGCTGTGATCAAGTACAACTTACTTATGAAATAGAGCTTCTATAAACCACTGAGGTCTAGGCACAATAGTTGTGTGCATTGAAGCCTAGAAGAGCAAACCATCTGTATTCACTGCTCTGAAATACCATGGTACAAAATAAACGACTGGAACAAATTGTGGTCTCTGGTTGTTTATTGAGCTGCAAGCCTGGCGGCTTGGCTGCCATTCACAGCCCAGAGCCACATGTGATCATGTTTAAATAGAAGCTGCTTGGTATTTTTATAGCTGGGGCTGAAGATCAAAATAATTTAGGGCTTGTCTTCCCCTCCCACTGCCCTCCCCTCAAGCAAAAACTGTAAGACAAAACAAGGGGTTTAGTGTCCCTGAAAAGTAGGGAAAAGTGAACCACCTCAAACACTGACACTTAGCTCATTTTTCTCTTTTGCTCTATCTGAGCAGGAACAGTGGAAAGTTACTAATAGATAATAACATGTATTTAGGCTTCTGTTGCACCCATGAAAAAGAAATAACCTTGTCTCCATGCCCATTTGAAGTTGGGTGGAACAAATTTGCTCAGCAGAGGCAACCCAGGCTGGCTACAGACCCACCTACTGTCCTAGCAGCATCCCACTTCTTGGGAATATGGGTGATTGGTGCCAGGATGATCAGGGAGAGGGATTTATTAAGGTAGCCCAGGTTACCTGCATGGATGAGGGGAGGCTGGTGCACTCATAGGATCGTTTATGTTGGAAAAGACCTTTAAGATTGAGTCCAACCATTCCCCCAGCACTGCCAAGTTGACCACTAATTCAAGTCCTGAAGTGCTACCTGCTACACTCCTGCTGCTGGCCTGGCTGCAGGTGCTGCCCTCAGTCACAATGAGACAGGAACGTGCTGGTCCCCAGGAAGCCAACAGACCTCACACAGAGAAGCATTTAGAGCAAAACTGTTTAATAAAATATCACTTCAACAAGCATTTACATACAATATATAAAACCACTTTAAAAGCCAAATGTGTTTGAAATCTTCTCATAGTGTAACAGATGTCAGAAGTTGTTGAAACAAGACTTAAAGGAACAGGAGTGGGGAGGGGAAGGGACACCTCATCTTGGCACTTGCAGCAATGAAAATGCATCCCCACAGAGACTGATTGAACATCAAAGCTTCCAGTGCTGCCCCACAGCTTTAAACAGTGCCAGCCACGAGCCCAACACCAGCACAGCAGAGAGATTTGCCACACCCTGATGTCCTTGTCCACTCCCTGCCTACATTCACATCAAAGTCAGCACAAATCTGTTAACTGTTTCCCCTTTCAGCAGCAATACAAGCCTTTTGGCTCCCTCTCTGGGCCATTTCTCTCTGCAGCTCCAAGCTGGGACTTAAGCAGAACTCACCCCACTAGGGCTGGGCAGAAGTAGTGACTTACTTGAGCCTGAAAAACATCCCTAAGGTCTGTTAATGATTTGCTTTGAGCTTTGTTGTTGGAGACAGCTTTGTGGAGATCAGTGCATCTCAGAAGTTGTGTTCTGCATCCCACCCTGCCAAAGAGCAGCAATGCTGTTGTCCTACAGGAACAAGAGATACCCTGCAAGACCAGTATATCAATTTATGCATGTTCATGTCTGCAGATCCTACAGAAAAACAAACCAACAAATTCCAAAAAACCCCACCATCTGTCACTCCACTGCTAAACACCAATTTTTTGAAGACCTATTTAAATGCTCCATGCCATCACTCCTGCAGTCCAGGATGGCCTTTTAGGAAGGCCATTGTTAAAAGGATGTGAGCCCAGCTGCTCCTTCATTCTCCCTGGCCATGTATGGCAGGACAGGAGCAAAGACAGCAACTTCTGTCTCTTGATTACCTGCAGCCTCTTTTCAGATCCTGAAGGTGAGAAAAACCTCAGCTTATCAATGTGGTGCTACACCTACAATCAACAGAGCTGAAACAAAATTACCAACTGCAAGTGCTCATTCCAAACCCTATGGTGGAAGAAGCCACCATTTCACTCTGCCAGCAGCTCTCAGAGGAAGATCCCCTTTCCAGCCATACTGAGAGCAGCAGATCACAAAGCCATTGCACAGGACTGGAAATGGGGTGCAGCTGCTGAGCCAGGTGCTGAAAACCACCCACCCATGAGTGTCATTGTTCCCTACCATGTTTCCCATTGAATGGTGAGCTTTCACATAAAACCCCAAATTCTGGGCAAGAACTCCTACCAATACCTGCTGCAGGACATCACCACTTTGCCAGGCAAGTCTCTATGCTCACAGAATACCTCTGGGGGATGTTTGTACTGCACACAACTGCCCTGAGTCAGATGTCCAAAAACAACTGAGCTCTGTACCTGGGCTGCCCCATCTCCTGCAGGAGAAGGGCTGCAGGAATTAAGCAAACAGCTTTTCTTGTGGAAATGGCAAACATAAGGAAGGAAGGAACATAACTGAGGTGGAAATATGCAAATGAACCGCTCTCACAAGAGCAAAGTCTGCTTTTCACCAAAGTTTTGTCATTTCAGTTGCTTACAGACACCAGCAAGAAGGAATCTGTGCTCTTCAGAGGCACGTAAAGGACTGCACTCTAGATTTCACATCATCCCTCTTTCTCCAGTACAGCTGGCAACAGGGACCTGGACCAGTAAAATGTACCCTAAGCAGAGATACATCTCCTGTCTGCAATCCTGTCCCACACGGTTACAGCTCAAAGAGCATCACCAACACCAAAGTGACCAGAGAAGGTCGTGGTAGACATGGAAACCAAGGTCAGAGGCCCAGGGTGATTTACAGAGAGTGGCACAGCTGAAATGCCCCATCTGACACAGCCAGGTTCCATCTCCTGGAAGCAGGAGAGAGCCTCAAAGGCTGAGAACTCAGGTGGCTCTACAGCACAGAACTTGGTGACTTTCAGAACACATGATGAGGAAAGGGCCTGAAGAGTCACCCTCAGTGCTCAGTTTCCATCAGCAATGCCAGTGCTGCAATTCCAGTATGGGGAAGGATACCAGCAGAGACAAAGCCAAATGGCCATCTATGTGCAGTGCAACAGCAGGGGGAGGGCAGGAAAATCCACATTCCCCTGTCCTGGACACAGCTCAGGCTGTCCTTTGACACTTCTGCATCCACCCCAGGACAGTGAACCACATTTTGGATTGCACAGACCACCTCTGTGCAGAGGGAAGCAGAGGTTTTCCAGGTACCAGGGCAGGAACACTGAAAGCTAAATTGTAGTGAAGAGCTGACAGCTGTTTGACACATATACTGGCAGACAAAGGTACACATAACAGTCCTGAGCACCTGGAAGAAGCACATTTAAGAGGTTTCTCTGCCACTACATTTTTTATGAAGTTGAAACTCATCTGAAAACTTGAGACTGGGCATATTTGGTGGGAAATCATGATACACTGGGAGTTGTAAGCTTCCAGACCAACCCCAGCACACTAACAGCCCAGACAGAAGAAAAGGGTGGAAATCAGAAGCAGCGTTGTAAGAAATAAGGGCTGGAACCTGTGAGTAAATGGAACTGAGTCTGTTGGCAACATCCTTTGACTTCTAAGTGAAAGATAACAGCAGCAGAGGAGGGGAGGGGAGGTTGGGCAGGAGAGGAGAGTGCAGCTTCTAGTATGCCATTCCAAGCAGGAATCCTCCAGCAAACCCTCCAGTCAGGACAACATTCTTCTTCAGAAATATGATCACCTAAGCAGGGGTGAGAAGAGACAACAGTGTTCAACAGCATCAGGCCACTCACTGACCCTCCTGCTAAGGAGAAACCCCTCAGGCTGTTCCTCGAGGCAAGTGATGCTCACAGAGATGCCACTGCTCAGATTTGGGAAAGCTTCCTACCTAAGGACCTCCCCTCCCTAACTGTACCAGCACACAGCCAGATCTTCACCCTGCTCAGCCACGAGCTGTCAGGTCCTCCAGGAGAATGCTGTGGGAAATTGTCTTCCTAAACTCTAGGTAGACAACATTCACAGCTTTTGCCATCTCTCCCATTTTGCTGTCATACAAGAACTCCCTCCTTGTATTTGCACAATTGAACATCTGTAACAGCTCAGGAGTCAATCCTGTTTTCTGCTCTCCCTTCAGCACATGCCCTGGGAGAGCAGTCTTACCTCATCCACTTTGCTTTTCACTTCTGGAGGCATTTTATTACCACTGGTGTGAAATTTCAGCTGCTGCTTGGCTTTGTCCATGTCCCGTTGTACTAGATTCCAGTCCACCTTGACGTATCCCGTGTGGTTTGCAAGCTAGAGTTTTGAGGATTAGAAAAAAGTTCCTGAAGTCCTGCATGACCATGCTTAAACAGACCCCTTGCTCACCCACAGTCACTTCTCACTCACTGGTCCAGTGGGCACACTGGCTTAAAAATTGGACAGAACACCAGCCCTGGAGCTGTGTCAAGTGTTCTGCAACATCTGTCACCCACAGTAATCCCTCAACAGCTGGGCACACACTGCAGCTTAGCCTGCTTCAGCCTCTCTTCCCCAACGTAAAGCTGGCATCACCTCCCCCTCACAACTGCCATGGATATTGTTGGGACTCCCTGCAGTTCTCCTGCTGCTGTGGGTGGACACAGTTATTAATAGCCCATTCCTCTCAAACTATTTTATCTGCTCAGGGTGATTCAGCTGTGGAACTCCCCCTGCCCAGAGCAAGCCTTTGACTTTCAGTAGAACAAGCAGAACCTGGAGAGCGAGGCAGAATGAGTCACACACAAGCCCTGTCTGCCTGAGGAGCAAACAGGTGAGAGCTGAACAAGGCCTGAGCTGAACAAGAGCTGCTCTACCTGCTCCAGGATGCACCAGATACATGAACACATCCATGCAGCTTCCCTCAATGCCAGGGCTTTTGGAAACCAGCAGAAGTGGTAGAGGACAGAGAGAGATCTCCTTTCTCTCCTCTTCCCTAGTGCTTTACAGCAAGCCCCATCTGTGCTGGCTGGACTCCTCAGGAAGCCAGGTTGGCAGGAAGCATATCAGCATGTCACAGATATGGATAAATCCTTCTTGACATCCAGGGCTGTTCCTCCAGGGACACTGTGTCCACAGCCACAGGATGTTATGAGTCCATAACATATATATAACATATGTTAGCTTGTCCTGCAGCAGCAGCATGGCTCACTGCTGCTGAAGGCTGTCTCATGCTCCACTCAGGTGCCCCTGCAGTAACAGCTCTCCTGCACCTTTGGCCTGGCCTTTGGTAGCAGATCCTCAGTGGATGTGCACTGGCGATCCTGGAGTTTCTGCACACTGACCCTGCTTTGCTGTTGCATCCATGTGCCCTGGAGATCACACATCCTTGACATTCACAGCCACACAAAGCCCCTGGCAGAGGAGGGGACTGACCCTACATGTCCCAAGAGGCAGTGGTTCCTAGAGAGATCTTTGTCCCCAGCAGCACAGCTCTCAGAAAGCCTGGGCTGTTGTTCATACACACCTGAAGTAGGAAAAAGCCTCCTCCCACTGCTGTCGCTGCCAGCTTTCCAACTTTCTGGAAGATGAATCCAGTACACCTAGAAATCGACCAGGATTCAGTCAGGAGAATGAAACACCACACACACTACTCATTATGCTTCCCATAAGGCAAGGCTGCTTTTGGCAGGAATTACCCAAGACTGGAGACAGCCTGACAAACACCAGAAGAAACCCATGTGCAACCAGAGAGAAGGATTTGCACCCAGCCAAAATTGATGCTTTATAGCCTTTCACTTTGTGCTGTCACATTCCAGCGTTTTTCAGTTTGATTCTTGTATCTTCAACTTCACCCTTCTCCCAAAAGAGTAACCAGAAACTTGTGACTTCACCAAAACCAACAAGTGATTTTACGTTTTGATATTGTTTTTTTTTTAACTGGTATCATCTCTGAGGGGAAATTAGGGAGCACATGTGCTGCTCCAAGATAGAGCATGGGGAGCAAATCATAAGCCTTTTTCTTACTTATTTGTAAAGTAAGCAGTAAACAACTACTTCCTTTTACCTTTCAATTTCTCAGCAGAGAAAAACAATTGAACAAGCACACAGCAGTGATCTAAGGCTATACTGGTCTCCAAAATGGGTTACCTGCTTTCAACATGAAAAACACTCCTTCAGCCACCACAACTGCAGCCAGCACCACCCCACTGCTCAGTCATGCAGCCACAGGCTGATGTGTTGTGCCACCCAAACCACACTTTCCTCTGAACATGGTTTCCTTATGAGCATTGCAAACAACACAGCCACCTGCCTTTACCCACTTCTGAATACACTTAGCGAAGATACAAGAGAGATGTGGCCAGCTCACACTTCTGTGAGAAGACAAAGCTCTGTCATACACTGTTAAATAATCACCCTCTTGCCAGGTGAAGATGAGGGGCATAGTAAGAGGCAAAGCAGTGATTACACAAAATTTTCAACTCAAACAATGCTAAGGGAATGAAATTGCAAATAGAGTCACACTCAGTCCCAGCTACAAATGACAGGAAACCCCAGGAACTGTGATCCCAGGAGGTTTTTAATGCACTGATGCCTAAAGCACATCCACCTCCAGTGTAGAAGACATCCTTGTTTCAAGGGGTTCATATCTGCCTGTCCTAATTCAACAGCACCACTTTTCGTCAGAAGTTAAAAAGAATTACACACTGGTGCAATTTTCTTCCCTTTGAGACAGTCTCAGTTCCTCAAGTTATAGACAGCATTTAAAACATCTCAGAGATCAGCAGCCCATGCCAGGGGACAGCAGGCTGAGCACCCGCCTTCTCTGAATGACTGCCACATGACCAGCCAGCACCTGTCAGTGTGAGCCCAAAGACCCAGCCAGCACCTGCCATCAGCAGCAAGGCAACCCCGGCACATCTTACCATCCCGTGACCCCTCCGATCACCAGCTGCGTGGCCACATTGTACTTCTCAGCGCTCGACCCCGAGTTGGGGGCGAAGATCTTGCGCCACCAGGGCCGGTTCTTGGTGTACTCCGTCAGGTCCAGCACTCTGAATGTTTCGTCCTTCGCACCTGCAGGCACCTGGAGAGGCTCAGTGCTGGGACTACCCTACCACAGCCCCCTGCAGCTGCCCGGTGCCTCCCCAGGGGCACAGGAGCCCTGCCCAGACACACAGCTCACGGGGACTGGCATTCTCCCGCTCTCTGGGAATTCCCAGGTCCCTCAGCCCCCTCCCAGGGCCTCCGGGACCCCTCACCCCCTCGGGGACACCCCTCGCCGAGCGGCCGGGGGCCGGTGCCCAGAGCCGCCCCCTCGGGCCCTCAAGCGGGGGCCAGGCCCCGGCAGCCACCGTCGCGCGGTGCAAAGGGAACGACACGGCGCTCTGCAGCGGGGAGGCCGAGCTGGGGGAGCCGGGTACCCACTGCCAGGGGAGAGGGGTGGGGGGACCCGCGCCCCAAGCCATCCCCGGCCAGCCCGGCCCGGCCCGGCGCACCTCCGCCCGGCACCGCCATGACGCCGCTGCGCTCCGCGCAGGCGCGGGCACGGCGCGCGCGTCACCGGGAGCGAGCGACAGCGGGCGAGGGGAGAGAGACGGGGAGAGAGAGGGCTGAGGGGAGAGAAACCGGGTAGAGAGGGCTGAGGGGAGAGAAACCGGGTAGAGAGGGCTGAAGGGAGAGAAAGCTGAGGGGAGAGAAACCAGGGGAGAGAGGGATGAGGGAAGAGAAAGCTGAGAGGAGAGAAAGCTGAGGGGAGAGAAACCAGGGAAGTGAGGGCTGAGGGGAGAGAAGGATGAGGGGAGAGAAAGCTGAGAGGAGAGAAACCAGGGGAGAGAGGGCTGAGGAGAGTGAGGGCTGAGGGGAGAGAGGGCTGAGGGATGAGGGGAGGGAAAGCTGAGGGGAGAGGAACTGCGGGAGAGAGGGATGAGGGGAGAGGGACTGCAGGAGAGACACTGCAGGAGAGACGGGCCGGGACAGGGGCGGAGATGGGCAGACACGGGGAGAGAGGGGCGGGGACGGGCAGGTGAGGAGAGAGGCGGGCGCGGGGAATCAATCACGGAATCACCAGGTTGGAAGAGATCTCCAAGATCATCGAGTCCAACCCGTGCTCCAACACCTCAACTAAACCGTGGCACCCGGTGCCACATCCAGTCTCTGTTTAAACACATCCAGGGATGGTAACTCCACCACCTCCCCGGGCAGACCATTCCGACGCTTTATCACCCTTTCTGTAAAAAACGTTTTGCTATTATCCAACCCATATTTCCCTTGGCGCAGCTTAAGACTGTGTCCTCTCGTTCTGTCAGCAGCTGCGGGAAGGGAGAACGAGGGGCCGGAGGGGAAAGGGGCGCAAGGGGAGAGGGTGGGGAAGGGAGACAGGAGGGAGGAGTGAGGAGCAGGAAGGAAGAGGGACCCGAAGGGAGAGGGGCGGGAGGGAAGAAGAACCCCAAGGGAGAGGGGCGCAAGGGGAGGAGCGGGAGCGCCCGTCCCTGTGTCCGGGGTCTCGCCCGGGTCTCGGCTGTGCTGCAGAGATGCCCTCGGTGCTCCCCTCTGGAAGGGTTTTGTGCTGCAGCAGCATCGCCTGCCCCGGAGCGGCTCCCCCAGGCCCCTCGGCCCCGGTGTCCCTGGGGTCATCGTTGCTTCCGTCTGACGGGGTCGGGTGTGCAGTAGCAGCACTGCACCAGCGGCATCCAGGGAGGGGCAAAGGGGTTCCTAAAGCCCGTGGTGGTTTGCTTCCTCTGGGAACTCTTGCTTGGAACAGTGCTTTTTGCCATTTGCCAAAAAGACCCCAACCCTCCCAGCGTTCTGGGCAGCTGAGCACCCTGGCACCGGAGCTCAGGTGTGCTGGAAGCAGTATGGGGGCCCTGCTGCAGTGCATCCAGCCAGCACACCCAGCTGTGTCCTGGTGTGCCTCTGCCCCGGAGCTGATTTGGGCAGCCTGACATCCTGCCAGGTAGGAACACATTTTACTGTTCCCCTTGAAATAATGACACCTCTGATTTCTGGGCCGTTACTCACTTGAGCTCCTGTAGAACAAATGCCACCTACTTCCCAGCTGGGGATGCAGCTGCTGAGGGTGTAGCAAAGATGGAAATCCTGAGACACAACAAACAAAAAAACCCCAAAAAACTCCCCTGGAGAGATTGTGACAGAGGAGACTTGACCCTCATTTGGGGTTAATGGAAAGCAGTGTGTGAACGGGAGCAGAAGCACAGGCGGTGTGGGACGGGAAGGGGAACAAACACTCTTCTAGGAACTAAACATTCTTCTAGGAATTAACGGCAGCACTCATCTGCACTGGTCAGGACATCCCACCAGTAAACATCCCAGCACCTCGTTGCCCCTTGCACGTAGGTTGGGACGTGTTGGGAACTGCAGCAATATCCCACGTGTTTCCTGCACTGTCCTGATTAGGGGGAACTGGCTGGAGCAGTGTGTGCGCATTCAGACCAAAGTGATAGGACAGCACTTCCCTGGGCACGGAAGGAAAAGATGTGGCTGGGGAAGGGATGGCTGGAGGCAGGTTGGCTCCTAGAAATCCGGCCTGAACATCAGTGTCAGATGGCACCAGAGTCTTCTGCATGTCTGGTACATGACAGGCTTCCATCCCTGTGCAGCACATGTCCCTGGTTTTGTCTCCCCTGCCCTGAGCAAAGGGATGCCCTCATGCCCTGGGGCCAGGCAGGTCTCCTTTGGTACCTCCAGCTGTGGGCTCTCCTGCATGCATGATCCCAGGGCATCTGATGGCCTGGGTATCTGCAGCGTGGCTTCATCTTTCCTAGCACATGTGCACCTTCGTCTGGTGTTGGCACTCAGCTTCCTCCAGCAGGAGAGAAGGATCTGGGCTGACAAGGTGGAGGTGCTTCAGGGCTGGGGGTCCTGTGTGGTGGGGTCAGGCACAGCCTGGTGCAGTGGGTGGCACAGGGGTGGTGGGTGTAAGGTCAGAACCCAGCAGTAGCACCTCAGCAGCCCACAGCCACTGCAGTTCCCTGCCAGGTGCCTTCCTGGTATTCAGCTTTGGAGGCACAGGCATGAAACAGCATTCTCCATCTCAAAGGCTTTCTCTCCCTGCTGACACCACCACAGCCTTCCAGTCTCCATGGCCAGGCTGAACTCACCAGCTCACAGGAGCTTCCAGTGAGTGCTTCTGCTGCCTGACTCATTCAGAGATGCCTCTGATGTGAGGAGCAAGAGAGAAAGCAGAAATGCTCCACTGACCCACTTACTGCAGGGAAACCCAGCAGAGGAAAGCAGGCTTAGTTTTGGAAGCTCCTCCATGTCAGTATTTCTACCCTGATGCTATGCTAGATCCATCAGGGATGGATTCCCTGGATACTCAGGGATGCTGATGGCATCAGCCCTGCTGCACTGCTGTTCCCTGGGGGTCTCTGTGTTTGTGGGTTTGTCCATCCAGGAATTGCAGTGGGTTGCAGCCCCTCTTTGCTGGGGTGCAGTAGCTTGGAAGTGCTGATATAAGGGGTCCTGCCTGGTCCTCCAGACAGATCTGTGCCATGTGGCACAGCAGATTTCCTGGTGCCAGGAAGGGTGAGTGCCTTGTGCATGGCTGCTGCTTCTGAGGCACCCAGCTTTCCTGGGAAGCTGTCACGAATCACTTGTTCTCTCACACACACAAAGAAGTTCCAGAAGAGATTAGACACAGTTCAAATGATTCTGAGTAATTTTTATCTGTTCCAGCCTGTTATTGTTCTGAGAACTGCACATTTCAGGGAAACAACTGGCGCTTTCTGTGTGCATGTGAGTCCTTGGTTCTGGCAAAATATATTTCTCTGGGAGTCTCCATGGCAGGAGCCTGTCATGGCTTTTCCATCACATTGGCACAGGAGGACAGTGCCCTTGGGGATGGGCAGATGAGTTCCAGGCAGGACTGGAATGCCAATGCCTCTCTGCAGCTTTCTCCAAGGCACAGCTGCTGCCTGGCCCAGCCATGGGTGATGCTGACAGTCTGCAGAGGCTCCCACATGGGTTTGCAGAACCCTCAGAAGCTCCACAGCTGTTAGTGGCACCCACTGGCTGGGACCATGCTTGCTCTTGCTGGGGCATGTGGGGTCCAGCTTGGCATGCTGGGCCAAGGAGGAGCTGGGTTTCCTCTGGATGTTCAGTTGTCCTTGGCCTGATTTGCCCCACACTGGCTCTTGTGTGCCTGCACAGATCTGCCACTGTGTGCAGCTAAGGCCAGAATCTGGACCCCCTCCCAAGTTACTTCCAGTTTTCACACCTGGATTCCCTTTTCCACAGCCTTGAGTATCTTGATAATACTTTCTTTCTGGCCCCCTGGGTTAGACCTTGTCTCTCAGGTTTACTCTTATTTCTCTGGGCCAGGAACCTGGAGCTGCCTCCCAGTAGCTGAAAATGGTTAATTCAGCACTTGCCAGTACCACAACCATTCATTTCAGGCTGTATCCAGGCTCCTGCCACTGCAGCCCCCAAGGGATGCTTTTCCTGACTCTCCTCTGTGATCTCTAGATGTTGTCATCCCATGTGCCCAGAGCATCCCAGGGTTAGAATCAAGAAGCTTCTGTGTTACCCCATGCAGAACTCCAGCACCCAGAGTTGGAGCACCCCTCCTGGCAGCCCATCCCAAACCTGGATGGGTGGCATGCCCATCCCATGCTGCCACCCCTCAGCTGCCCTCTTTGTGGTCATGTTTTCTGCTTGGCCAGGCTTTCCCCATCTGCTTGTTTCTGGAAGCCTTTCCAGATGAGTCTCACAGCCCCAGGAGATTCCCAGATGGGATGACTAAAATGAAGTCACATCCATAGCAGGGGACACAGGTGCCTGAAGCACAGCTCAAATCTCCCATATCTCTCCCAGAAAACTCTCATCCCTCCAGTATTAAGTACTCTTCTGCTTCACTGCAGTAGAGCAGGATGCAAAGCACCTTGGGGCATCCCCAAATATGACACACCACTTGCTTTGCCCCAAAATACTTGCTGGAAAAAGTGAGGTGAGTTGTTGCTCACAAAGAAAAGGAGCCCCAGGCTAGTCATGGAGACAGCTGTGGGTGCACAAGCTGGAGGAAATGTTTCTCACTCACTCTTTGCCTCCCCAGGAGCAAGGTGGGTGGTGTGGGGGGGGAATCAGTTTCTGCCCTGTGCTGAGGATTCATGTCAGAGATCCCCAAAAGCCCATCCCTCCACTGTCTCCACTGTGTCCCTCTGTTTCCTGATCACCAAGACCTGTCACATGGATGCTTCTGCACACACTGGGACTGTCACCAAAGGGGTCACTGCCCCCGTTGCACTCCTGCTGCCCTGTGACATGATTTATGGGACATTTCCCCACCTCACTCATCCAGGGGACGCTGGGACCATGTAGGGCGTTCCTCCTCATCTTCCTGCCTTCGTGAGCCAAGGGACAACCACATGGTAGCGTGTGTGCCTGAGCACACATGTGTGCATTGATGAGGGGAGGGGGATTTCGTGGGCTTTTAAAAGCAGAGATTGAAAACTTGTGAGTAAAATGAAAGAAAATTGCAAAAATATTTCAGTGCATCTTCTCTGAGCTCTACTGCAGGACCCTGGGAGAAGAGGAGCAGCTGGTGAAAATGAGACTCCAGGGATCATCCCAACCCACTCCCTCCTGTGTGGTTTGAGGCAAGGCTGTGTGTCCAAATCATCACTGTTTGGGGCACAGGCATCCCAGAGACAGGGGTAAGTTACATGTGTACATCTGCATCCCTGGCAACCTGCCCTCCTTCTCTTCAGAAGTGACAGAGAAGGTGAGACCAGGCAGAGACCACACCTAAATTCTGCTGCCTCTGCAACCCTCCCTTTCCTCATCTTGCTCCCAGACAGGAGCCAGGACACTGAGCCAGCTGGGTCCTGCAGCGGAACTTACCGCTGTGCTTGCCCTCCCTTTCCTTTTGTTTTTTCCTCTCCTCCTGCCACTGCCAGAGGAAGAACAGGAAAGTCCATCATTCACATGCTGCTCTTTGCACAAACCTGTTCAGGCGATTCCCCTCCTGACATCTTTGAGAAACTCTTCAGTGCTCCGAGTGAGTCTGTGGGAGCTGGCGTTAAATCATCATCTCCGGTGGATTACAACAGCTGGGGGAGAAGATAAAGGCTTTTCTCTCCCCTTTCTCATTCCTTCCTTTTCACTTTTCCTCCTGAAGTCAGACCAGTTCCCAGCCACGAGACATGGTGCTGGTTGGAGCCCTGTGCAGCCTCCTGCTCCTCTGCCTGGTTGAGGAGGGCATCAGCAAAGTGAGAAGATACTACATTGCTGCAGTGGAAACTGCCTGGGACTACACACACAGCGACCTGCTGTCCGTGCTGCAGGCGCCTGCAGGGTAAAGCTCTTCCTTTTGCAATTCTAGAACTCTGCCCTGGGTGTTCTGCCACCCTGGCATGTGGCACCGTGAGCTTGGCTCCAGGCAGGCAAGGTACATGGGGGAACCTGGCAAGGTGGGTGCACTGAGCTGCTGGTACAGCTGGGAAGGGGTGGTGTGATGGGGAGTCACTAAGTGCCACCCCTGATGAGGGACAGGTGGAATTGACAGAGTGAGGAAGATGCATACCTGCTCTGCATCACTGTTCTGCACTGTTTTATCTTTATGCCATTTGCCTATGATCCTTTAAAGTCTGTGCTAAGAGCCATAAGCTGATTTTCCATCCATGCTTTCTTTTCTGCTCTGCATCCTGGGGGCTTTGGGGAAGTGTGAAGGAAGACAGGCTCCTGGGACTCCCTGGGCGTTGTAGAAGAAGGGAGGCTGTGCCCCCCTGACATAACTCAGCAAAGGCTTTCCACTGTGTCTGCCTCTGGTAAAGTCTAGATTTAGTTATTTATAGCTTTGTGTACATACATTGCTGGGGCTGAAATTCTTCTTTACAGAAATGAAAATAATTTGTAGTATTTCGGCAAAGAATGGTATTCATTCACAGTGGCAAGGAGGAAGGCATGGTGGTTTTGCCTGTGTACTTTGAAGTAGGAAGGAAAAATGGGAGTTGCTTTGCTCAGGCATCAGGATGGTGTTGTCTGAAGACACAGCTGGCTTGGACATGCATGGTTTTCTGAGGTCAGCATGGAGCTGGATGGCTACACCCCCTGTGGATCAAGATGTGCCCATTTCCTCTGCCCTGTTTCCCTATCCCCTTCCCCAGCCTCTCTGCTGAGCTGGTATCAGCCCATGACCCCATCTCAGACCCACAGTGGCCTGAGCAGCGAGGAACTGTGGTCAGGCACTGGAAGCTAGGCTCTAGGGATGACCCAGGTCAGCCTGACTAGCTGCTGTAGTCACTGCATCCCAGTTATGTTGTTTTTCCCCCTTTTGATTACTTCAGTAGGAAAATTGCATCAGCATCCCCCATTTTACTAATCCCCTCTGCCCTGCTTTCACTGATGTCGCCCTCAGATCCATTAGGCTATGGCAGAGATGATGGCTTTACTCACACTGTTAATTCAGGCCTGTGGCTTTCCATTTCAGCACTGGCTTTATGATGCATTTGGACACTCTTTTTGACCCTGGAGTGACTCAGGGATCTGACCCTGCCTGGGGATGAGTGGGGCATTGGCAGGCAGAGTGAGTGTTTTATCTTCTCTAAAATGGGGGAAGATAACATTGGCTGTCAGAGCAACTTGCTGGTGTGCTCCAGCCTGGAGAGGCAGAGAATTCCTGGGCAGTGCAGCTCCTGGGGAAGCTGTGATGGGAACCAGGGCTTGCTTGTTGAGGCTGTTCCCAGCTGAATGATGGTGCATTTTCCCTGGCCCTGCAACCTCAGCCCAGCCTCCTGCAACAGAGGAGAGCAGGAAAATAGCCAGGCTGGATATAAGGGGCATGCAGGAGTGAGCCAGGAAGGCATGGCAGGCAGAGCTGCCCCTGGAGCTGGGCTGCCTCTGAGCTGTGTGTGGTGTCTTCTGCCCACACATTCTCCCTCAGCCTACCAGCATCTCCAGGCAGGACCTTCAAACCTCTTATATGTATCCAGGGGTTTATCTGGCATGTTTGTAGAAAGCTCTGTCAAATTAATGGGCTACAACACACCAGGCTAGTGCTGCTCACACCTTCCCCGTGATTTCAGTTTCTCTTCCTCCCAAACACAACTCCACCAGCAGGGTCAGAGCCAAGACCAGCACATCCTGCAATGGCTCCAGGGATCTCAGCTCGGACATGGAGCTGGTGGACACGTAGCAGCAGCACACGTCTGAGTGTTTTGGCAGTGCAGGATGTCTCCCAGCTCCAAGAGATGAACAGATAGTGTGGCTAACAATGCTGATCCAAGGTGCCAGAAACTTATCTTAATGCCTCAGCTTCAGCTGCCATTGGGGAAGGAAGTTCACGGGGACCCCAAGTACAGAGGACTGGCCAGAAGAACTTTGATCAGACATCCCTGGGCTGAACTCTGCCTGCTTGTCTCCTGTGAGCGCTGCTCTGCCAGCACCGGGACCCGGCACTAAGCCCTGCTGTCATTAAGTCCCTTCCCAGCCATGCCCCTGCATGCCAGCAATTCCCCCGGCTCCAGAGGATTTCTGCCTTGTTTACTGCAGAATTAGCAGGACCAGACCATCATATCTCAGGGCTGCATTCTCAAATTTGGGCTTTCTGTGAGCTAGAGATTAAGGCACAACTTCCTGAGAGTGGACAGCTGAGTGCCAGCAACCCTGCAGCTCAGCTACCTCTCAAGTGTGGGGACAGGCTGGAGAGCAAACCTGGGGCTGGACCCCACTGCCATTAAGTCAGGAATGATAATGGTTCATGGGCAAAGTCAGCTGAATGGGGCCGTGCCTGCTGGGGGCTCCCTGCCAGCCTGGATGTGGGGTTATAGGAGCTGGGTGCCTGTGGGGTTTTCATGGGCTCCCATCCTGGTCTGCCCCTGAGGAGAGTGGACTCCACTCTCCCCACAGCACCCTCCAGCTGCAGGTGGCTTCCAGCCAGTGTTGTGGGGTGAGCGTGCATTGCCTTTCCTAAATTTGAGTCACTCTGTCTCCTTCCTCTTCCGTTTGGGGAAGAGTGGCAAAGGGAAACGCTCGAATGAAGACTTAGTCACAACAGGACAGCAATCTTCCCTGCTTCTTACTGGGGAGAAAATACCACCTGGCTTTTGCTCCAAACACAACAAGGCTGGAAAGGTCTGTCTGGTTACTGGAAATGGTCTTAGTCCTGGGGCTGATAAGTCAGCCTCTAAAATCCTTGAAGAAATTCATGCCTTTGTTATGCTGATAAATGTGCTGGATTCCTCCTGGAAAATGAATTTGTTAAGCTTCTTACAGACAGAAAGTGGCCAGCAGAGATAAGTGGGGTGTGAAATATGTTCAAGGCTCCTTTATCTTCCTGCTGTGAAGTGTAAATCCCATTTTGGGCAGAAAAGAAACAAATGTGGGGACATTGCTCAGACACAAGGCAAACTGCCACTACCTGCCAGCAGCCCGACAGTCTCTTTCCTGGGTGGGAGCTGGGGAGGATGTGTTACACTGATGTGATCTGTTTGCCACACCTGAAGGTGCTGGGGTTGGGGTGGCTGCAGGGCAGAGGTCACCGTGGCACTGCCAGTGCTCTGAGTCTCTGCTGCCAAGGAAACATGAAGCTGGACAAGGCATGAGGGAGGAGGCTGGCAGCAATGCCTGCTGCTGTGCTCTGTCCCAGCTGCATCTGGGTATGGCCTTGTGTCTTCCTCCATCATGACTAACACCACAACACTAATCACTGCCCTGCTGTCATCTGTGTGCTGAGCAAAACACTTCCAATCATACCTGGGAGCTGTCAGGAAATCCAAAGGACACAGCAGGGTGAGCAACCCCTGGGGCTCCAGCAAGCAACTGGTGGGAAGGGAAGGAAGAGGATGGTTGTTGCCCATGCAGGGATGGGTCTGTGCAATCAGCCTTGGCTTTTCCTTCTTCCTGCAGCGTTTTGGGGCATGGGGGCCCACGTCCTCCCCCAGCTGGTGTCCTTCCCCGGTACAGGAAGGCTGTTTTTGTGGAGTACCCTGATGGCTCATTCACACAGCCCAAGCTCAAGCCAGCGTGGATGGGTAAGAAGCACCTGCAGTGTGGGGAACCCCAGCAATACTTGACAGCCACCAAACTCATCCTGGGTTAGCTGCTGGCTGCTCTTCAGCCAGGAGCAGGAAAGCACCTGGGTGGATCCCAGTATGGCAGAGCTCCTGGGGGTGCAGAGAGCCTTGCTGGAGCTGATGCAGTTGATGCTGCTGTGCTGCATGAGGGACAACCACTAACTGGGCTTGTGGAAAGTCAGGACTCTGAGGTTTCTAGCAGGGTGTGAGCTGCCTGACCCCAGCTGTCTGACCTTATTGTCTTATCCCCTTCAGGTCTTCTAGGCCCCACCATCCGAGCAGAAGTCTATGACACAGTGGTCATCACCTTTAAAAACCTGGCCTCCCGCCCGTACAACCTCCATGCTGTCGGGGTGTCCTACTGGAAGGCGTCAGAAGGTGAGCTGGGCAACATCAGGGGCTGCAAGTCCTTGTGTAGCACCTCCTGCTTTGCCACCTGTCTGCCAGGTGTGCATCCCTCCCTCACCCTGCTATTCATGTCCCTCTGTGAGGACAGATGGTGACAGAGATGGCCTAGCCTGGAGGAGCAACATGACCATGCCCAGCTCATAAATGAGCTGAGCAAACAGTGCAGAGCAAACCTGTGTCAGTTCTAGAGGTAATGCATAGGTTAAACCTAAGATTGGATGCTTAGGGCAAGGAAGGCTGCTGTCCTCAGGGCAGGTGGTGGGTGCACAGCCCAACATGTGAGTCTGGCACAGCTCTGCTACTGCCCTGAGACCTGTCACTGCCCATGGGATGGAGGGAGGGGCATTTCTGTAGCCATGGTGTGCTGGAGATGAACCTTCAGTGACATCTGGCCATTCCTTTGGTTTTAGGAGCAGGGTATGAGGATGAGACCAGCCAGCCAGAGAAGGAGGGAGATAGGGTGGATCCTGGGAAGACACACACATATGTCTGGGAAATCCAGGAAAACCAGGGCCCAACTGATGACGACTCCACGTGCCTGACCCACTCCTACTCCTCCAACACCAACAGCGTGAAGGACATCAACTCTGGCCTGATTGGAGCCCTGCTTGTGTGCCGACCTGGTAAGGGCAGCACAGGGTAGGGACAGGCCACATGCAACCATTAATTGCAAAGCAGAATAATTACAGATGCCTTCCTGAGGCTGAGCATGGAAATGGAGTCAGTGAGCTGTGCTCAACAGAAGTGCTCCTGGGGTTCAGTCTTAAAATCCTGACAGCACAAGGTACAAGAAGATGTGACTGGAGTAAGATTTGTCATCCCTGACTGAGACATATCCTGGAGGTAGTTGCCCAGACCCCTCTACAGTCACTGGAAATGACTGGGCACTGTCTGCAGGCTCCAGTGACTCACCAGGAGCAGCTCCTCCACTTAGCAAAGGTCTAAGAGGAGGCAGTACAAATTGACCTTTTGATGCCTTCTGGGGGCAGTGGCCTCGCAACCATGGGCATTTGGGGATACAAGACTGGAAGCAGGGCTGTTGCAATTGTGAGACATGACAAAAGCACACCATAGCCTGGCCTTGGTTTACCAGTTCTTGAAGAGCACAAGGAATTCTCTGGGTAGTGCTTGCTGACCTTTAAAGAAATCCATCTCATTGCATCTTGCAGGGACCCTGGCCAGTGATGGGAATGAGGGCCAGAAGAAAGAGTTTGTGCTGCTCTTCGCAGTGTTTGATGAAGGTAATTACTGACTGACTGACTGGTGTCAGACTGCATTCAGCCAGGTCTGGGGCGTTTGCTTTGCCATGTGTGAGCACGGCTTCTCAACACCCACACCCCCTCCCAAGGGTTTAAGGCTGCACAGCCTCCCCAGCCAGTGTGCTCCTGCTGCAGCACTGCCCCTCCTTCTCTCCCCCAGCTGCAGGGAGCTTGCAGCCCCCCAGCTCTGCCATCTATGCCCTGGTCTTGTTCCCATCACACAGGCTAAGAGGAGAATCATTCCCTGTCACATTTAGTGGTCACACCCATGCAGGGACATGGCCAGGTGTGCTGTGGATTTCCACAGGCACTACACATCTGACCTCCCTGAGAAGGGTTACTTTTGCTCTGAAATGCTCTCAAGTGAAAGCTGACTGCACCCTCCTCTCCCCACAGGGAAAAGCTGGTACTCTGAGCAGGGTTCCTCAGCAGCTGCTCAGCCCCAGGCTCACAACAGGACAGAGCTGCACACCATCAATGGCTACATCAATGGCTCACTGCCTGGTGAGTCCTGGTGGGACAGGGACAGGGATGGGGGGCATGGGAGCTGCTAGGAGCAGGGGTGGAGCCAGGGCTGTAAGCTTGAGGTAGCTTGGGAAAGGATGTAAGAAAAGAGATCAAGAGGAGTTTCCAGGTGAAGGATCTGTTAGGCTGTGTTCACCTCAGTGGGGGTCTTTCAGCTCCTTGATCTGCCTTTCCCATGCAGGGTAGGAGCTGTTTCCAGCTGTCTGTGTTGCCAAGTGCAGCTGACTTCCTTGGAGGTCTCCAAGAATAATGCTGGTAGCAGAGTTTTATCTCTTTTTGTAGCCCAGTGAACAAGGCTTGAGGTAGCATTTTAGCTCTCACTAAAACACCTTCATAGGATTTTGGGAATAGAACCATAGAATCATTTAGGCTGGAAAAGACCTTTAAGATCACCCTTAAGTCCAATGGTAAACTTAACACTGCCAAGTCTACCACTAAACCACGCCCCTGAGTGTCACATATACAAGTCTTTTAAATACCTGGGAAGCCTGTTCCAGTGTTTGACAACCCTTTCAGTGAAGAAATTTTTCCCAATATCTGACATAAACTTCCCTGGTGCTGGAGTGATAAGGTCTTCTCGCAGACTCCTCTGCTTCAGAAGAGCAAAAGAAAAGCCTGGGTTTGACCTCAGTGAACACAAAAGTTGCTGGTTTCTGGTGTTCTTCCAGGAAAAGATCCAGAGCTGCCTGAGAGTGAGGAATCTCTAAGGCAAACAGGAGAATCATTACCACCAGCAGCTTTGGTGAACCACATCCTAAAACATCCCACTTGGGTCTGGCCATTGTCCAGTAAAAGGCAAAAGCAAAACTCCCCTAAATTCCCTGTCCTGATAAGTTCATAAAGCTTAAGAGCTGAGGAAACCTCATGGTCAACCACTGTGTCTACACAGTGGGTTTTTCCTGGAGAAGTTATCCACCTCCACTCAGCATCCCCCTCCCTGGATACAGGACCTGAGAGGTGTCTGATGGAGAGCTGGAAATGGAGAGCTGAGGGCCTCAGGATGGAACCTCCACCCAGTTTCCTCCCAGGCCCTTGGGATCTGTTCCAGTCACCTCTGCACTCTGCCAAAAGCAAGCGCTTGACACTGGATTTGACTTTGTTTGGCTTGAGCTTCCAGGAACTTGTTATTCACTTCCCTGCTAGATTACAGAGCCCTTCAGCATGCATCAGTTTCTCCTGAGGAAAGTATTTTTACAATGCAGTCAAGTTCTTTCGCATTTCCTAAACACACTGAGCTCTTTGAGTATCTCTGAGGGAGGAATTTTCTCCAGCACTCAAATAATCCTGGTGACCCCTCTCTGCTCTTTGTGGTATTTCAGCTACTGCTGGGGATGTGCTGGAGCCCTGCTCCAGAGGCAATGTTTTAGTATCAGGCTTTCCAGTGTTGTGATCAGACAAATGACTCTCCTGTCTAGTGCCCAATTTCCCTGTGTATATAGTCAAGGGGCACATCTCTCTCTGCCTCTGCACCCCACTGTGAGCTCCTACCAGCAACCCTCCCAAAGTCCCCCAGTCTGTAAATCTAGTCTTATCTCAGGGGGATGATGTGACCTGTGCCTCTGTTTTGCTCAGACCACATCCATGTGTGATTTCTCCAGCTTGAAGCCAGCACAGGAGCATGTGTCAGGCTCTGAGTCTATGGCACCAAGAGTGGGGACAAGAGCTGAACACGGTGCTGACTCCTGGGTGCTTTCTTTGTCTCCTGGCAGGTCTCACACTGTGCCTCAAGAAGCAGGTCCACTGGCATGTGATCGGGTTGGGCTCTGGGCCAGAAGTCCACTCCATCTTCTTTGAAGGCCACACATTCCTGGTGAGAGGCCACCGTCTCAGCAGCCTAGAAATCTCCCCTGCCACATATCTCACAGCCCAGACCATGCCAGGAACAGCTGGCTGGTTTCGGATGTTCTGCCAGATTCTGTCCCATCAGCAAGGTAACCTTATTTACCAGGAGCTCGGGGGAAAAGCAGTTCAGGGGATGGCCTGGGTTCAGGGTTCTGTGTGGTGCTGCAGCTCCAAGGCCTCTCCTGCTCCCCAGTGTTACAGCCAGCTGCAGCCTGGCCATACCAGGTGTCATGGCTTAGTCCATATTAGCCCATTTGATGGGAACAGTGGTGGAGAGGATTTCTCCCAGGCAGGGCCTGGGCGAGTGCCTGCCTGTATTGGCACATCAGTGTGACCCTTTCTGCCTGGCTTGTCTGAACCCAGCTGGCATGGAGGCCTTTGTGAAGGTGGAGGAGTGTCCTGAGGAACGCCTGCTGAAGACAGCACAGCTGTTAAACGAGCCAGAGTACCTGGATTACCCTGAGGAAGAGGAGGAAACTTATCATGTGATCCAAGTGCGCTCTTTTGCCAAAGACAGACCCATGACCTGGACTTACTACATTGCAGCTGTGGAAATGGACTGGGACTATGCCCCTGTGAAGCCAGTGTCTCTGGACAGGTGAGAGTGGGCATTTGTGCTCATGAGGCTGCTCCTCAAGGCAGCCCTGCCAGCTCTTCCCCTTTTTCCCCCAGAAATTACTTTTCATTCTGCCCAACCTGCAGTTTTGTTCTTTATTAACACTAACAGTATGGATGCAGGACAAGAATGGTCTTGGGGAGGCTGTGGGAAGGCAGGACCTGGCTTTACTCCATTTTACCAAATGCCCTGCAGAGACATTTGCCTCCAGGGCATTTGTCTGTCTGTCACCAAGGCCTCTGGAATCAGTCCCTTCTGAGCAGACAACAACTCCTGGTGACCTTCTCAGCCATCTGCCAGGTCCTTGGATGATGGAAGGTCTTGCTCTGTTTCTGGCAGTGTCCTGCATGTGGCCATTTGCTCTTTCTCTGCCTTTGCCTGCAGAAACATGGCAAGCCTGTACCTGGAGCCTGGCCCACAGAGGATCGGCTCAAAGTATAAGAAAGTGGTGTTTGTGGAGTATGAGGATGGAACCTTCAAGAAGCGCAAGGTGTCCAGCCAACAGGACAAGGGAATTCTGGGGCCTGTCATCAAGGGGGAGGTGGGAGATCAGTTTAAGGTAAGAGAAACCCAGCTTTCCACTGTGGAAACTTCAGAGCTTGAAGCTGTTTCTACTAATAGCTCTTGGCTTGGTCTGACTTGGCTTGGTTGTGGCTAAGGTCTGACTTAAGTCATTCAGGTGCTCTCTCAGGTTTGGCAGTGCTCAAAGTTTACTGGAAAGGGAGATGTTACTGCAGCTTAAGATGAATACTCTCAGTAAGATGCACAGGATATGGCCCAGTCCCTCTGATTTGACTTCATTGCAGGTGTCTTAGGAACTGTGTGAGTTAATACATGACATGTGACATCCAGCACCTTCCTCTGAGGCAGGAGTGTCCTCTCATCTGCTGTTCTTCTCTATCTGTTTGCTGTTACCTCACAGCACTGGGGACTGTCACTTTTGTCTCCCAAAGTGCCTCTCACTTGACTTGTCTGCAGCTGGGAGGAATGGGATGGTTTCCAGCAGCTTCACATTTCTGCTCCCTCCATGGGGTTCCCTGTGCAGTTGTGGGCATGTGACAGAGCTATTTAGAGAAATAAAGGAAGGGCTTCATGCAGTGAAGTGGGGAGCACTTTAAAGCTCTTGACTGCTGTGCATACTTAATGTCTGGTCCTCTGAGGCCTGGATTGATGGACCTCTTCTGACTCATATTGAAAGTAAGACTAAAGACAGCAACTTTCTCTTTAATAAATCTGATATTTTCATGCTCTCCTAAAACAGACACCTCCCAGAACAATGGACAGTATACAGTTCCATCCCAAAGAAACTGTGGTTTCTTGTATTCTGACTTTGTGGTCCCAGACATGTCCGGGTCCCTCCTGTTGATCACTGGCAGGTAGCCAACCCCAGGGCCCTGCTGTCAGGTGTTTCCCTCACTGCAAGGACACTGAGAGCAGCTTCAAGGGCTTACAGGGGTCAGAAACCACTAAACATTCCTGCTGCCTGTCCTCATTTCAGATCGTGTTCAGGAATCTGGCCAGCCGACCCTACAACATCTACCCTCACGGCCTCACCAGCGTCAGGCCCTACTATGCCATGAGACCCTCACAAGGTAAGGCAGGCCATGGGAACCTGGGATATCACCTGGCCACTGCCATTTTTCTGGCCCAGGAGAGTTTCCTAAAACTTATTGTAAGCCTGGTTGTCCATTCATCCAAGCAGCTAAGCTCTACAATCCCAGGGATTATGATGATTCTAGGTTCATGCTACCTTTGGTGCCATGTAACCATGTCTTTAGGGGGGCTTCAATGATGAGTGGGAGAAGGGGCATTCTCAACCAGGGAGCTGGGACCATGTTAATTGGTCCGTCCTGGATGCTTCCACTTTCTGACAATACAGGAACCATCCTGGTGATCCTGCCTGTGTTTGCAGTTTATTTACAGCCCTCATTCTCCGGGCTCCCTCTGACCTGCATTTGTGTAGGGGTTCACTGTGACTTAGACTCTCCCTCTTGCAGCTTTGTAGTTTTTGCTCTAGGTTTTTTTTCCCCAGGTTTCATTCCCAGAACTGCTTTCACCCCTTGTTATTGTGCTCCCTTGCACATGACCTGTGCAAGGCCATCCCACATCCCACCAAGGATCCTGGGATGGGCATGGGTGGTTCCCTCTGCAGCTTGTGTGGTCAGGAGACCTTTCTGAGCTCTTTTAAAAAGTGGGATCACCCCTTGCAGGAGCAGCCCACACATAACTGGTCTGCTCTTGGGTTGTGTGTTGCCAGAGAAAGATGTGAAGGATATTCCTATTCCCCCTGGGCAGTCATTCACCTACAGCTGGAGTCTCACCACTGAGGATGGCCCAACAGAGGCAGATCCTCGCTGCCTCACCCGTTTCTACTACAGCTCCATCGACCCAGTCCGAGACACAGCCTCAGGCCTCATTGGGCCCCTCCTCATCTGCTCCAAGAAGTCCATGGATCAGAGGGGAAATCAGGTGGGTCTTTGTTGCCTCAACTTCTAAGTTGAAACGCTGGAATAACTGTGCTGGGTGAAATATTTAAGTAACCCTGAATTGGTCTGTCCTGTTTTCTTAACCCTACCAGCAGTCCTAATGCCTCTGCCTTCCCCATCCTCCCTGGCATGCTCTCTTTTCCCCAGATCTGCACCCTGGCTCCTGTGAAATAGCAGTAAACTTCTCCATGCAGCCATACTGAGATCTGACAGCTACTCTAGGCACCAGGGGTGCTCTGATCAGACCAGGAATAATTTCTTCCCTCTCTTTTCTAGATTATGTCAGACAACATGAAGTTGGTACTGTTTTCAGTCTTTGATGAGAACCGCAGCTGGTACCTGAAGGAGAACATCAAGAGGTTCTGCTCTGATGCAGCCCATGTGGACACCCAGGACCCTCAGTTTTATGCCTCCAATGTGATGCACAGTGAGTACTCAGCCAGGGGCTCCCTGCAAAGCCCCCACAGACACAGGCTCGTCCCTGCCCCAGGGAAGGAGCAGGGGATACACAGCAGCTCTGCAGCCATGGGGAGAATTTAGTCTTGAAATATTTCACCCCTTTCCTCTTCCAGCTATTAATGGCTTTGTATTTGACAACCTCCAAACAAAACTCTGCCTGAACGACGTTGTGTACTGGTATGTGCTCAGTGTTGGAGCCCAAACAGATTTCCTCTCCATCTTCTTCTCTGGAAACACCTTCAAGCGCAACATGGTCTTTGAGGATGTGCTTACTCTTTTCCCATTTTCTGGAGACACAGTCATCATGAGTTTGGAAAAGCCAGGTTAGTAGCATGGGCTATCCTGTAAACCATGGGCTTGGCAGAGATCAGTGAGCACCTCCAGCCAGTTCTCTGGTGCCCAATTCCTTCTGACAGCTCTGAGAGCAAAGGGATCCCCAGCTTGCTGGAACAGCAAAGAGAGAGGCAGTGATTAAATCTTTCAAAGCTTAAATCAAATAAATTGAATTACAGTATTTTAATTAATTAGCAGGGTGTGTTAAGGTCACGCATGCTGCCAAACCTGTAAGCTGGCTGCAGTAACATGAGCCTGGTGAACATTTGCAATCTTGGCTCCAAGCTTGTAGGTCAAGGGGAGTGGCAGTGCTGTCCCTGCTGTGGGTTCAGCTGGTCATGCCATTTAACTCCACACTTTTGCAAGGACAGAAACCACAGCTCTGGATAAGTCTGAGAAAAGATTTGCTTCAGAGTTCAGTTATATTTCCCCCACTCAGCACCTTTCCCTTAGTGCTGGCAAAAGCAGTGCTGTCAAACCATTTCCTCACTCACAGAGAAGACACAGGATTTACCATGTGGTTGCAACACTGATACGATGATCATGAGCACTGCACCCTGAGCCAAGCTGTCAGGGTTTCTAGACACCCCAGGAAGCTTTCTACAACCCAGCCAAGCCTCACATCCGTTTGAGCTCGGATTCCTGCCTGCGGCTCACAAGCAGAGCAGCAGCTCAGCCGGCAGCAGGTGGCAGCTCTCTCCAGCAGCAGAGCCCAGAAATCACACACCTCACCCTCTCTGCTGGGACCAAACACACTGGCTGGGGATGTGAGTGAGAGGCAGCCTTTTCTTTCTTTCTCCTTCAGTGGGAGAGATGTGGTGACTGTCTTTGGGAGAGAGGTGTGTTTGACAACACCAGGATGCCGTTGGGCGTGGGTTATGGTGACTACTGCTGCTGGAGGCTCCGTGGGTTCTGACTGCATTAACTGCTGTACTTGGGCCCTCACTGGTGTGTGGAGCTCACTAAGCTCTGCCAGGAAACAGCAGCCCTGCTGATGGTGCTTGTCAGGCTCTGATGTTGCCAGCAGCACCGTGGGTCTGGCTGTAAGACACTCTAGGGACTGTGAAAGCATGGAATGACTACCATGAGCCAGAGGCTGCCTGAAAATATAGGTTACATTAGCAAGGGAGCAGCATGGGAATGGCATCTCTTCCAATTTCCCACTGAAGTGGGCTGATGGTGTCCTTTTGCCCTCTCTGAGACAGGTGTCTGGACGCTGGGGTGCCTAAATCCTGATTTCAGAGACCGAGGGATGCAGGCCAAGTTCACGGTCTCGCAGTGCCAGTTTGAGCAATACACTGATGAGGAAGATTATGAGTATCCTGATGGGGAGGAGGTTGCCTTTGAATTCCAACCCAGGGGCTTCTCTAAAAGAAAGAAATCATGTGTGAATGAGCAACTGGGCAACATTGCCTCTTCCAGAAATGCAACAGAGAAGACAAGATTGTGCCTGACAGAACATGGGGCTGTCTTGAACAACGGCAGGATTTCTGATCCCTCTTCCAATGGAACATCAACATTTTTAGGAACAATGCCAAATCCACATATTTCCATGTCTTCTCTGCCAGAGACAAACTATGACCCAGTGTCCTATGAGTCCTTCCTGGAAGACGAAGAATTGTCAAAAGTCATCAGCCAGGATGAAGGGTTTGGAGCAATCCCACCTGGAGAACACTTGGCAAGTGTCAGTGGAAGGATCCATGGTGCTGTGAGCTCAGAAGAACATCAGCAATGGCTGCACCAATCCACAGCAGCTCCAGGAGATGCTCTGGCAGGAACAAAAGTGACAAAAGTCCCAGAGGTGCAGGAGCCAGTAAAAGGAATGACAGTCCAGTCTGGTGGTAGGATAGAGAACCTGGAAGCAGAGCCTCAGAAGACAACTTCTCATACAACAAGCTTGTGGGACTCCATTGCTTATGCTGCTGGCAAAGTCCCTCTTCAGAGCAGGAGTTCAATTCACCAGAATGACCTGGAGCACAACCTGGCACTTCAAGATGTGTCTTCACAGGGTAATGAGGACATGCTGCTAAAAGGGGCTGATAAAATATCCTTTAACCTGTATGACTCAGAGGAGACAATCAGTACAGCACCATCTTTAAGTATCGATCACAACTCTTCCTCCACATTGAACAATCCTTCTGCATCTCCAGATGAGACAGAAAATAACAGGACTTCTCATGCTGTGGTTCAGAGTCACGCCATAGAAAGCAATTATTCATCAAATGACCTAGATGCTAGGCTGGAAAAAAGGCCTCACAAAGTGGTTTCACAAGGCTTTTATGAAACTTTTGAAGAGCAAAATGTTTCTTTGTCAGACAAACCTGTACAAGGAGAAATCTTCACAGATAAGAGTAACTCCTTGCCTGCAAAAAGTGGCACGGAACAAGCCAAAGGCACCAGCATTCTAGACACCACCTTTGCAGACACCAACGACCTTGAGCCATCCAGCTACGTAATGACAGAAGAGAGGGATGAAGTAATTTTGAAAGAAGTGTTTCAGGATGCTAAGGAATTAGCAGAGCTGGACAGTATTGCATTTCCTGAATCGAATGTTGTGACCAATGACACCAGGCCATTCCCCAATGGTTTATTAAAAAGCTCTGAGCAGTTTCTGAGACACAGAGTTACAGCCAGAAGCACGAGTGGCCCTGACTGGAGACCTAAACAAGCCAGGTCACTGGAGAGCAGAGGTTTGGGTCTTCCCAACACCAGCAGCAGGAAGCCCCTCTCTGATGGTAAGACAGCAGAGCAGGATCTGGCCAGCCAGGCCCATGAGACAGCAGTGAATAAGGGAGCCCCAAAGGCATGTGGACCTCATTCCCCCTTTTGCATCACTCGCTTCAAAAAGAGGTCCTTGGTATCAAGCAACACCTTGCCTGAGGTGATGGTGGCCCCACAAAGCCTGGAAGAAAAATCCAACATGGTTGAGAGGAGGCTACACCCAGGCAGGGATGCTGTACAGGCTGATGAGCTGTATCCTGAGGGGGGGCTGAGCACAGACAGGGGGGTACAGGGCAGCAGGGAGGGGGCTCAGCACAGCAGCCGCTCCCTCCCCTCACGGGGAGCACTGGGGACAGGACTAGCAGCGACAGCGAGCAGCTCAGAAAGGCAGGTCACTGCTGGGGCTGCAGACCTGGCCTCAAACTGGGACCCAGTCTCCCCAGGAGCTGTGGTGAACACGGGGGACTTGCACAACCCAGCTTTGGCTGAGCTGCAGCCAGGCAGAGCTGCGGTGTGGGGCGCTCCTGGGAGGGAGCAAGCTCAGGGGAGAAGCCAGATGGAGGAGGAAACAAACTCTGTGGAGCAGCTGGGTCCATTCAGTTCTGAGCCTCAGCAGCTCAAGGCCAATGCCACAGAGGACCATGTGCCTGGGAGAATGCTCAGCAGGGAAGATATCCTCAGAGATACAGGGAAGACAGAGAGCCAGGGCCTAGGAGAGCCCAAGGAGGATGGGAAAAGCAACAGCACAGCTGGGGAGAGGAGCCACATCCCAGAAAACAGGGAGGAACCAACTCTGAACAATGGGACACATTCCAGCCCCTCAAAGACTGCCAAGACAGACTATGATGAGTACAGTGACACAGAGCAGACCATGGAGGATTTTGACATGTATGGGGAAGAGGAGCACGACCCGCGCTCCTTCCAGGGGGAGATACGGCAGTACTTCATTGCAGCAGTGGAGATGATGTGGGAATATGGGGACCAGAGACCCCAGCACTTCCTAAAAGCAACGTAAGTGTGATTTTCCTGCATGCATTCCTCCTGCACTGCATGGCATGGCATGGCATGATGCATGAGATGGCACAACCCAGCCAAGCAGCCCAGGGGAAGGATCCCAGCATCTCCCTTCTACCTGGGAGGGTTTGAACCTACAGAAACTTTGAGCTTCCTTGCAAGTGGGTCAGGGATGCCCTGGCTCTGTGTCCCTCTGACCTGTAACAACTCTGCCATGGCTGTCCTCACTACGGGACACTGTCACCTGACTGACCTAACTGCATCCCCCTGCAGGGACTCCCAGAGAAGCAGGAGGCAGCACTCCTGGCAGTACCGCAAGGTGGTTTTCCGAGAGTACTTGGATGATTCCTTCACACAGCCCGTGCGGCGGAGAGAGTTGGATGAGCACCTGGGCATCCTCGGGCCCTACATCAGGGCAGAAGTTCAAGATGTTATCATGGTGAGTAGAAAGTTCCCATCTCCTATAAATCCATAAATTCCTCTGTTGTTGTTGGGAGTTCAGCCAGAGGGAGTGCTGAGGTGGGCCTGCAGGCTCTGCAGTGCCCATGGGTTAACCTTCAGGGCTTGGAGACAGGAGCTGTTGGCATGTGAATGGTACCAGACTGGGAGGCAGAGCCACCATGTATGGGGACCTCAATGGCTGGGGGAATGGGCCAGCAGGAACCTCAGAGTGTTCAGATGCAAAGCCCCGGACCTGAGACAGACCCAACCCCTGCAACACATGGCCTGAACAGCTCCTGGGCCCCATGGGGAGCCTTTTGGTGAGGGGATGGCAAAAAAGGTAGTGAGCCAAGCAGGGCTCAGCTCTTTTAGGTGCTCTGTATGAGGGCAGACTTGGGCTTCCCATACCAAAGGTCCTTCAACACCTACCTGAGAGGGAGATGAAAGGCTCAGGACTTGTGCCCCTTCTCTTGGGAGAAGTTGCCTAGTTTTCATAGAAGTCTTCACTAGGGTGGATTCAGCACCTGTGGGCTCCAGAGACAGTAGTGTAGCTGACCTTGCTTCCACTGAGCAGGAAAAGGGCCTCATCCAGCAGACATAAACCCAGGAGGTGCTTTCCACCAGAGGTTGCACTGCACAGCTAGAGCTTGTGGTTCAGCAGGGATTGGCCACTGCATGGAGACCAGCTGGAGGTCTGGAAACCAGGGACATCCTTCCCACCAGCTGGCTGGACCCACCACCAGGGTCCAGAGCACTGTCAGCCTTGCTCCCTCACATTGCACTGCTTTCCCTTCCCTCTGGTGCAGGTGACATTCAAGAACCTGGCCTCACGGCCCTTCTCCTTCCACTCCACACTGACAGCCTATGAGGGCACAACACAGCAGGGTGGGGTGGTGCAGCCTGGAGGCCAGCGCAAATACTCCTGGAAAGTCCTGCCCCAGATGGCCCCCACCACGCAGGAGTTCGACTGCAAGGCCTGGGCTTACTTCTCCAACGTGGACCTGGTAGGTGGGAGCCTCCATGGGGCGTCCCAGGAAGGGCAGGTGGGCAGCATGCCTGGGTCCTGGCTCTGAGGTCAAGGAATTTCCTACGGGGCTGTGCTGAAAGCAGCCTGGGGCTGTGTAGATCCTCAGGTGTCTAATACAATGATGAATACATGCTGCTCTCTCCTCTCCTCTCCTCTCCTCTCCTCTCCTCTCCTCTCCTCTCCTCTCCTCTCCTCTCCTCTCCTCTCCTCTCCTCTCCTCTCCTCTCCTCTCCTCTCCTCTCCTCTCCTCTCCTCTCCTCTCCTCTCCTCCTCCTCTCCTCTCCTCTCCTCTCCTCTCCTCTCCTCTCCTCTCCTCTCCTCTCCTCTCCTCTCCTCTCCTCTCCTCTCCTCTCCTCTCCTCTCCTCTCCTCTCCTCTCCTCTCCTCTCCTCTCCTCTCCTCTCCTCTCCTCTCCTCTCCTCTCCTCTCCTCTCCTCTCCTCTCCTCTCCTCTCCTCTCCTCTCCTCTCCTCTCCTCTCCTCTCCTCTCCTCTCCTCTCCTCTCCTCTCCTCTCCTCTCCTCTCCTCTCCTCTCCTCTCCTCTCCTCTCCTCTCCTCTCCTCTCCTCTCCTCTCCTCTCCTCTCCTCTCCTCTCCTCTCCTCTCCTCTCCTCTCCTCTCCTCTCCTCTCCTCTCCTCTCCTCTCCTCTCCTCTCCTCTCCTCTCCTCTCCTCCCCTCCCCCTCCCCTCCCCTCCCCTCCCCTCCCCTCCCCTCCCCTCCCCTCCCCTCCCCTCCCCTCCCCTTCTCTTCATTTGGTTTTCGCCTCTTTCCCCAATTTTTCCAGCTTATGAGACTTGCCAGAAACCAGTATTCTGCAATTCCTTAGCCCTGTGCCAAATCTGCCTGAATTTGGCCCCTGGGTTCAATGCAGTAGGGACTGTTGGACAGTTGGACAGACAGACACCATGCACATGCATTCACTTGCTGCTCAGCCTTTCTTAGCTCAGGGCAGAGTGGGGATGCCTCAGTGAACCCAACATGTCCTTCCCTCCCTGAATGAGCCCCAGAGTGGGAGCCAGGCCAGGGATGCAGATGGGCTCACTGCTTTCCTCTCTGCTGTGCCTCTTGCATCAGTGCTGCCCCCTGCTCAGAGGCAAACCCTTCTTTCCTGGCTCCCTGGCAGGAGAAGGACCTGCACTCAGGCCTCATCGGGCCACTGATCATCTGCAATCACGGGGTGCTGAGCTACGTTTCCAGGAGGCAGCTGGCTGTGCAGGAGTTCTCCCTGCTCTTCACCATCTTTGACGAGACCAAAAGCTGGTACTTCCAGGAGAACGTGGACAGAAACTGCCACCCTCCCTGCCGCCTCCAGCAGGACAGCCCTGACTTTAAGAGAAACCATTCCTTCCACGGTGAGGATCCTTGCCCTTTCCATCCCACAACCTGTATTGGGATGGAAATACCCCAGAGCCTTGAGCTCCTCCTGATTGCTGCCTTTCCCAGCCATCAATGGCTACGTGAGTGACACCCTGCCTGGGCTGGTGATGGCCCAGCAGCAACGGGTCCGGTGGCACCTCCTGAACATGGGCAGCACTGAGGACATCCACTCTGTTCACTTCCACGGGCAGCTGTTCAACGTCAGGACTGGCCAGGAGTATCGCATGGGAGTCTACAACCTTTATCCTGGTGAGATGCAGCACAGGCACTGTGCACCCCCCTCTGCCAGGGCTTCATGGCTGTGCCATTAGGAAGTTTCTGTGGGGGAACACCAAGGAGGGGGAGTGGATCTGGACTGTTCCGTCCCTGTGGTTGCACAGCACTTGGCACAGTGGCATCCCATTACAGGCAGTGACTCCCCTCTGCTCTGCTCTCCATTTCTGGCCAGGTGTCTTTGGGACAGTGGAGATGTGGCCCTCGCATGCTGGGATCTGGAGGGTGGAGTGCAAATTGGGAGAGCACCAACAAGCTGGAATGAGTGCCCTGTTCCTCGTGTATGACCTGAGTGAGTGATTTCTTTGTGCCTGACCCACCTGGGCATGGCCACATCCAGTGTGTATTTGAGCTTCCTTCCCCAGATCTCTCAGCATTTCTTTTGGGGTGATCCATGTGGTATCTTCCGTGTTTTCACTCTGGAAGAAAGTCACTGTTTCAGCCCAGCAGAGAGCACAGAGTCAGGGACAGAGCTGGGGTAAAGGCTGGGAGACCAGCTTCATCAGCCTGCAAATATTTACTCCAAGAGCTCTCATTTTCCAAATCTGAGGGTCACTGGACCTTCCATAAAATGCACTTACCCAAGCAAGTGCATGCATGGGCTGGTTCCTGCCCGTGCTGTCAGTAAGGTGCAGTGCCCAGCTGCCTAGCCATAGATCAGGAGGTAAACTGAGGCACAGAGCAATGGCAGGAGGCAGTGTGTGATGCTGCCTGACTGCAGGTTGGTCTGATAGAAATAGCTCCAAGAGCAACTGCAAAATCCACAGTAAATCTCTGATTGCACCCCAGAACAACATGTTTCTAACTCACCATAAGTAAGGACTGGGGAAGTGGTGTGGGAGAGTAGTATTTTATCACACTGTGACAGCCTTTCTCCTGTTTCTAAAAGAGTATTAAATGTCAGCCAGAAAACGTTGCCGTAAGTTAAAAATCCTCTTAAGATTTCAAATTTGCATTTTCCCCAGGAGCATTTGACACACAGTGGAGATGCCAAGGTGTGACAAGTCGCTAATAATAATGGTTATTATAAGAGACAAACATCCCTGTGCTCAGCAGACCAGAAGAGAGACAGAGAGAGACAGGGGTGTCAGGTAGACTTTCCTTTAGCAGTGTGATATTTGTTTTCAAAAGATGCTGCCTAGCAACAAAAAGGCACAGGAGCAAGACATGGGTATAAGGAAGAGACACTTGACAGCACTGCTGGGACATTAGGACATGGGAATGAGAGGCCATGGACTCAGGGAGAGGAGTTTGGCAAAAGGCTGGTGTGTCTCATGCTGGAAACTCTCTGCTCTTGACATGGGGGGTGTGAGTAAGAACTTACAGCTATCCTAAAATTCAGGGATGGATGTGGAAGCCTCTGAAACCTATCCATTGGTGTGAGAGAAACAAGCCAGGGAGCTCCTGGAGGCTTGCAAACCTCCCTGAGCCTGAAGGGAACCCAGCCTAGGGAGGGTGGCTGCAACCCAGCCTAGACTTCTGTTGTCTAACCAACTCTCCCTGGATTTTGCCTTCCCCTGTTCCCTGCAGACTGCCGGAATGCCCTGGGTATGGCCTCAGGTAGCATTGCAAACTCCCAGATCACAGCCTCGGGGCAGTATGGTGAGTAGCTGAAGGGCAGGTGGGGCCAGGGCAGCTTCAGCCAGCATAACTCATACGTTTACCTGCCCCACGTTCTGCTGCACTGAGTCCCTGGTAGAGGAGTCCTTCCTCCATCCATGCCCATGTCAGCATCCCAGACAGGAGCTGGAGCCTTCCCTGTGGTTGGCCCATTGTGCCAGTGCTCTGGCACCCTGTGGGTGGCTACTAAACCCCGGGGTGATGGACCTCTCACCAGCACCAAGGGCCAGCAGCACCCTTGTGTCTGTGCTCTCTCCTTGCAGGGCAGTGGGCTCCTTCCCTGGCCAGGCTGGGCAACACCGGCTCCATCAATGCTTGGAGCACCGACCGCAGCAATGCCTGGATCCAGGTAAGAGGGGCCCTGTGTCTGGAGACACCACTGGGGCATTGCAAGGCCATGCTCATGCAGAAGGGCTCATGGATGGATACTGCCTCCCCAGATAAATCCTGCTGTTTCCTCTTCCCTCTGAGAGGCGAGCACTAAGATCCTAATGGCAGCTGCTGTTGTCAGGCTGCTGCTGGCCTGACCCCCATATCCATCCTGAGTGCAGCAGAAGAATCAATTGATGGTCCAGCTGCAGTGCTGGATTGTACAAAAATCCCCCAAAGACCAAGGCAGAACAGCTCACCTCTCCAAACAGCTCTCCCCTGCTCACTCCCAGCTGTTGGCTGACTTGTGCTCTTATGAACAACTGTTTTAATTACTTCCATAACCAGTGCTCAGTTATGTCATGAGGAAGCAAGTTTGCAGGTTTGCAGGGCATTGCCTGAACATGGCTTGGGTTTTCCATCAGAAGTGAATCCCTGACTTTCATTCTCAGGTGGATCTTTTGCACCCCACCATTATTCACAGCATAAAAACCCAAGGGGCCCGACAAAAGTTCTCCAGCTTCTACATCTCCCAGTTTGTTGTGTTCTACAGCCTTGATGGGCAAAGGTGGAAGACATACAAGGGGAATGCCACGAGCACACAGATGGTAAGGTGAAGTGTCCTGAGCAGAGAGATTTCCCCAAATGGGGTGTCCTGGGGTGATGAGGGATGGGGAACTCTGTACACAAGGCAGAAACCTCCTGAGCCCCTGAGATTAGGGCAGGAAGAGAAACCGTTCAGTGCCAGGTGACTGAATCACAGATCTGCAAGAGACTCACTGTGTCCATCTGTCTTATTTTAAATTGTCTGAGCTACCTCTTTCCACTATCCCAGGTGGCTGTGAGATCCACCTCTTAATGTTGCATTTTACTTAGAGCTAGGAATAAGATTCTACCTGAATATCTTTTTTGACCTTAAAGGCAAATTTGCCTTTCTAAAAATATTGTGCAGATGCACATGATTTGGAGAATCTATAGTCACTGGAAAAAAACACAACCTAAATATGCATAAGCTGATCAATCCATTGGGAGATGAGCAGCCAGAAAAGCCTCCATTGTGTGCACCATCTGTGGCTACAAATTTTCCCAGGCTCAAATGTTTGAGGACCAACTTTTTTTTCCTTCTTTTTCTCACCTTTGTTTGGTGAAAATATAAAACCAAGTTAATTTGCACAGACCCAAAGTTTCTTCTTCTCCTTTTATTTCTCAGTGGCTCACTCACACTTCTTTGGCTTGAACCTCATCTCAGATCATTTCCCTGAGTTGTCATTTTTGTAAGGATGGTGATAAGATACAGAAGTGCCAGTCATGAATGTTCTTCTCCCCAGTAATCCTTGTCTTGTCTCTCTTTCCACTGGTACAACAATCCTTTTCCTCCTTTTCCCTGCAGCTATTCTTTGGAAATGTGGATGCAAGTACAGTGAAAGAAAACCATTTCAAGCCCCCAATTGTAGCCCGGTACATCCGCATCCACCCCACCCACTACAACATCCGGGCCACGCTGCGCATGGAGCTCCTGGGCTGCGACCTCAACAGTGCGTCCCACCCACACACACCAGCCACAAAAACTGGGCTCTGCTCTGCTGGGTGCCAGCCCCACGTGTGCCAGGACCCCAGGCAGTCACAGAGCCAGAGGGAGGGAGTTTGAGATGGCACTGAGGTGTTAGGGAACAAAGCTGGAAAGTCTCTTTGTGGCTTTAGAGATGGCAATAGGAGAAAGAAAGCCTGGGGCCAGCTCTCACCAGGTTTTTTGCTGAAGCACAGGAAACTTCCAGCAGCAGCTAAGCTGATAAATGGGGAGCTGCTGTCTCAGTCTGGGGTACAAGCAGAGACAGATACTGTTGGCTTTTACTCTGATTTTGCCAGTTGAAGGTGAGATGGCTCTGAGCAACAGTGGCACCTGAAGAAATGGTGCCCATTTCCTCAATGGGATCCTTTCTTTGGCTTTGCACACCTGCTCTGCAGCAGCTAAAAGCAGCAGTGGCTGTGTTGCCAGCCCATGCCCCAAACCTGCCAGCTGGCTCTGAAGCAGCTGTGCACAGGCAGGCACACCTGATCACACATGAGCAGGGGTGTCTCCCTGCCAGGTGTTCTTGTCCTTTCCCTGGAGACAGGTTCTCCTTATGTCTCCTTACACCATAAATTCTTCACATTCCTCTTAGATAAAATCTCCAGAGAGAAAAGAAGGTGGGAGTAGTTTGGCCATGCTGCACACAGGGGCCCCAAGCAGTGAGGGGACCATGGCACTGCAGCAAGGCACAGAAGAACCTGTAACCAGGGAAAAGGGCAGCTGGAGCAGTGAGCAGGCAGAAAGCACCTCCATGATGGGTCTGTTCTAGCCCCTGACAAGCATTGCTCCTCTCTTCCAGGCTGCTCCATGCCCTTAGGAATGGAGAACAGAGGGATTCCTGATGAGCACATCTCCGCGTCCTCCTACAGTTCCAATGTCTTCTCCAGATGGACACCTGCCCTGGCCCGCCTGAACCTTCAGGGCAGGACCAATGCCTGGAGGCCAAAGGTAGCCTGTGCAAGGAGGTAGCAGGCAGGCAGCTGGGATTCCAGCAGGGTCTCCCAGTCAGGGCTATGTGAGAAGTGTGTGCAGCCACATGCACCATGCAAGCTGCACATTCACTGCCACTCTGATTTAGCACCCAGCAGCTCCAACCAGATGCCTGGTAGGGCAGGTGAAGCAGAGGGAAGTGCAGGAAGCTTGGCTTCAGCTGCAGTGAGTGTGTCTTTCTCATTGCTGCTGGAGGGTTGAAGGCTGTCTGTCCTTCCCCAGAGCGACAGCCCCAGAGAGTGGCTGCAGGTGGACTTCGAAGTAACCAAGAAGGTGACTGCAATCATAACCCAAGGTGCCAAAGCTCTCTTCACCCAGATGTTTGTGACGGAGTTTGCTGTCTCCATCAGCCAGGACAGCGTGCACTGGAGCCCAGTCCTGCAAAGTGGCAAGGAGAAGGTAGGCAGAGCTGCTCCATGGCCAGAGCCCATGGCCACCCCCAGGGCAGCAAGCACAGCCCTTAGCAGCAAACATGCTCACAGGATTTCTTTCCAAGAGCAGTGAGCCAGGCTGTGCTTCTTCCTTCCTTAAAGCATTCCAAGGGGTGTTTGTCTGGGTTGATCCTGTCCTTGCTATGCCAGCAGAGGAAAGTGCATCCCTGGTTTCTCTTTCCTCTCCAGATTTTCAAGGCAAACCAGGACCATCAGAGCACAGTGACAAATACCCTGGAGTCCCCTCTCTTTGCCCGCTATGTGAGGATACATCCCCGCCAGTGGTACAACCACATTGCCCTGAGAATAGAGTTCCTTGGTTGTGACACTCAGCAGGAGTACTGATGGCTGCAGGGCCAGGAAGGGGCAGTGCCAGCCCAAGGACACACATCCCGCCAGACACTGAGCCCTCCCCAAGGCTGGAGCCTTCCCTCCAGGGGCCTGGCTGCCCCTGCTGCTGGGGAAGAGAAGGGCTGCAGAGCTTCACAGTGACTGGGTCGATATCTGCCTTTTCCTGTGTCAACCAGATGCCATATAACCAAATGTAATGATGAAGAATTAAACAGTAATTTTCCAGTATCTGTCTGCGCTTTCTCCTCTGCTTTAGCCTTGGAGTCCCCAGGGGCCCAGTCAACATTACCAGCAGCTACTAATTAATTAGCCCCAGAGCTTCTCAGCCTTGTTTTGCACAAGCTCCTGCTGCCCCGGGCACAGTCCTGGAGGAGGAAGAGCAAAGATAAGGATGGGGGATGGAGGCCCTGCTCCAGGCCCCAGTGTCCATTTCACAATCTGGGGATTGGAGGCTGGAGGGAGGCAGCTCTTGCTCAGCCTGACTCAGCACTGGGCTTCTGCCCTGCACTTCCCTTTGTCTCCTTTCCACAGTGCTCCTGCTGCTGTGGCTGGGTGCCATCACCCCCCTTTCTGTTGCTGCCTTGAGCAAGCCCTCCTTGTTCTCCACAGGAGTTCTGTGGGTGCCTGTGGCTCCCAGGGACCCTGGTGGATGAGCTGCCACCTTGGCACAATCCCCAGCAAGATGTGCCGTGGGCCAGAGCCATCTTCCTGACACCTGTGGCTTTCCCCCTCCCTGGCACCCACCCCACACAGTGGCAGATGTTTCCCCTCCCAGGAATGACGAAGAGCAGGGTGACACTGGCTCCTGCCTCATTCCTCTCATGGGTTGGGGACCTTCCAGAACAACAGCCAGCTCACAAGGGTGGGGAGCACCTGGAGGGCTGTGGGGAAGGGATGGGTTCATCCTTGCTGGGCAGCACTTCTCCTCCAGCAGCTTGCCAGAGCCTGGGCCATCCCAACCACAGGGCAGTGAGTCCTACAACTGTGATGGGGCAGCTGGGTGGCCCCACAAAGCCTTTGGCAGCCGGTGTGGCAGGAAAAGCAGGATTATGAGGGGGCTTTGGAGAATGATAGGAGTCAGCTGGGTGCTGTCACAGTGGGATGGGCAGGATGGCTGCAGCAGCACAGCAACATCCAGCAATTGCCTTGTGAACCTCCAGGGCGCCCCATCAGAGTTGGGCAGTCCCTGCTCACACCTGTATGAGACGTGGCCTGCAGCAGGTCTGAGAACAGCTCTGCTACAGCTGTGGTGGGGACTCCAGGGCTTTGCCATGAGCAGGGTGGTTGTGTGAGGGACGGCTGCTCTGAGGCACCCAGCTCCTGCCTGCCATCAGCTGCACAGGGCTGTGTGTGCACAGAGATTCCCCTCCATGGCCTGTGTCTGGAGGAAGCAGGGGCATGTGCTGCAGACCATCCCAGTGGTGTGACCTGTCCCACCCAGGGGAGAACCCACACCCAGGGGAGATCAGAAACTGGCGTTTCAAATAAAAAAAGCCTTCAAAAAGCCTCATGTGTCTGCCATGTTCCACACTGCTATACAGGGAGCCTTTGCTGTGACCCTGGCAGTGATTACATTACAGCCCAAGCTGGAGATGCAATCACCCTTTGGCTTAATTGCATTCTGACAATAACCAGGCACAGAGGTGAGGAGAGGCTGCCTGGCAAGCACTGGCCTGAAGAGACAGACAGGAGCCATGAGCTTCTCAAAGGGAACACCCCTGCCTGAGGCAGAGTAGCCCTCAGCCTGGGAGGGCAAAATGTGCCACCTCAGGCCCTTCTCAGGGTGTACTTCCTCAGCTCCAAGGCAACTCCATCTCTTGTGCTCTTCAGCCCAGCTGAAGCATAAATATCCTTCATGGTCTCTGCCAGTGGATGCTCAAGCTCATCTTCCCTCCAGAAAGAGTCTGCCATGTTGTGGCACATTTGTCTGGTGACACAGAGTTAGACCAGAGCAAAAGCTCTGTGCACCAGAGCCCACTCCGGGTTATTTTCAAAGAGGAAGCACAGCTGAAATCTCTGCAGGCATCCCAGCAGCCTTCATCCACCAGCCCTGAGCATTTCCAGGATGTCCTGCAGCCAGCCAGGCAGCAGGGAAGGGACTGTGCTGAGCAAGAGCACTAGTGGGCAGGCAGGCAGATGTGTCTGAGCCTGCCAAGTTCTGGCATCCATTACTGGAAGCATGTCTTGACATTTATCTTGTGAGGAACAGAGACCAGACGCTGTTTCCTCACAGCACGACGCAGATCTGAAATGCATCACATCCTCCCCCAGCCACAGACGTTTCTGTGCACAGGAAGGGCCCGACCAGCATGAAGCCCTCTGCTTTTCAGCCAGCAGATGCCCTGCCTGGTCACAACCTTGCAAAGAGCCCTGCTGCAGCACGGGCTGCCTGGCTGAATCCTCCTGGACCCCAGAGATCTTTTGTCTTTCATGGCTCAGCTGCCAGGGTTGCCTGGGCTGGGTGATCTGGTGCTCACACAGAGTTCTGGTGTCTCCAGGAAGACAAAACACATCCTGGCTGTCTCTTCCTATTACAGCCCAAGTGGAGATTAATTTGCAAGCCAGAGTGTGTGAGGTTTCAATGCTGAGCCCCAGCCAGATAAGCCATGGGCCAGGGAGTTTCTGAATCTCCTTTCCCTCATGCTGAATGGGGAGCTCTCAGTGTGCTCCCCAACCTGAGTCAGATGTGAGGAGTGTTTGCAGCTATTGCAGCTGTGCAGGTGAGCACCAATCTCTGAAAAAGTTGCCAGCACATAACAGAAACAGGCAACATCAGGCTGAAGAGAGACCTGAGCAGGGACCATGGCTGATGGGGAGCAAAGCAGATTTGGGCAATCACAGCTTCAATCCAAGCTCAGCCATGGAGCTATGGCCAAGCTCCTCACCACCTCCTCCACCTCAGTTTTCCCATATGCAACCAAGAGGGAATGAACAGACTTAAGTATCGTTTTTCTGTCTGTCAGGTGGCTCTTGTCACATTTTTCCCTCCTACTACACATTCCATGATTAACTTTAGGGCTTGTCTCTGCTCTCTGTATGTCTTGCCTCCTACTCCACGTTTCTACCAGTCTGTATCTAGCCCATGAGTGCAAGAGAAGCCCTGCACGAAGGGGCTCTGCCTCCAGCACATCTCAAAGCCATGCCCCACCAATCCCAGTGTGTGCCCACCTCCCCTTTCCTCCTCGCAGGCTGTTTCAGCTGCTGGGTAAGAATGCTACAAAGTGTTCTGCAGAGCCTTTTTGCTCAGCTGGGCAGGGATGGGGAAGATGAGGCTCTGAGCAGCTTTCTCCAGCCTGGTGGGCACATCTGCTGGGGCTGAAGGCAGCCAAGCACCCTTTAAGTTTTCTAGTCCATTATTTTCTCATCCTAATCAGTTGTCCAGAGAATCCTGCAAAGTCTGGCCACATATTCCACCAGGCATGGCTGCAAAACATGGCCCTCTTAGCTTTTCTCTGCTCCTAGTATTGACTCCCCTGATCTCCTACTAACACTGCAACCCTGTTATGTGCTTGCTACACAGAACTTGCTCAGCATCAGGAGTTAAATTTGATGACGCCTTAGACCACAAGCTGTGAATTTCCACACAGACAGGCTGAACTTTTACCAAGTTAAGCAAAAGGGGGCCCCAGAACTGGTTTGAGCTGGAAGATAAGGAAGCAGGGAAGGCTGCTACCATCATTAGGTCAGCTGACACAGCAGTCTTAGAGATAAGAGCAGGAACAGCCCACCTAGAGACAGTGAGTGAACCCAATAAAGAACAGGAATACCCCAGATCCTAATATCACTAGTGGTCAGAACTGTCATGTGAGGGGTGGGGAACTTCCATTGTAAGGATATAATTGCCCAAGGATTTCTTTGATTTGGGTTCCTCTTTGGAGGTACCCAGCTCAAGCTGCTCTACATATCAGATAAATAAACAACCCATTTACTCAGTAGATTGGTAACTTGTCTTCTTCAAGCAGGCCCAAACCCTGTTGATGGTGGCATAAATCCTGGCAGGTGGGGTAATTTCTTCAACAAAGCCCAAGGCCCCAGATGGGAAGTGAGGCTGAGGATAGGGCAAGAAGTGGAGCTATGTCTGGACAATACAGGACTCCAGGCAGGTGATCCCACAAAAGTGTGCAACAGCTGCCACAGGAATGCGACTGTTGGGAAGAGCACTCCCATCCCAGGCTATGCTTTGGGACTTCTTGTTCCTGGTAGTGTTAAAGCAGCTTGCTAGAAGGAATTACCCACTCAGTGCCTGCAGCCCCCACATCTCCTTTTCCCTGCATCTCACAGCATTATGGGCTTTCTTATAGCCCAGTCAGGAACACTTTTGTTGCCACAAGGCAGGAGAAAGTTGCTGTCAGAATGAGATGGATTTTCCTTCTTTGTTCCCCTCTTCCCCTCTCACTCCCCCTTCTGTTTTCCTGTTTCCTTTCTCTAGGAGTTTGCACCCTTCTTCTCCTTGTATTTCCTAGGGTAACTTTAGGCCAACTCAGCCTGGAGAACTCATCTAGCAGCAGTGTGGGAGTCTGGTACAAGGCGACTTCTAAACCTCCAGGATCCCAGGAATGGTGTGGAAAACCCTTTTCAGTGATTTCTTAAAGAATAATACAGCAGAATTAACTTTCCATCCCCAAATAAAGCTCAGACTTCACTTGGAGCCTCTCATCAGCAAGACTTACAGTAAGGGCAGAAATGGTTTGACAGAAGCCCTTTGCACCATGCATGGCTCACAAATGCAGGGATTTGCCATCCCACCCATGCAAGTTGAAGGAGTTGGAAGTCCTTAAGAAGAGGGCTGTTCTTGCTAGAGTGCACAGAAATCCCTGGGTCTCTTTCCCTTGGAGGTACCCTGGAGCTCTGCACACTGGCAGAGCCCAGGAATGACCATTGGTTTGTGAGAGCCAGCCATGCACCAGTGCTGCTTTGGAAAGGCGCTCCCCATGTCCAAATGAGAGAAATGAAGATGGTGAAGGGCTTTGAGAGGAAGCCTTGAGAGGAGTAGTTGAGATCACTTGGTCTGTCCAGCCTGGAGAAGAGACTGAGGACAGACCTCACTGCAGTCACAACTTGCTCATGAGGAGGGGCAGACTCTGATCCCTTCTCTGTGGTGACCCATGGCAGGACCCGAGGGAATGGCTGAAGCTGTGTCAGGGGAGGTTTAGCTGCACATTAGGGACAGGTTCTTCCCCCAGAGGGTGGTGGGGCACTGAACAGGCTCCCCAGGGCAGGGCTCACAGCAGCCCGGCAGAGCTCACAGGGCACTGGGACAATGCTCTGGGGCACAGGGGGTGACTACTGGGGATGTCCCGTGCAGGGCCAGCAGCTGGACTCGATGACCCTTTGCGGGTCTGTTTGGGGCAGCTTGGGCGCACCCCGTGATGTGAACGCCCGGGCACAACCAGGGGCAGGCACGGGCGAGGGGCCGGCACGGCACTGACGCCACGGGGACACTCCCACAGGGGAAAAGCCCCCGCGCCGTGCCGAGCCCGGGCCGAGCGGCGTCGGGGACACCGTGCGGGACCCTCCCAGCGCCGGCTCCTCCACCCCGGCCTCTTCACACCGCTGCCGCCCGGCGGCCCTGCCGAGCCCCGGGCCCGTTCCCGGCCCGCCCCCGCCGCTGGCTCCGCCCGGCCCCGCCGCACACGGGCGGAGCGTGCCGAGAGCCCGCGGCGCTGCCGCAGCCGGGCCGGGCCGGGCCGCTGAGGGCTGCCGGGGCCAGCGGGACCGGCCGCAGCTGCCGCCGGGATGACCCTCAAGTCGGGGCGCAGCGACGGCGGCGGCAGCATGAGGACGGCGCTCTCCGACCTCTACCTGGAGCACCTCCTGCAGAACCGGCCCAAGCCCGAGGTGAGCGGCCCGCTGCGCCCACAGACCCCGCTCCTGGGCCCCGCTCCCGGCCCCATCCCCGCCGAGCCCCGGCAGGGAGCCCCGCTCTCCTGCGGGCCCTCAGCCCCGCGCTCGGAGCCCGGCTCAGGCCCGGCACGGGTCCCCCGCGGGTCCCGCTCCATCCGCACATACGGGAGAAGCAGGGTCCCAAAGGCAGAGATCCCGCGCCGTACAGCCGGGTGGGTGCCCTGTGCTGGTCCCCAGGGAGCAGGGATGCTGGCTGGGGACGCGGGGTGCCTCCGGGGAATGGTCAGCCAGCACAGCCGGCAGGGAAGAAGGAGCTGGGTGCAGGGGAGGAAGGCTCCAGCATCCTGCCACGGAAGAGATCGTGCTTGTTTTGCTGCTAAGTTGTAGCTGGTCTGAACTGGAACTGCCTGTCACATGAGCTGATTCAGCTGCTGAGCGACCTCCAGGTCCACAGCATGGGCTGGAGGAGGGTGGGGGTCTCCTCCCCAGGGAGGGAGGATGCAAGCAGCTCTTCTCACATCTGCCCCGGGACAGGGAATGAGCAGATGGCCGCATGCACCCCACCTCCGACAGAAGGAGAGCAGGCTGCACCAGCCTCTTGGTTCTGCTGGGTGGGCTCCTTCCTCACTTAGTGTTGTTTGGAGTAGCTTGGGTGCAACCAGAAGGTCAGGACTTGCCAGTGTTAAACAGCTGGTGCTTTTCTCCCGGCAGAGATTTGCAGCTTTGAAAAGGCATCCTTGGTGAAGCCATGGCATAGTGTGCCTGGGCTAAGGTTTCCTTGCAGCTGTGGGGAGCCTCTCAAAGAGCAGGGAGGAAATTTCCCTAAAATGCTGTGTTTGGCCCATCTTGTTGGACACTTAAACATGCAAAAGAGGATTGTCAGATCTGTCTCACATCAGTGGCTCATCTGCTTTTTCATGGTTCAACCCTAACAGGGTGCTTTGAAGAAAACAGTAGGGGAAAAAAGTAATTAAAGCAAAGTGTCTGGACCAGGCAGCTGCTGAGAGGAGCTCTCCCATCCCTGTGCCTGCCAGATCCCGGCAGAGGGCCTGCCTGGCTGCAAACAGAGCAAGGATAAATTGCCAATAGCAGCAGAGCATGGAAAGTGTAGGAGCTGCCCTACAGCTTCCTGGTGTTATGGTGCATTTATTTCAGGAGGGATAAAGGGAGAGATGGTGAACTGAGATCTGCATGAGGCCTTTTAAAAGGAGCTCTGTAGGGCTGGCTTCCAGCAGTGTCCTGGGCTTGCCAGTCACAAGATGCCTGTCTCTGTGTCATGGGCAGGGAGAAATGGTGCTGGCTCACAGTGGCTGTGGCCCCTCCGTGGGACACCAGGACATCGCCCAGCAGCAATGTCCCTTCTTGGGAAGGGTGCTGAGTCTGCCTGGCTGCTCCTGGTCTGGAGTCAAACAGGGTGATTAGGAGGTTTCTCTTCTGCATTTTCTCTGACAGAGCCACGTGCTAGGAAATGCTGTCCTGTGTTCCTCACGTGGTGGCAGGGCATGCAAATCATGGCAAGTGGAAGCCATGTTATTGCTAGCAAACAATCCCAGGCCTCTCCTCTTGAGCCTCACCACGTGCCTGCATATCTTTGCCATATCTCCTCACTGACGAGTACAGATTTACCAAAAAGGTGTGGGCTTTATTTCCAGCTGTGCACCTGGTTGGCAGGATGACCTTGGGCTTGTCCCTTTATCATCTGTGACTCAGTTCCCCAGCTGTAAAATGGGCAGCAACCTGACCTTTGGGAGTTTGGTGGAGGAAAGGAGGGTACTTCTGGGGACAGCTGATCTTGAGGGTGCAGAGGGAGCACTGCACTCACCTCTGGGCAGCAGTTCTCAGCATCCAGCTGGCAGCAGCTCCAAAGCAGACTGAGGCCACAGTCCCCAGGATCAACCACAGGTAAAACTTGATGGAAAGCTTAGCTAAACTTCTGGCTTTGACTAATTAAGTGGGGAGGGCTGGCTCCAACTTCTTAATCTCAAATGTATTTTGCTGTGTTGCTGTGTGTAACAGCTACAGGGAAAAAGCTGTTTTGCAAGGCTTGTTCCAGAAGCTGGGATGGAGTGGCAGGGCAGCTCCTCCTTCTGTCAGTGTTGTGGTTTCACTGGCTGTCCCTTGGAGGTTACCAGCTCCACAAACACATCTGGAAGGCTGCATCAGCCTTTTCTGGTGGGAAGGTGGTGCCTCAGCAAAGCTGACTGCACTCCTTTGAAAATCTGGCCCATCTCCATTGCAGCACTCTGTGATCTGGAGTCAGTGTGAGGGCACACAGAGCTGGCAGCACCTTCTGGCTGCCACAACCATTTTGTATCCTTCCTATTTCTCTTTTCCCCTTCCCACAGAGACCTTTTGGTGTTGCCGGGCCTTTCCCTGGTGTCAGCAATGTAATCCTTTTTGGTTTAAATGTTTGGTGGTTTGATTCTTGTTTTTAAACTTCCAATCATATTGCTAGGAGGGGTTTTAGGTGAGATTGTTCCTGTGGCTGTTTCAGGCAGACTTGAGAAGTCAGTAGCCCCTGGCAGAATGAATTACTTCTAAATGTCTCCGTGGCTGTTGCTCCACAGCCTGCTGGAGCAGCCCTATAGCAGCTCCTAAACTCAATTTTTTGCTTCTTTGCTCTTTTTACACATTTCTGTGTTTTTTAAGCTGTACAAGACTGAGATGGACAGATCCTGGATGGGGAGGGAGGCAAGGCTGGAAGCACTGGAGGGTGAGAGGAGATATTTCTTGGTCAGGACATCTCTGCACTAAGCAGTGCCCCAACCTCCCTGTATGCAGCCATGGCAATTATAATGTGAGGGGTGATGATTCATGGAGGGAGCTGAGATTTTGCTCCTCACAATGTGAGAACAGTGTGTCTTCGTGCCAGCCAAGAGGGCAATCCCAGAGAAACCTGGCTCCAGGGTTCCTTCTTGCATCCATGCTGCTGCACTTTGGGGGCCTGCTTGGCAAAACCAAGGTACTTTTCACCACATACTCACTAGGCAGGCCTATTTTTCTAAGGCTACCTGATACTGAAGTCTCTTGGTTAAAGCAGCAAGGAGAGCCCAGGAATCAAATCTCTGAATGTGCCCTTTGCACTATAGGGCTGCTTTCCTCAAGTGCTGCTTCAGCCTCCTGCAAACAAGCTGCCCAGTTAATGTTTGATTTGCCCATGGTGTGCAGCCTGGTGGAGCCAGCACGGCCGCAGCAGCAGCCCTGGCGGACAGTGCTGACCCCACGGGGGGACAGGATGCCAAGTCCTGGGATCCTCACCACATTCCCTGTTGGTAAACACTGCCCAAGGAGCTGCTACACTTCCCTCTGCCCTGAGATATGGGGCAGAAATCTGGGCTCTTGAGGAAAATGCAAACAGGGGGTTGTGGGGCACCTCTGACCTGTACAGCTGGTGGCTCTTGTGTGCATTGCCACTGCAGCAGGATTTGTACCCTTGTCAGCCAGCTGCAAGGCACAAGGGCTGCTGGGTACTGGGCTATCCAGCATCCCTATTGCACAGCTCAGCCCCCCAAGTTCCTTGCCCCATTTCTGCCCCAGTGACAGAGCCTGGGGCTGTGCAGAGCTGGCAGTGGCTGGTGGCCACGAGCTGGCTCTCAGCAGCACTCACAGATGTTTCCTGTGGAGCAGCACACAAGGAGCAGAGTCTGGCCGGTCACCAGTGTGACTTGAAAGGCTCTTGAGGTCACAGACTCCGCTGGGCCAAGCCAGCCAAGAGCGTGGCAGCTGCCAGGAGAGTGCAAGGCAATCCAGCCATCCAGCTCATGTGCATGGAGCATGAGAGCCACGCACGTCTCCTGTTTCTGGGTGCCACCATCAGGGCTGAATCTGCCACCCCGAGGGTCCTGGCTGTCCTTATGAACCAGGCATTTTCCCATCCACTGGCTGCCATCAGCAAAAAAGCCCACACCATCCCAGCATGGCTCTGGTGTTGGAGGACCCTTCTGAATTCTGAATTGCCATCAAGTGAGTGGTGGCCATCCCCAGGCACAGCAGCCAGTCTCTGGTGACAGACCTTGTTCTCCAGGAGTCACCAGGGTTTCACTAGTGCTGTGTCAGCATCCAGGGCTGGGTGTTTTCTCTAGTTCTCAGCAAAAAGCAAAGGTCGGGGCCAGGAGGCTCAGCTGATGGGGATGGTGAGGATGGGAACTCCCAGTCTCTGGAGCAGACTGTGCTGTGTCCTGGGTCATTGGGCTCTGCTGAGCCTAGAGGTTTGAGGCCAGGAATTGCATGGTCTAACACTTTCCCAAGGTATGACCAAGATAAGTATGATCTGTGCTGACTCCAACCACCTCATGGGCACTTCGGCCTCAGGTTGGGCTGAAGAAAGTCCTTGTCCTCCTATTGCTCCTTGCACCTGCTGGTTTGGCAGAGGGGGACAGCTGACAGAGAGCTGTGGGACAGCTCTAGGCACGCTCACTGCTGGATCTGTTCCTCTGCACTGCAAATGGTGTGGTAGCATCGTGCCCTGCTAGTGCTGGCAAGCCAGGCTGGGGAGGGGTGGATGCAAGTTGTCCTTCCTTCCACCCTGCAGGTCCATGGCCTGGGCAGTGTTCTGGGCTGGGATTCAGCCTTCTCCATGTTTAAGCCATTGGCAGCTGGAGCCCATGTGGTCACCTTTTGAGGAGGAGGTTGGTTGGCACTTTTGGAAGTAGTTGGCTTAAAAATAAATCAGTACATCATGGGCACACAGCTCCCTGAGCCCTTCCTTCCTTGGCCCAGCCCCACCAGTGCACTTTGTGGGGGCTGTGACAGTGACCGTGCCTGGTCTGTCCCTCTCTGCCAGCACCTTTCCTGCCATCTTTGTTAGTCCTGACTCTGCTGCCCCTTTCTTTGGCTCCCTCCCTGCTTTCTGCCATTGCACAGAGCTGGATCCCTGTCTCAGCCAGCAGTGTTCCAGCACATCCCTACCAAAGCTCATGTGATTGTGCTTTAGTGCCATGGCTGCAGCCCAGCAGCAGATGCTCTTCATGAACCTTCCCCTGGCCTGACCAGATGTACCTCCCCACCTGGCAGTGTGGGGCTGCAGCTTCTCCTCTGCTCCAGGTCAGGGCTCTGGGGTGGGTGAGAGCGAGCTGGGCCAGGGGGGTCAGGCTGATATTTCCCAGCTCCTGGCATGGAACTTTTGGCCCTGGTGCTCAGTTAACAGGTCAGGCTGTGATGGGGAGAGATGTTGGCTCTGCCTGTCTGGGCATGGCCACATCACTGATGCAGGACTGAAGCTGGTGAGGACCTTGCTGGGCAGCCCTGCAGCTTTGCTGGCTGTGGCTCTCAGCTCAGGCACTGCTGGGAGGGAGGGTGCAGGCTGCAGACTGGGCAACCAAACTGGGAGTCTGGTGTGGAGTGGGACAGTCAGGAGGGTTTGTTTTGCATCATGGGCTGGTGTGGGAATTTGTGCCAGCAGGGCAGGCAGGGGCTGCAGATTGAAGCTGGTCTGGGTTTTGCCGGGCCAGCACTGATTTGGGAGAGGCTTGAGGAAAGTCCACTGCGCCTAGGGACAAACAGGCACATTTGTGAGCTTTGTGGAGACATTGCCCAGTGTGTCTGAGGGATTTAACTGTACTGTGTCAGGCTTTCTTGGGCTGTGAGGGAGAAGCTCACCAGGCAGGATGGATTTGGAGGTCTTTGTATGGGACCCCGAGCACTCTCCATCAGCCCTGGTGCCAGCAGATGCTGGAAACCAAGAACAGAGGTTTCCTCAGGACTGAAAGCCTGTGCTTGGCTTCCCAGTGCAAACCAGCATGAAGGGACCTGGAGCTGGGAAGGGGAATGGGATGTTTCTGGCTGGCTTGGGAGCGCACTGCCTTCAGTGCCTGGATGTTGTGTACGTGGCTCTGCACCGTGTCAGTTGGCCACTGATGTAGGTCAGGAAACGTTGAACTTGCAGACTGAGCAAGAACAAAGTCTGGCTCCAGTTCTCAGGGGTGAGTCCCAAACTCTTCTGTTCACTTGGTGAAGATGTCCTGGGCTTTATGCTCTGCAACAAGCTGTCTGTGAGCCAAGGGCTGCTGCAACACACGAGGAGTGTTTGTGACTCTGCTTCAGAAGATCAGCTGTGGACTCTTTTGGCTTCTGCTACCTGTAGCTTTTCCAAAGTTTTCTTACCTCCTGTGTTTCCCAGGCTGGAAAACTTCAGATTAATCCCACATCCACATCTCCAAGGCTGAAGTTCTTCTGCTCCTTTTCTTTTCTTGTCCTTAGTGTCTTCTCCTCCCCTGTGCTCCACCTACGCCTTAACACATTTGAGTAGCTCAGCCCCAGAGCAGGGATCCAGCATTCCCAGGTGGAGCCCCTAAACCGTGGTGTCTGTTTTGCCCTGACAGGCCATGACTCAGTCCCCACACGCCCTGACTGAGGACATTTATACCAACGGCTCAGCGACCCTGGGCAGCCCCTCGCACAGCGGAGGCCGCGAGGTGCGCAAGATCCGCCTCGTGCAGTTCGAGAAGGTCACCGAGGAGCCCATGGTGAGAGCTGGCCAGGCCCCAAAGCTGGATGGCACCCGGGGGGTGGAGGGGCAGGCTGAGCTGGGCCAGCAGGCTGGCTTTGAGGGAAACAGGTCACTGGAGATGTCGGCCATGGGAAAAGGTGCTGGACTCTGCCTTCTGCCCCAGGACACGAAGTGAGCTCCACAAAGGGTGGTGATGCTTGTGCCAAGAGGAGCTGCAGCAGCCTGAGTTGGCCTAGCAGGGTCTTTTACCCAGCCACTGCACAGCTACTGTGGACATGGGCCTGGAGAGGACTTTGTGAGGGCAGGAGAGCTCACCCCTGCAGCGAGCAGTCATGGATTTTCCTGTCTTCCAGGGAATCACGCTGAAGCAAAATGACAAGCAGAGCTGCATGGTGGCCAGGATCTTCCATGGGGGCATGATTCACAGACAAGGTAACAAGGCCTTGGTAGAAGCAGCGCATGGGGTGCACGTCTGCAGGTGGTTTCTTGCCATGCAGCAGTAATGCAGGCCCTCAGCACTGCTGGCTTTCCCCTGTGACATGGACATCTGTGCCTGTTCCTCCCCTAGGGATGTGTCAGGAACTTGGGACTCACTGGTCTCTCTGCATGGTTGTCACATTAAAACACTGGAGGCTTTAGTGATGAATAAAGGGTTGGGGGAAGGGCTCTCCCAAAAAGGAGCTGGAGATCATCTGTCTCTGTCTCATGATGGGGTCACTGTAAGAAGAGATGGATCATACCCTGGACTGGGGGAAGCTCTTCCCATTCCTAAAGTGCACAGGTGGGACAGGCATCCTGTAGATTGGCTCTGCAGACCAAAAGAAGGTGCCAAAAGAAATAAATAGGTGCTATTTTCTGGTTTTGGGTTTTGCCAAGGAGGCGTGGATACAAGATGTTCTCTGCTTAGAAGAGGCTGCTTTTCCAGCCTTGGATCCAAGTGGGAAGTCTGTACTTAACCACTGCCAAAATAAGACAGGAGCCATTCCAGTAACACTGCTGGAGCCTGATTTTTAGTAGTGTATCTGAGGCTGTAATCTGCCTGGGTATATAAACTGAAAACACACAAAGTCAGGAGTGCTTGTGTTAACGGCCCTGTAAGGAGGTTGTGATTGGCTTCAGGTGAGGTGTGCTTGGGGTTGTGTTTGAAATGCTGGTGCAGGTGCTTTGACCAGTCCAAAGCACTTTCCACACAGTGGAGAGCAGCCTGATGACCTTCGGACTGGCTTGGTGTGTGTATTGGGTGGAGGGGGAAGAATTCATTCCCCTTGTGCTTTCCTCCCATGTGCTTAGATGGCACGTGTGGTTCCAGAAACACTGCAGTGTCCTGGCCCTGGAGGCTGATGGAGCTGTGTAAATTTGGTTTGGTGAGCAGCTCTTGTTCCTTTCCTGCATTTTCATGTTTCTCACATTGCTGGCAGGCTCCCTTCACGTGGGTGATGAAATCATAGAAATCAATGGGCAGAGTGCAAGCAACCACTCAGTTGACCAGCTGCAGAAGATGCTGGTAGGTATCTGTGTGTGTCAGGGCTGCTCCCTGGGAATTTCCCCTTTGGCCTGCATGCTGTGAGCATTCACCCCCTCCCACACAGCTGCCTGCATACAGCAGTGTGATGTGGCAGAAACCATCCTGCATGCAGCCCCCGTGGGGTCTGTGCTTGCTGCTTGTTTCTGGCCTCTTGGAGCAGCAGTGAAGGCTGTTGACTGAGTCCTTGGCATGTGCTGATCCTGTGTGGGGCTTGGATGGCACAAACCACCTCTGCTTGCCAAGGCTGATGTGCAGCTCCAGCCCAGGGCTGGCTGCTCTTGCACACCTGAGCCACACCTGCATGTCATGTTGGTGCCATTTGCCTGCTGCTGAGGTCATGGTGGTGCTGTCCTTGCCAGAGACAGCTTTGGACAGGGCCTCAGACCTGGGTTCATACATTGATGACCCTGATCTGTGCCCAGCATATGACACCTTGTTGGAGGGAGGTGGTGGTGCTGCTGAGGATCCCCACCAGCAGCCTAAGCAGGAGGCTTGGCCTTGCCAAAGTGCCACAGGATGTCCCTGCTCAGACAGCAAGGCCAAGGAGGAGCTTGTCTTTGTGTTTGCCTCCTGAGAAGAGTGGTTGGCCCAGGAGGCCCCTCCAAGCCTCCACATGTGGTTGTCCCACGGGACCATGTGGGTGTTGTGATGCATGTGAGGCAAGAGTGCACTGGCCTGTGGCAGGCAAGAGAGTGCTGTGCCTCTAATGTCACCAGGAGGGCCAGAGCAAGGGGCCAACATGGAGGGGACCTGGAAGAATCAGCCTCTCCTCCCAGGCTCCTCACTGGAGCAGCCAGGGTGGAGATGATGCAGATCTCCATGTTCATTCTGGTGGTGTTTAGCAGTGCCCACAGCCTGACCCTTGTGGGGGTGCTGGTGTCCCCCGAATGGGAATAGGACCAGTATGGCAAAGGCAAGCTCAGCTATTTCTGAGCAGGCTGGGGTGTCCCCCAGCACCACAGCACGGTGGGGTACCCAGGAGCCCTGCCTTTGCAGGTCCTGGCACTCAGCACCTCCCTGCACAGGCTGCTGCTGTGGAGCTGCCTCCAGACACCACCTCCTCCAACTCTTCTTTCTCCCCTTTGTTCACTAGAAAGAAACCAAGGGGATGGTCTCATTAAAAGTCATTCCCAACCAGCAAAGCCGCCTCCCTGCTCTCCAGGTAAGTAGCAGCCTCTGGAGCTACGGGCAGTGCTGGGACATGGCTGTGGGGCAGGGTGGGACCAGAGCAAACCAGTGCTGGGGAGAAAGCTGTGCTCAGCCAGGGGTGCCAGGGCAAGGGGGTGGCTGCCTTGTCTGAGCGGCTGGAGGGACCTGTGCTGTGCTTACATCACTGCAAACAACCATATGTTGGGCCTGTGTGGGTGTATTTACCCAAAGTGCGTGTAGGAACACGGGGCTGGGATGTCTGAGGCAGCAGTGCTGTTTGGGGTGGGAAAGCAGAGGCAGGGGCACACCAGGGAGCACGTGAGGGTCTCCTCCAGAGCCACAACCGTTTGTGGCAGGGGCAGCCCCTGGCTCTGTGGTCCCTGCTGTCCCCAATGCCGCGTGCAGCAGCCCCAGTGAAGGTGATGTTGATCCAAGATGCTCAGCGTGGGAGGAAGGAAGCACTGCGGGGAAGGAAGGCAGTTCCTTGCACCTGCTGTCACTGCCAGGGTGAGGGGGCCATGCTGTGTCACCAGGGGGTGACACCTGCGTGGCTTTGCCTTTGAAGTCCTGCTGTGGCTGAAATAGAATAGTGGGGAGGGCTGTGTTCTCTGCCAAGACTTCAGTGTGTGGTAGCTGGGTTGCTGTCTTGTCTTTGTGCAGGAGCCAACCCCAGTGCAGCCCCCCTGTCATGGACAGGCAGGGGAGGGAGAGGAGTTCAGAGGCAGAATGGTGCTGGGGTGGGCTGAGGAAGCACATGTCATTCTTTACCAGAGAAGCTGAAGTTCTCAATGTGGTGGTGGCTCTGTTTCTTCCTCAGTTTATGCGGTCCCCAGTCCTGCTCAACCAGCTTTGCATGTGTGTTTTATAAACACTGGCCCATGCCTCTCCTTCCCTGCTGTCAATCTCTCCTCCCGTCCTGACCCAGCCACCTCCAGTTGGCCAACTCCATGCCAGAGGAAAAGAATGCAGTTACTGGTTCACCTGAGGCTGGGAAAGATACAGGGACAATCTCCTTCCCAGCAGCAGTTGTACTCCTTCCTGCTGTGCCCAGGGCAGCCCTGCTCCCCAGAGCCACAGCTGCTCATGTCTTTATTTGTTGCAGTACCACCACCAAGAGTGGACTGTTTCCACTCCTGGATTCCCATTATTACCTTAATTTCAGTGCCTGGCAGGCAGGATGGTGGAGATCCTGGCATGATTTTCCCCTGCTGTGGCTCATGAGGCTGAATGTCCCTTGGAGCAGGTCTGCTTGGGAGTGTCCTAAGGAGAGGAAGCACAGAGCATTCTTGAGATCCCCTCCAGCATATTTCCTGCAGCCATTTGACTTTAAAAGACCAGGACTTCTCATGCTGGAGCTTGCTCAGCAGCTGTGTGAGCTGTGTGCCCCAGAGAGGGGCTGGCAGCAGGCAAGCAAAGAGCCCTGTGCAGCTGTGGGTGCTGTGTGGAGCTGTCTGATCCCAGCTCCTAACTGGTGTAGGGGGGATCTTTTCAAAGTGTCCTGGCTCAGGACAGCAGTGCTGCAGGAGCAGAGAGCTCTGGGCAGGTACCTGCTGTGTATCCCTTGTGTTTGTGTGGATGATCAGCTTCCTGGTGCCAGAGTGCTTTCAAAGCAAGCAGCAGTCCTCATCCTTAAAGGAGATTCCACTCTTATTGTTTTTCCTAATTTCATTTTTTTTCCTGAGTGCTCTCATGTCACAGCTTGATCCATATGGTCTTTTCTGGCAGTGAAAGGGAACCTTGTTTGTGTCCTGATGGCTCTGTGCCTCCAGCAGCACAGCTGAGGGAGATGGTTTTAATGTGGAACAAGGACAGCATGGTGTACCCTACCGAGGGAGGATGAGTTTCCAGGCCCTGCCCATCACATCTGAGGAGAGGACAGGCATCACCCTATGTGAAACTCTTTTCCCCCTTGCTACATGCTGTGTTTCTAGGGTAACTAAGCCGGGGTAATGCTCAGCATTTCCCTAAACTCTGCTTTTCATACCTAATCCTCCACACTCTGCCTGGCTTTGTCTCCTCTCTAATTCTGACAGGGTCCTGCTGGGAGTGGGTGCTGTAGACTCCCTCCCAAGGGGCTGAGCAAGCAGTAGGGACAGGAAAAGCAAATTTTCTCACACCTTTTTGATCCCCAGGGCTTCCCCAGCCACAGGGGGGTATGCAGTGGCCTGGGAAGCAATAGCAGCAGCTCGTTTCCAGTGGCATGAATTGTAATTTTGTGAGAGTAGCTGATGCCAAAGGGAACAGGACAGATCAAGGCAGGGGTGGATACAGCACTGCAGCCTTGGCTCCCCAAAGGCCTTGTGCCGTGCAGGGATTTTCCAGCTGTGGGGAAAGGCAGCACAGAGCAGCCGAGATTGAGCCATGGCCTCCCCTGGGGTCCCTGTTGCAATGTCACCTCTGTGCTCACTCCACTGCAGACCCCAGTTTGGTGGGACTCCTCTGTGGCTGGCCAAACTCACCAGCACTGTGGAGCACCCAGGGCACTGCAGGGAGTCTCCCTGGCAGGGTTTGAACACCACCTGTGGGGCTGTGTGTGCCTAGAGGCTGCAGCCCTGTCACCAGCTCCCAGTAAGGCCAAGATACTGTCCTACTCCATCCCTCATCCACTCACCAGCATATTTCATTATAATTCCATGCCCAAGACTTTCCCCCTAAGCTTTGTGCATCCCCACACAGCCTTGTGGGGCCTGGAAAGGAGCAGGGGCTTTGTGCCTGGAGCCATCTCTGCAGTCACTGCTTGGGAATGCAATGTGGGGGCCAAACTCAGCCACCCTGCATGGCCATGCTGACTCTGGTCTCCTCTCTCTTTTGCAGATGTTCATGAGGGCACAGTTTGACTACGACCCCAAGAAAGACAACCTGATCCCCTGCAAGGAGGCAGGACTGAAGTTTCAGATTGGTGATGTGATTCAGATCATAAACAAGGATGACAGCAATTGGTGGCAGGGCCGGGTGGAGGGCTCCTGCACTGAGTCAGCAGGACTCATCCCTTCTCCAGAGCTGCAGGAGTGGTAGGTCCCTGGATGTGCCCAGAAGGGCTGGATCTGGGAGTGGAGGAGGGAGCTGTGACCCTGTGCTATCAGGAGTTGGTGTTGGGCAACACCAGTGTCACTGCTGGGACAAGGAGGAAAATGCCCCCTTCATGTGCTGCAGGGTGAGCCTTTGCCTGTCCCAGCAGTCAACCTGTTTCTCTTGCATGTCTGAGGGACAATCCTGCTGTTGTCCCAGGGCTTGGGGTGACAGCTGGGCCATGGTGGTGTCCTCCTCTCTTGGCAGGCGTGTGGCGAGTGTCACCCAGCCCAGCCAGAGTGAATCCCCAAGCTGCAGCCCCTTTGGGAAGAAGAAGAAGTGCAAAGATAAATACCTGGCCAAGCACAGCTCAAGTAAGTGTGAACAGGGCAGTGAGCTGCCAATCCCCAGCCCTGGCCATCCCCCTGCCTCTGGGCAGAGCTGGGTCTGTCCTCCATGGGAGGACACAAACAGCCCAGCTGTGTCAGCACTGGAATCTCAGGATACCCCACAGCTGTCAGCTTTTTTTGAGTCTCTTCTGCAGTCTTCATGTTCCTCATGTGGCCACAGCTGTGTTCCCATGTAGAGCATGAGGCCAGGACTGGCTCAGCACTGAGCTCCTGTGCTCTCCCCTGGTGACAATCCCTTGCCCTCCTGGCCCTGTGAGCTCAGTCTCCCGAGCCTCAAAACCCCCCAGGCTGCTGAACACAGGGCAGGCAGTGGCAGTGCTGCTGCTCAGCAGTTGGGGAGCACCCTGAACTGCTCCTGGTGAGGCAGGGAACTGCCCCTCAGCCACCCATGCAAGCACCCCATGCTAAACTGAGCAAAGAGCTGGCAGAGCTGGGTGCCTGGGGACTGCTGGCTCCTGGCCCAGCCTGCAGCTCCAACCAGCAGCAAACAAGGCTGTAAATCACCCAGATATATAAAGCTCCTCCAGCAGCAAGCTCCCTGCAGCATCCTGCTGCCTCCACCCCAGCTCCTAGGTCCTACTGTCCTGAGCAGAATTACTGAGCAAAAGCAGCCCTGGCTTCTTTGGCAGCTCCCCAGCAGCCACTCTGCCCCTCACGTGCTGCTTGCTGTTGGTGCTGCCCAATGTGGATGAGCTCCCAGGCCAGTCCTGACCACTCCTGTCCATTTGCCCTGGCTTTGGTGTGACACTGGTGTGGCCAAGCTAATTCTGACCCCTCCATGTCTCCTTTCTCCTCCACCCCAGTTTTTGACCAGCTGGATGTCGTTTCCTATGAGGAGGTGGTGAGGCTGCCTGCCTTCAAGAGGAAGACTCTGGTGCTCATTGGTAGGTCCTGCCCCAGGCAGCCTCTGCAGCACAGGGGCTGTGTGCTGGGAACCAGGGGGGACCAGGGGGAACCAGGACTGTGCAGGGGTTGGGGCAGCATGGCCCTTCAAGATCTAGTAAGGTCTGGGCAGCATTTCTTCAGCCTGCAGCAGTCATCCCATCTCTGACCCCCTCCATGCAGCATTGTGCATGGTCTGGCATCTGTGCTGCAATGCTGGGGAAGAGTTAATTCAGGCATTTGCAACTCCTGAGTATTTTCATGGAAAATCTCTATTAAAAGCAGCTCTGCAGTTGCACCAAAGCAAGCACTCCCACACTGTGGGGACTGAGCACTTGGTGGTGGACTCCACGGGCATGGGCAGCCCACCCAGTCCAGCCAGGCTGGTTGCTCTGTGGCAGCAGTCCTATCTACAGCTGGGACTGGAGATGAGCATCCCCAGGGCACAAAGAGCCTCTTGCAGGGCTGGAAGACACCACAGACCAGCCCAGAAAGCACATCTTGGGCAGGGCCCAGGCCAAGCTCTGCACTTTCTGTCAGACCCAGAGCTGTGGAGGGGCCCCAGCATCTCCCACCAGGCTGCTCTGAGCCCAGCTCTAGTGTCCATCTCTCTCTCTCTCTTTTCAGGGGCCAGTGGTGTGGGTCGTAGCCACATCAAGAATGCTCTGCTCAGCAACAACCCAGAGAAGTTCATGTACCCACCCCCATGTAAGTACCAGCACAGGCTGCATTTCCTCTCACCTCTTCGATCCAGGACCTTCTGACAGCAGGTGGGAGGTGGGGAGATGTTCCTCCAGCACCACCAAGCCCCTGAAGTCAGAGGTCCCCATGTGCAAGACCTCCCTGCCTGCAGTCCCACATGGACCCACCTTTACCCACAGAGGCTGCAGGGCTGCTGCCACCCTCACTCTTTTCCATCCAGTGCTTGTGCCCAGCTGGCTGAGGTCTCTACTTGTCCAAAGCAGGAAGCAGTTAACAGGGGACTAGTACAGCTTATTCTTGATGCCTGCTCCACTCTGTTCCCCTCTCCTTCTGGGGGCCAGCATTCACCTTCTCTCTCCCTCCCCAGACACCACACGGCCCCAGAAGAAGAATGAGGTGGATGGGAAGGACTATTACTTTGTCTCCACCGAGGAGATGACCCGGGACATCTCAGCCAATGAGTTCTTGGAGTTTGGAAGCTACCAAGGAAACATGTTTGGCACCAAGTTTGAAACAGTGCACAAGATCCACCAGCAGGACAAAGTCGCTATTTTGGACATCGAGCCCCAGGTAGGGAGCAGGGGAAGGGGTGGGGGACAGGGGCTGCCACAGACTGAACTACCTGGGTGCTGGCTGTGACTATTCTTGCCTTCTCTTCCCAAAGGAAAAAAACTGCAAGCCCTGGGGTGGCATTTCCATTCCCAAGACATGGGTACAGTGAGGGTGTTCCCTGTCACAGCACGCACCTGGCTGTGACAGCAAGGCCACGGCCAGGCTGCTGTTGGGAGTGGGGTGCAGGGACCCTTTTCCAAGAGTGCACCCAGTGAGCTCATGGCTCCAAAGAGCCCCCACTGCATCACAGGCACCATGGCAGCTGTGCTTGCTCCCAGGGAAGGGAGCTTCCCTGGGGAAGTGCCACACTTTAACTGCACCCCTCTCTCTCCACAGACCCTCAAGATCGTCCGCACGGCCGAGCTCTCCCCGTTCATAGTCTTCATTGCCCCCACAGACAAGGCAGAGGAGGTGAGTGGCAGGGTGTCCCCTCCTGTCCCCCTCTGGTTGGGCTTCTTGGTCCATGGCAGCACCTGCTGCAGCAACCCAGGGCTCCCCATCAGCACATTCCTGTCTGCTTGGCGTTTGGTGGTCCAGAGCTCAGCCCAGAGAACAGGAGCTGCCAATTCCTGCAGCTGTAAACTCAGCACCCCCATCCCAGCAGCATAATCACAGTGGGGAGCACAGTCGGGGCAGGACCATTTATCCTGCCATCAGCTATGCAAATAGACACACAAACAACTGCTCCTTTCATTCTTTTCCTCATTAGGATGCTGATCCCTTTAACGTGAGGATGAAAGCAGCACTGATAGCGCAGTTAACTCATTCAGTGCCAAGCATCAGGCTGTAGCCACAGGCTGTCACTTCCCAGGGAGCCCCCTGTGTGCAGGGATGCTGCCTACCCTGCCCTATACCCCAGCCTGGCAGGGAGATGGGAAGACAGAGGCCAACAAGAAAACCCAGAGCTGTGCTCCTCCTGGAGTCAATGGCAACAAGGCCACCTCTTCCAACCTATTGAGTTTGTGTTTGTAAAGCTTAAGCTACAGATGGTTTTAGGGATATTTATGCAACCTTCAGAGCAAGGTTGTGCAGGTATTTAGAGGTACATTAACTGCCTGATGCAGCAGGCTGAGGACAGATCTCAGAACAGAAAGGGCCACTCTTGTCACCCACCGCTGCCTCCATCCAGAGAGGAAATCGCATCCTGCTGCAGTGGGCAGGGCTGCCAGGCACTAAATATAACCCTGCAGCTCAGCTCACTCTGAGGAGGGATGCGGCAGAGTTAATGTGACCCCGCAGAGCTCACGTGAGTAAAAACTGCTGCTTGCCCTCCCTCCCCTCTCCACCCCCAACAGCTGCTGGCTTCATCCACAATATAGAAAAAATTAATTTTATAACAATAGATGAATATTTTCAGTAACTCTTTCAAGATGAAGGTAGCTAAGCAGTATCTTGGTTTTTTTTGTTTGTTTTAATTGTTCAGTTTTTTGCCCCTAGGGTAATAATTATATTTAAAGTTTGTCAGTGTTGAACTGAACACCTTAAAGACACAAGCCTGCTGTGCCCCGAGGGAGGGTGTGGTATTACAAATAACACTGTGCCATCTGTAAAATGTTTTTAGTGCTGATCACTAAAGCTATCAGTATTGTGATATAAACCCAAGTGGTCTAACAAAAAAGGACATAAAGACTGGTCTGATTTAGCCTATTAATATATTTTTAGGTCTACTTCATCTGTTGATAATAGATATAATTATATAATAGATATGATAATTAATATAATCTAATAATACCCATTCAGGTCTATTAATATCTGCACAGAGCAGAGCTCAGTGAGCACTGCACCCCAAGCTATCCCTCCTCTTTCAAGCTCCATTAGGGGAATATGTGGAAATGGTCTGGACCTCATTGCCAGGGGCAGAACTGCCCAGGGATTCACCCCTGGGATGCACATACAAGCTGTACTGGCAGGAGGGAAGAGGCAGCTTTGCTTTTACTGTCAAAGTACAGCACTAAAAACCCAGCCAAAACCAGGGGAGAGGCTGGTAAAGCTCTGCCAACTGGTGCTGTTCTGGTGAAAAACCAGTGGGAAGGGAGCATCCTGCAGGAATCCCACCTCCAACCCAGCCTGAGGCCTGGAGCTGGTGACAATGCCCACCAGAGCACTGAGCAGCTTGCTGCTAGTGAACCCTCTCCCTGGGAGCTGCCAAGGGGAATTTTAAAGGTAAATATGAGAGCCAGCAGGTCTGGCCTCACTCTAGCACCACACAAAGTCCAGCAAAAGCCCCAGACACAAGCCCAGAGATCACACAACAGCTCCTGGCCCATCAGACAAGCTCTAAGGATTCTCTGTGCTGATCCTTCACAACCACTGGAGCTGTTTTGGTGTTTGGGAGGGTATTTCCTGGTTGGGTGTGCTGTGAAGTTCCTCCCCTGAGCTCTGTCTGTCCCTTGCAGTCGGAGGCTCTGCAGCAGCTCCGCAAGGACTCAGAGAGCATCCGCAGCCGCTACGCGCACTACTTCGACCTGTCCCTGGTCAACAACGGCGTGGAAGAGAGCCTCCAGCTGCTGCAGGAAGCCTTTGAGCAGGCCTGCAGCTCTCCACAGTGGGTGCCTGTCTCCTGGGTCTACTGAGAGGGCGCCCGAGCCCAGCTGCTTCCCATCAACCATCCTGCAGCCACTGGGAAACACCTCCTGAGCTTCCCCTGCCCCACAGAGCCCAGCACAAATCCCCTTCTCTGCTGCTCCATGGACATGGTCTCGGTTCACACATTCTCACAGGGTGCCCACAGCTCCTCTCCTGGGGGAACAAACACGGCCACCTCCTGTGGCACTGCAGGGCAGGGGCTACAGCAGAGCCCAGGTTAGCTCAGAGCACAGCTCCCTGCCCTCCCTGGGGCAAGGGAAAGCACAGTCCTGCTGTAGCACCCAGCTGATCTTCCCTGCAGCAGTCAGTCCCAAGGGAAGTGGCAGAACGGGGTTTTTTTCCAGGCAGATGGCTCCTGAGATGGCAGGAATGCACACAACTCAAACCTTTCCTGATGTCCATGAGGCTTCAAGGAAAACCTTAGGCTTCTCCCAGACCACACCAGAGCTCCTCCATCCAAGGGTTTCCTCTCACAAATGCAGATGATGAATGTGGCATGGAGCACCCCCAGGCAGACCTCACCCCATGTTCCCAGGCTGGGGTTTTCTCATTCACCCCATGCAGCCATAGGTGTAAAAACTCACTGTATTGGAATTCTCACCGTGCAGCTTGGATTGTTACTGCCTGGCCAGAGAAACTGGGCAGCAGCTGAGCCAGTCCCACAGACCAAACCCCAGAGGGACTCTTCAATGGGTAAATTACATCCAGCCACAACTATCTTGTTGCATGCAGTAGAAAAGTGTCTACAAAGATCATCCAGGCATGTTTTCCAGTCTAGGGTGTCTCTCACACTGTATGCAAACGTGAAAGCCATGCTCATGTGGGTTTTGTACTGACTCACAAGACCACCATGTCTGGGAAGTGTCACCACATCCACCATGTAGGTGAAAAAATCTCATTTGTGTGTTCAGTCAGCTATAGGGGCAAGGGGAAGTTGGTTAAAAAGTCTTGTGCAATTTTTTTTTTTTAAGGATGCCAAAAATAAAAATTTATGTGCAATAGGGACCTTCGTTCTGATCCACTGCAGGGAAACAATGAGCAGCAATAAATGTGTGCTGAAACATTGCCATGGCTGGTGTTTTACCTCTCAGGCTGGGCACTGACAAAGAAATGAATGTCAAAGGCCCTTCTAGTGATGGATCTCATCAATGTGACCATTTCTCTGCTACAGCAGCTGCTTCAGGAGAGGAGCACATGGTAAAATCTGCCCCCCTGCCCCATAAACACCACTGACGTTTCAGGAGGAGCCAGAAGAGCAAGAAAATCACCTGTTCAAAACCAGTTTTATTTCTTTTTTGTAAAAAAAGAGTAAATAAAAATGGACCTTTTTTCTTTTTCCTGCTCAGGTTGTAACACCCACCACAGCTGCTGTCCCCACTGCCTGCATCTCCAGCACTGGAGGGGAGGACAGACTGTTAAGACTAAAGCAATGCACGAAGTTAAACCAACATTTAACAATTTAACAGAATCTCTGCAGGGATGAAACTCGGAACAAAACAGCCTGGGGCTCCTTCCCCATTAAAAGGAGCTAAATCCTGGCTCAGCACTACCCCTTGTGACAGAGGAGAGACCTTCCACCCCCAGCAAGTCATTCCTGATAGGTTAGCAACAAATTTATCTGAAACCGTTCAGTGCCCCTTGGCAGAGCTGCCTCTGACCAAGTCCAGTCCCAGCAGCATGAAGATGATGTTGGTCAGTCACCTCCTGCCCTCCAGCCACATCCCCACCTCCAGCCTTCAGAGCACACTGGGCATCAGAACCAGGCAAGGCAACCAAAAGCTTTGCAATCCAACAAATGGGTAGAGAAGAGCAAAGAGCCAACAAAAGGGACACAGTGCCCAGGTCACTGAGGCTGCTGGGCTTGGGAATCAGCACACAATGAACAAGCATGTCCTGGTGCCATAAGCAAAAAGGAGGAATTAAATTTTCTAATCCTTTCATGATAAAGGTAAAAAAAGGAGTGAAAAATAATCTGGGTGGACTATTCTTATTTAACTGAAGGTCAAGCCAAGCACGTGGCCAGGTTAAAACAAGACATAGTCCTTCAGAAATAACGGATCTGACTGTCCCCATGCAAAGCCATTCACATGGGCTGTGACAAAGCCACTCCTCCAGGCAGCAACACATTCTTTAACTGTCAGGTAACAGCTTCAGCCTTGGGAGGAAAGGAAGAAAGAGGCAGTACATGGGGAAAGATTATTCCACCCTCTCTAGGTGAAAACAGAGACCAAGGAAGAGCCAGAAGCTACAGTTTCCCTGAAGATACCACTTCTGTTGGCATCATGGTGCTCAGCTTTAGAGAACAATCCAGTGCAGGGACAGCGAGGCACCCTGCTCCTCTGGCAACCCTTAAAACAGGATGAAGAGGGGCACCTGAGCAGGGCAAACACCCACTCATATAAACAGCAGAAAAGAACTTGGAACTTGTTGGCTCCTCTGCCATGCAGCCAGTCCTCCTCAAGGTCTAAAACTCTTCCCTCCTTTCTGATGAGGTTGCCTGCTTTGGAACCAGTTGTTTAATCCGAGCTCTCTTCTACCTCCTTATGTTTCTTCTTCTTCTTCTTGCTGCTGCTGGTCTCGCTGGTCTGTGGAGAGGTTGGAAAGGTCAGGAAGCCTTTAAAAAGGAATCCCCCACTGCCCATTTCAGGAGGAACAGCTCCACCCCAGAAGCAGTGCAGGCTCCCCATGGCACAGCACCACCCTCCCACAGGGACCCCTGACAGTACCAGAGCACACAGATGGCCTGGCAGGAACCCACCAACAGTCCTGGGTCACCTGCCCTATCTCAGTTTAAAATGCACCTCTAATACATCCTCAGGCACAGAAAGCCTGGCACTGTGGACACACACTGCAGGCTGCTGCTCCCTTAATCCTGGAGGTAATTAGGGACAGACAGCAATGTCTGTCATGTTCAGTACCCAATTACATACCCTCTCTGTCTGTTCTCCCCCACTCTCAGCTGCCTCTTTGGCTTTCTTCTCTTTCTTCCTCTTTTTCTTTTCCTTTTTGCTCAGCTCCTCTGGTGGTGGGGTGGCAGGGGACGGTGGGGTCACAGCTTCCTCATTTTCACTCTCTGAGTCTCGTTTTCTCTGTGGGGGGAACACATTGTCAGACACACCAACACCTTCCAACAGAGCTCAGGTGAGGGGAAAACTCATTGCCTGATTCAGTACAACTTCATTTAACAACAGGGTGACTTGCAGACTCTCCAGCATACACTGTCTAGGATTTCCTTCTGCCAGAATTGCCCCTTGTATTTTTCAGTGTTTCCTGTATCCCAAATATTAGTTTAAAACACTGCAGCCCCTTTCCAAGGGCATGCAAAAGCCCTGAGTTAGGCAATTTTAGGGGCAACTCTTGCATGGACGTTTCTGCAGCTCTCTGTAATCTCCAAAAAGTTCTCTGGCACAACAAATCTCTGTTGTGGCTCCATACAATATATTTTCTTGTGTTGTGTTGAATATAGCCAGGGCCAGTGGCTTGGTGGAGCTGAAAATTGTGCCCTGGGTGGTAGGAAATTGCTGGAGCCCCAGGCAAGGAACTGAATGGGCACTGACCTTGTGCCTAACAAAGGGCATGGAAGACCCTGGACTAAAAATCATCATTAGACCAAAATGCAGGTGCAAGGTATGTGCAGATAATGGGAATAACACAGGCATAAACTAAGAGCCAGACAGCACTGGCAGTACTCACTTTTGCAGCCCTGTCCACCTCTGGAGCAGCTTGGTGATCAGCAGCTGCTTCTTTCCCGGAAGTATCCCTGAAAGAAAAGATCCCAAGGTTGCACAGGACAGTCATTGCCTCATGCTGCTCTGGAGTGGTACAAATCCCTGTCCCCTCACAAGGGCTCTGTAACCCACCCCAGGAGCTGGCAGGGCCAGGGGTGTGGGGGAGACCTGCAGCCTGCACCAGACCAGCTGGGCTGGGCAACAGCACAGCCTCCCCCATTTACTTTAGCAGACTGACTCCCTCTAAAACCACAGCAGGCTAAAAAGGGATAACTGTCTGCTCAGGGCCTTTCCTTCCAACACACTCCAAGAAATGCAACTGCATCCCACAGGCCCAGACAGCCTTGGGCCAAGCCTGACACAATCCATGTACAAATAGCAGCACCCAGCCCAGCCCTTGCTGCACAGTGGGACAACCCTGTGGGAGCCACACACCCAGTACCCACCTGTAATCCACATATTCCCTCATCCAGGACTCTGGTGTGCTCTCATTGGGCTTTCCATGCTTGTCCAACAGACCCTTCTGGATCATCATCTTCTTCTGACTGGCCTGAAAGCAAAGTGCAACAAATCAAACTGCAGCTCCAGGCAGGAGAAATCCTCCCTCAAGCTAAGAGGAGGGAATCCAGCAACAAGCCAAGCCAGTAACTACAGAATTACCTATTTACCACTGTTCCAAGGACCTTAAAACAAATGAGACAAAACATCCCCTGCACAGAAGCCTTTATCTCAGACAAGAGGCATCTTTATCAGTAAATAATGGCTAATTTGATGGGGGAGTCACAGCAACAGTAACACAACTGCACATCATGGAGTCTGGATCTTTGACTGGGTTATTCCAGCTTAATGACCTGCAGCATTTGAGCTGGACCACTTGTTTGCAAGGTTTTGCAAGGGACTCAAACTGTCCTGCATTACCCCACCCTTGCCATGAGACAGATGTGTAGGCAGCCCCAAAGCTTTCACCTGAACCACAGGAACAGGGTGAGCCACAGCAACTTGACAGCAAATTTTGAGTCCAACCTGCATCAGGCCAGCCTGGCTGCTGTTAATCTACTACCACATGCCTGATGTGGGAGAGGAACCCAGCACTCTGTTCCCACTGCTCCTGTCCTTCAGGCACAGTTTAGTGTCACACACACAATGTGCATTTAAGCAGTGTTGCACCAGAAGGAAAAGCTCCTGCCCAGCCCCTCCAGAGCCATCAGCATGGGGTGATGGATGAAGGTCATCTTTGCACAGAGTGCTAATGCCATCCACTTCACATCATTTGGCTCTTTACCAGAGGAGGGCTGGTGCTGTACAGATCTGAGGAGCCCATGCCTGAACACCAGCAGCAGCCCCAGGGCTCTTTTGGGAGGGAAAGCCTCACTCCCACCAGCACTGGGCTGCCACCCAGTAGTACAGTTTTAGCCCTGGCACTGGGAATTGCCACCATCATAGCTCCAGGAGACCACAGCAGAATTACAGCAAGGCCTGAAGCAGATACAGGCACAGCTCTGCCGAAGAGTCCCACATCCACCTGGGCTCCCAGCACTGCCCTGGGACTGACCCCACGCCCACAGCAGCACTCACCTTGGGGCCCAGCCCCCATTTCCTGGGATATGTGTCTCTCTCCATGATCACTCTCTTGATCTTTGCCACGACGCCGTGGTCACATGTGGAAATGACTGCTGTGGTCATCAAGGCAATGGCTGCAGGAGCAGGCATGGACGTCAGTAACTCTTGAACAGCAGAACTGTGACAGCCAATTCTGCCTCTGTCAGCACAAAGGCCACCAACACCCCCCACCACTGTCACCCCAAGGACTCACTGACTGTCACACAGCTTCTCTGAAGACCCTGCTTAGAACTGGGCACCCCTTCAAGTCAAGCTGGCAGCTGCTGGGGTCCCTTTGCACTGATCTACCAGGAGGTGTGAAGTTCCTGGTGGCAGTATGTGATCAGACCTCATCCCTCGTCCCAGTGAGGATGGAGCCCCCAAAGAGGGGCTCCAAGCCTGCCAGCACTGCTCCCCTCCTGCAGGCAGGCAGCCAGCCACACAGCACAGCAGCCCCCAGCAGCACACTGGGACACTGCAGGATGTCTGGAGGCTGCACAGCACCCAGAGCCTAGAACAGGAGCTGGGCTGCTGCAGGAGGACAGCTCCAGTGCACTCAGAGAATGGATAAACTGTGTCATCACCTCACACACTGCACACCTGAGCATCACACAGCTGCTGAACCCCTCACACCTTGCCAGGACTGATGCAGCCACTGCTGCTTAACATCCTGCCCAAAAACAGCTGCCTTGGGCCCACATTCCCTATCAAGAAACACTAATTAAACCTTCTGCACATGGGAACTAATTTGTGGTGCCTTTACTGTCACACTGTGTTATTTCTGCAGTTAGCTGGACACAAGGAGGAGGAGGCAGTTCATACCTAGGCAGATGGCTTCTCCTTTTGTGGTGATGACAACAATCTCCTGATTGAGCTCAATCCCATCCTCATACCGCAGAACACCAGGCAGCATGATCTTGGCTCCATAGCAAATGGCATTAACCTGAAAATGTAGGCAATGGGAGGGCTTAGAAATTATTATGAGAATCAGAGTACCAAGTGTCTCTAATTTTTAGCTTCCCACTGCCATGACCATCCCAGCAATACAAAAATGAATAGTAATTATTCCTTTTTGTCCACTACATAAAACTTGGGAGCTTTGGAAGGAGAAAGCAAAGCACCTATCACAGCAAACAACCGAGGCAGATCTGTTGTTATGAGGCAGATCTCTCATAACCATCAGCATCCTCCTCAAGTGAGCAGAGCAGATCCTCTGTCATTTAATTCATGGCTCCTGCATCTTAGTGCTGCTCTGGCAGCAGCCCATATGAGGTTCTACACAAATCACCATCAGGACAGAACTGGACATCACACAGCTCCTGATCCCCTGTGAATTCTATCAGCTGCACAAGTCAGGAGGACACTCTGCAGTCTCTCTGTCCCCTGGCACTGCCTCAGGAACTCACTGCACTGTCTTTCATGACGAGCCTCTTGTGTGAAGTCAGCAGCTTCTCCAGGGGCAGGATGACCCTGCGCAGGTAGCTCTCATCCTTGTTGTTGTCGTACTGCCACTGGGCATCCAGCACGTCGTGCATGGTCACCATGTTGTCCTGCAAAGACAAAACCCTTCTAAACTCTCCCACCAGCTTGAAACATGCACAAGAGAATAGATGAAGTCCAGCAGCAAATAGTGTTTGAAAAAGGGAGTAAAACCAGATGGCCACCATAAGCATGAGAACACAAATGAGTAAAGAATACTTTCCATCAGCCTGGCTTGAGCTACCAGACTTCAACCTTCCTAATCTCAGACAGCTGAGCCACAGGAATGAGCCATTTCAACCTTCCTTATCTCAGACAGCATTTGGATCTACGGTCTAAGGTCTGCTCACATGAAACTTTTAAATATGACCTAACTTAAATTCCTGGGGCTCCTAGACAGAAGTTAGTGAGCAGAAATCTAAATTAACCAGCTCTTTAATCTGTGACATGGAATAAATTCTGAGGCAGCTCTGAGCACCCAACACCTGGAATTCAGAAATAACCCAGTGATTACAGCCGTGCTAAGAGCACAGATGGGTGGGGAAGCACTTGCACTCTGATACTGCTGATTTGCAAAAAAAAGAAATTAGTTCTGGAGTTTGGACCAGCAGCAGGATCTATGACCAGAATGAAAAGAACTGTACAAGTGTCCAAGATCACACAAGACTGCATCTCCCAGGCTCATTCCAATGAACCACACTCCCTGAGCTGTGCTGACTCCAAGCAGTCACTTCACACTCCTGATCTCATGGGACACTGGGGTCTGTAGGCTGAGAAACACAGGTGACATAAAACAAACTTTCAGCCACCACAGTGCACTTCTCAGTCACTCACTGTCCCAAAGTTTAATTACCAGAACAGGAGCAACATCCTGAACTGAACTCAACACTTTGGTTACAGCCCATCTACACAGCAAGAGCTCTCACTGTCTGGGGGCTACTCACAAAACTCCTCCCTGAGCTTGAACCTCCTGTTAACACTGTAAAACTCACGGAGTCCCAAGGAATTTGTGCAACTGTGACAATTTCAGGTGGGCTGGGTACAGTTTGAGTGCCACAGTACCGTCTCTCCCAGGATGCCCGAGCGGACTCTGCGCAGCTCTTGCATCTGGCCCCCCACGCCCAGCAGCAGCCCCAGGTGCACGCAGAGGGTTCGGATGTATGTGCCTGCTTCACAGCTCACCCAGAAGATACCTGAAAGGCACGACAGGATAGAGTTTTTAAGCAGAAAATAAACCAAATCCTTCAAGAGAAGCTGTATGCCCAGCCCTTCCCAGAGCCATCAGCATGGGGTGATAGATGAAGGTCATCTTTGCCCTGAGAGCTAATGCCATCTAATTGACATCATTTGGCTCTTCTGTGAAGGGTGCAACAGCACAAAAAGAGATGAAATTTGCTTCCCAGCACACCAAAGCAATGCATGAAGCAGTTACTGCTGGACAATGGGAGGTTTTAGGTCTTAAGACTGCCAAAAGCAGCCTGCTTCACAGAAAATTTTATCAGTTGTCAGTTTTAAAAGGAAGAAGGCAGGAAAGCCCTGTTGTACCTAATCTTCTCTCAGGATCATACTCCACCAGCTTGCTCTCATAGATGGTTCTGACTCTCAGTTGTCGTTTGACAGCAGCAATGAGGGGTGGCCGCTGGAACAGGGCACCTGTCAGGGTTTCTATGGCCTGAGGGAGGAAGAAGCAAGAGTTTACACCTGTGTCCTAATGCAGGAGCACCTTGGGGTCTGCAGCAATTGTATCCACTTCCAAGAGTGAGAAACCACAAGGTTCATCCTGATTTTGTGATGCTGTATTTAACAAAGCAAATCTAAGCCAGTGATGTGGTCAAGATGCCAGTGAGCACAGCCAGGATTTTTCCATTAGATGGCAGCATGTGATCAGACATCATCCCTCGTCCCAGTGAGGATGGAGCCCCCAAAGAGGGGCTCCAAGCCTGCCAGCACTGCTCCCCTCCTGCAGGCAGGCAGCCAGCCACACAGCACAGCAGCCCCCAGCAGCACACTGGGACACTGCAGGATGTCTGGAGGCTGCACAGCACCCAGAGCCTAGAACAGGAGCTGGGCTGCTGCAGGAGGGCAGCTCCAGTGCACTCAGAGAATGGATAAACTGTGTCATCACCTCACACACTGCACACCTAAACTCCATTCCTGGCCCCTCATCTCCCAGCACTCTGCATGCCAGATGCCAGCCTGGCTAAGAGCACGTGAGACTTACCCTGGCCAGCTGAGCCTCACTTTCAATGGCATTGTGCAGCCGAACAATTCCCACATACTCTTTGCCTGAAAGAATGACAAGAGCAGTCAGGAGTGGCCGCTTGCATTTGATGTTGACCTCAAGGTCCATCCTGCTTCATAGGCATACATTCCCAGAACCCTGAAATCCTAGCACCTCTTCTAGGAAATAGGCATGGTTTATTACAAAGTTGGTTATTCTTCCAGGGAAATAAATCTAAGCTACATTTATTGCTTCTCTGGACTCATAGAAGCTGAGGCAGTAAGTTCAACGGGTACATAAAACCATGTCAGAGGTGTTTTCACTGATTTATAACAGCCCAAGCACCAGAGAAGCAATGAAAAACCACCTGAGACAACATGGATGTGGACTCAGTGGCTTGGAATAACATACAACCCTTAAATTCACGGCACTGAAAACTAAGATTGGCCTTTAAAAGTTTTAGGAATCTCCATTTTGTCTCCAAAAGCACTTCACACATCCCCAGTCACTGTAAATAGCCCTGAGCACCAAACCAACCTGCGCTCTGTTGGGATTTGACCAGGCGTGTGGCCCTCTCGATGCACACAATGAGGCACCCGGTCACCTTGGGATCCAGGGTCCCACTGTGCCCCGTCTTCTCCACCCGCAGGATGCGCCGGATCCACGCCACCACCTCGTGGGAGGATGGGTTGGAGGGTTTGTCGAGGTTAATAAAGCCAGACCTACAGTGCAAAATGGCAGGGAATGGGAGCTAAGCATCAGGGCAGACATGGCAACAGTGCAGTAACACAGAAATACTGTCCTGGTTGCAAAGAAATGTATTTCTATACAGCCAGATAAGCAATGAGCCTCCCAGCAGCTCTCAGTGAGCCCACATAACCTGCTCCATGCACAACAGCTGATATAATCCATGGTCCAATCCAAGAATCCAAGGAATTCTCCCTGGCCCTATCACTACTCTGCATTTAAAAAAATCCCCAAATTCTACAAACTCAGAGCACTTCCAAAGCCCAGCAGGCCAAGGGATTTTTCCAAAGACCCCAGAGAATTCCTTAGGTGGTTTGCACGTTCACCCACAGACCTGCTACAACCCCAATAAAGAAAACTATAAGAAAACTTTATAGGGAGAGACCAGTGGGTCCTGATTAAATGTTTACTGATTATGGAAAGGCACCGAGTGAAGAAGAAAGGTACAAGGGGAATCCAGACAGAAAATATTTTGAAGGTATTGACTGTGAAAGAAAAATAAACCACTCTGGCCTGTATTGCACTCACCTAACATAGTCAGAGATCTCTCTCTTCAGGGGATTAGAACCGGAAGGAAGAGGTGTGTAGTGTGCTGTCCTCACGTTTAACTTGTCAAAGTTCTACAAAATCCAAGCAAAAGGTAAAGGTCTTTTTAAAAGGTGTTTTTAATCTCCCTTGATTTCAGTATAGCTGTGCTGCAGTACATCTCCCCAGATATACCGGGTCTGATTTGTACATTTTAGTGATACAGCCACTTCCAAAATGAAAATAACCCAACAATAAAACCACGATAATATTTTACAGAAATCGAGAAAAATAGAAATCCTAGACTGAAGGAAATGGGAAAGCAGCACAATATATGCATTGACAATGCAGGATAAACCAAACGTGCCTCAGCAGAAGTAACCTGGATGTCTACACACACCACAGACCATGGTCAGACCCAAATTAAGAACTCAAGAAATATGGCGGGATCTTTCCAAAGCATGGAAAACTCAAAAAAACTTAAATGAAACTACTGGAGAGACTTTGTAACAGGATTTCTGCGGGCAGAGCACCACGTGTGCGGCTCCCTGCAGCAGGGTTACACCTCCAGGGGCAGAGGACAAAAGAAGCGGGAGCACGAGGTTGAGCAGAACCCGCCCTACCTTCAGCAGCAAGGGCCACTGCGACGTGTCCAGCTGGGCCACCCGGGACTCGGGCTTGATGAGAAAGTCCTCGGTGTGCTGGATGTCCTGGGGGGATGTGAAATGAAGCGGGATCAGCGCGGGAAAAACCGGCGGGCCGCGCTCCCGCCGCCGCCTCTCCACGTGGCCCGGGAGGCTCCGCTGGCACCACGCGGGGCGGCCGCGGGGACGGAGCGGGGAGAGCCCGTCCCAGCCCTACCCACGGCCCCCGGAACGCGTCCCCACGGATGGGGCTGGGGGAGCCCCCCCGGCACCCCGAGCTCGGCCCGATAACCCCGTCCCCGCCCGCGCTCACCGCTACATCATCATCGGCCAGCGCCCGCTTCTCCTTCTTCCGCCGCTTCTTCGCGCTGGAACCTGCGGGAGCGACACGCCAGGAGTGAGCGCGGCAGGGCGGGCAGGGGAGAAGGGTAAAGGCCCAGGGGGGGCAAACCCGCCCGCAGACCCTTCCCCGAGCTGCGCAGCGCCGCGCCGGCCCCCAGCCCTCCCCGTGCCCGTCCCCGCCGGGGCTCCCCGCGCCCCCGCCGGTCCCCACCGCTGCGCACCGTCCCCGTCCGCCATGGCCGCGCCGCGTGCTGTCCCCGCCGCCGGCAGCGCCGAGCCCGCCCCGGACCGCCCCGTCCCGCCGGGCCCCGCGCCGCCGCGTCACCGGCACCGCCCCGCACCGCCCCTTCCGCAGCCCTCGGACCGCCCCCGGCACCGTCCGTCCACCGCGGAGTTACAGTTCTGGTAACGCTTTCGGCTGTTGGAATTTAAAAAGGACACGGCATCCACGGCTAGTTTAGCCATAAAATAACTCAGTTATTTAATAAATAATCCAGTTCGGATCCGCGCCTTTCTCAACTACCGTTTTACCGTTATCAAAAAGTGGCTCGTGCTATTTAAGGCTTCTTAAAATTACCAGCTGCTCTGTTTGCGTTTTAGAGGGGAAAACGGCAACTTCCTCATTGTTTAAGTTTGCAAGGTGAAGAACACTTGAAAAACAAACACTGGAAAAGCGTTTGAAAGAACTGCTGGCTCCAGACGCAAATATTAAAATCAGATGTAATACCACTATAACAGAATTACCTCTTACCTGGGCTTCTCTCCCAGGTGTACAAACGGGATTGCCTTCCTTCCAAAAGCCTCAGCCTCTGGAGGTCTCTGGAAGTGCTGGCTGAGTGTGTGTGTTTCACTGATCAGTAGCTGGGTATGCTAGAATTGCTCTTTATCCACCCAACATGCACACCCCAGGGCATCTCCAGCTCCCAGGATAAAGCCTGCCCTGCTTGAGGTTGTGTATTAGCACTGGAATTTAGCAAGGCCTGTACCCAACAGCTGAGTGCACCAAACACAGTGGGGTCTCCTCTAAAGAGCAGCTGCCTTCAGCCAAAGGTCCCAAGAAGTAGAGAGCAAGAGACAGAAGTACCCCAGAGCCAACAGATACAGCTGAAAACCAAGCAAATAGTCCACATTCCAATAACTCCTGTAACTTCACCACCTCCACCATTAACTCCGTTCCCAAATTCCCTCAGCTGAAGTGGATTTGCCACCATGCAGGCTCTGTTCTCTGGGTTAACAGCAGCTACAGTCTGGCCACCATCACCCCAGGAACCACTTGCAGGTCAGTGACCAACTCCTTCCACCCACCACAAAACTCAGGGCCTCGTGTTGGCTGCAGTGCCAGTTGTTTCCAGGAGGGGGATAAATGAAAATCTTATTTTTGTATGGGGTTTTTGTTTGTTTGTTTTTTAAGAAAAAGCAACTCTAACAACATTTGATTCCTAAATACCCAAATCCTCCAACACATGCAAATTGCAGCCAGTCTTTTAATGAACAGCTTCCTTCTGCCCTGAAATGGCCTTTCTGCTTTAGGGTTACACTTTTTTCCAAGCATGACAACTTCAGTTCATACAGTGAGCAGTTTACTGTGACACAAGGCAAACGCATAGATGACCGCGTTCTCTCACCAACCATAACACTGCGTTACAGAACTCGTATTAAAAATAAATAACGGAATAGAGTCCGTGCTGGCACCGGCTGAAGCGACCAGTCCGACCTGTCCCAGCGGGCGGCGGCGCTCAGAGCCCCTGTCCGGCGGGGCTCAGCATCTCCTGCAGCACCAGGTGCAGCAGATGGTTCTGCTCGGCGCTCAGCAGCGGCCACAGCTCGGCCTGCAGCGCCTTCAGCGCCTCCGCGTCCTTCTCCTGGCACGCCAGCACCGCCGACTGCAGCAGCAGGAACAGCTCTGCCGGCAGGTAGCTGGCGGCCGGCGGCAGCCCCCCGCCCGTCCCGGTGCCGCTGCCGGTGCCCGGTCCGGCGTCGGGCGCCTCCCAGCAGTACTGCTCCAGCGTGCGGGCGTGCTCGGGCAGCAGCTTGGCGGGCGGCGGCTGCAGCAGGAGCAGCAGCAGCACCCGCGACACCTCGCAGCGCGCCAGCACGTCCAGGAAAGCTCCGCCGGGCGCTGCCCCGGTCCCGGCCGCACCGCCCAGCCCGGCCCCGGCCAGCGCCTGTGCCCGCGTCAGCGTGGCCAGAGCCCCGGCGTAATCGCGGGCCAGCAGCAGGCAGGAGGCGCGCTCGGCCAGGCAGCGCAGAGCCTGCAGCGGCAGCCGCGCCGCCGTCAGCAGCTCCGCCGCCCGCTGCAGGGGCGCGGCGGCGCGGGCGGGCTGTCCCGTGTCGCGGAGCGCCGCCGCCAGCTCCAGGCACGGCCCGGCCGCCAGCGCGGGCTGCCCCCGCTCCAGGTGCAGGCGGGCGGCGAAGGCCCCGCAGCTCTGCGCCGCCGCTACGTGCTCGCCGAAGCCACCGCGCAACCCCAGGCGCTGCCGCAGGTCCCGCTCCTGGCGCAGGAAGAGCCGCGCGGCCTCGGCCAGCGCGGCCGCCTCGGCGGGGCCGTGGAACAGGCTCTGGGCGCAGCGCGCCACGGCCAGCTGGCACCAGGCGGCGTAGGGAAGGCTCTCCTGGGCGCGCAGCTCCCGCGCCAGCGCCGCGAACTGCTCCGCCGCCTCCGCCACGTTCGGTTTCCGCAGGAACCGCCGCCGCAGCTTGGCCGACACCAGCCGGTACCGCGACAGGAAATCGCCGTCGCCGCCGAGCCCCGGCCCGGAGCCGCCCGCCCCGCCGGGGCCGGAGCCGCCGGCCGCCGACAGCATCGCGGGTCCAGCGCGGAACTGACGCGCCGCGCCGGGCCGCGCTCCGCCGCGCGCCGCCGGCCAATCAGCGGCCGCCCCGCTCCGCGCTGCCGGCCAATCAGCGTCCGCGCCACTCCACTGACCAATCAGCGCTCGCGCCGGTATCTCGTGACAGTGGGGCGTGGCGGGGACGCGCTACTGCAGGGGCGCATCCCCGCTGTCACCGCCTGCGATGGGCGTGGCCATGTGGCACAGGCCCCGCCCATGAGGCGCGGGTAAAGGCGGGAGCACCGCCCCAGGCACGCAGCGGGCCTGAACTGTGCTGCGCCCCCTTGCGGCGTGGAGGACCTGCGCTCCCGCCCCTGCTCCGGCCTCACCGGGAGAAGACGGGACGGGACGGGACGAGGAGTGGGACCGGGACCGGGACCGGGACCAGAACCGGGATCAGAACTGGGCGGGGAGAGGGCGATGCTCTGGAGCTCTTGAGGAGAACCGCAGGAGCCGGGTTCACGAAAGAAGAGTTCACTCAAATGGTAGTACGTGGGTGGGTGAGCCTCTTGGCCAAAGGATGTGTGGCGGCAGGAATTTTAGGTGACATCAAAGCGTGACAGGCAAACACTTGGACTAGAGAACTCTTGGGGTCCCTAAATAGATAAACCACGTCTGACTCGGAAAATCAACAGCGCTGGAAATGTTTCGTGACAGAGAGATTAAGTGAGCATTGGACCACGTGTGCTTGCGTGCTCCTCGCTTTTCCCTGAACATCTGCTGGAGGCTCGGCTTGGGCTGGCTGGGAGAGGCTGTCCTTGCACTCCCGTCCATATGATCACATGTACCCAACTGCACCCACCCTGCGAGCCGAGGTGACACGGCAGACACTCCTCGCTCCTGCTCTCTCCGCGGTCCTGAGTATCCCACCGGACAGGCTCGGTGGCACTGAGCTGTCAGTCTGTCCCAGGCCAGCTCAGCGATGTCACACAGCTAATGTGACAACTTTGCCTCCCGTGTCCGATCAGCGCAGGGGGGAAAGCTCAGCCCTCCCCAGCAGCGCGGGGCGGGCCCCCGGCTCTCACCGCGCCCCTTCCGCTCGCCGATGCCGCTGCCGGAGCGGGTCCCCGCGGCTGCCCGGAGCGGGGCCGGTTCTCCAGCCCCTCGCACCCCGCCATGGCTCTGTCCTGCGTGCTGAGGCCACCGCGCCGCCACCTCCGCCCTCCGCCGCTCGCCCTGCTCAGCCTGCCCGCTCGGCACCGCAGCCCGGTGACAACCACAGCAGCGACCTGGGAAGGGAAGAAAAAAGCCAGGGTGAGCTGCAGCCTGCCTGAGCCTTCCTGGGAGGAGAGGTACGGCTTTTCCGAAATGACCAAGCATGCTTTCAAAGCAGCAAGCACCCAAAGCTGTGAACGTGGTGGGTTGGGGGAGTTACTTCCACCATTCCAGTAGGAATAGAAGAGCCAGGGCTGGAGTCTGGCCTGGGGAGGGGATAGTGGAGAAGACAAATGAAAAGTTCTGAGAGGAAAGGAGCAGATAAATTGCCATACTGGCAAGCAAAAAGTGATTTGCAGTGCTGGAGCTCAGAGTAGTTGGCACTGGGTGCTTTGGAAGCAAATCTAAAAATCCTAGGTGAGCAATAGCTGCAACTTATCCAGCTGCGGGGTGGTGTTCTCATTGGCTCAGGGAGTCAATTATGAGTGCTTGAATCATATTAGACACCTCTTTTTTGTGAGACTTTTTAGGGTATATGTGTCTTTAATTTTTGTCCGTTTTTTTTAACCAGCTTTTATGTGTTTTGTTCTTGCTTGTTCTGCTTTGGATATGAGTAGTGGCAAATTCTGAGGTTTATCTCTAAATTTCTGTGTGGATGGCTGGGTCAGTGAAAATGGGCAGCTTGAAATTCCCTCCTGCTACATAAACACAGCATTTCACTGTGGTTCCCTGAGAGTCTGGGTGTTCACAGCCAGCCCTGGTGCAGAGCCCACACCAGAACAGTCCTGCCCATGAAGTAGCTGACAGGGATGTGATGCCATAGCAATCAGCTCTGGGCACTGCTTTGCTTTGTGCTCTCCAGGTTAGCAAATGCAGTGACACCACTGTGGAGACTTCCCTACCAAGAGCAGCTGCAGGTAAGATGTGTTTACACAGACTTTTCTCTGTTGTGTTATCCCCGGTGTCCCTCCTATCCTCTTGAGCAGTAAGCTCTTAGCATCTTAATGCTGCCAACTGTTCAGGCCCATTTACTGCTGCTTTAATCCTGTTGTTGTGAAGGATAGAACTGGGAGGTTCCTTGTAGTTCAGAGGATGGGCAGTTGCACAGTGATCCTGTCCTCTGTGGGACTGCAGCTTAGACAAAGTGTTCCAGGCCAGCATTTGGGGACCACAGACACAGGATTTTTCTTTCTTCCTGTTTCTCCAGGCAGCTGTAGTTATGAACAGGGCAGGGTTCCTCTGGGGCTATATTTTCACTTGCAGTTTTTCCTCCTGTTGGACTCCCCAGAGGTGGGTGATGAAGAGCTGCCCACCATTGTGTGGTACTGTGAGAGTGTTTCTGCCTTAGAACTCCTCTGCAGGTAAAGTATGAAAGCCAGAGGAAGATTTTGCAGACACTGACATCTCGTCTTGAGGAGCTGGGCATAGATGCACAGAAACCTGGTGGGCTCTGCTGTCCTCTGCAGCCTGTGGTCCCTTCGGTGAGTGTCCCATGGGAATGCTCTTCCCTCTGAGCCACAAACAGCCTCTCACTCAACAGCTCTAGAGTCTCATGGGGGGCATCATTTTGCTGCAGGGAGTGTGTCTGAGTCAGTCCTTGCTAACTTGTGCTTTGCAGCTTGTGACTGCCCAAGAGTGAAATAAGCCCAGTGCTAAGGAATCTTTTTTTTTTGTGCCTAAAGCCTCCTTATTAAACCTGTCACCATTCTGTCACAGAGAGCCACTTCTTGTCCCCAAGGGGCAGTATTGGGGCTCTTGTGCACAAGCTCTGTTTCTGTGTTTTGCCCATTCACATACATCTTCCCAGAATAACCAGGCTGGGGTTTGGCTTTCCTCCATTGCTTTTTCTTTCAATCCAAGGCTTTGCTTTCCCTTCTTTTCTCCCTCAGCCCATCATCAACGGCTACCGAAACAAATCGACTTTCTCTGTGAACCGAGGACCAGATGGGAACCCCAAAACTGTGGGGCTGTATGTAGGAACTGGCAGAGGTCAGTGCAGGACAAGAAACTCATAGAAAACTGCTGGCATGGGCTGTGGAAATGGGAAAAAGATTCTCCACAGTTTATCATGTCAGAGGCTACAGTGCCCTGTACCAGAGCATTTAAATTCCTGTCCATCGCTCTACAGAAAGGAATATTGTCTGTGTGAAAGCCAACCATGTGGAGAACATACCCTCAAAGCACAAAGAAGTAGCCCAGGTAAATAAATGTCATATCTGTCCCTTCACTGTGGAATAGAGAGACTGCAATAACTCTTACTTGGGAGAGCACTGTAATTTTAATTATCCTGTGTTTTCAAGTCCATTTTCATGTTCTGGAAATTTTCATGCCTGATTCTAGTTGGTTTATAAAAACCTCACGTTAATATTGCAGCCCATAAAGTGTCCTGAGTAATGAAGTTAATCAAGTGACAATGAATTCCTGCCAATCTATTAAAATACATAAGAATTGCAAATTGAAATTATTAAGATATGTTGTCTTTCAAGAGCCTGGAAGGAGCTTTCATCCAGTGTATTGAATACAAACAGAATTCAAACAGTGTATTGAATTCAAACAGAAAAAGCAGACCACAGTGGTGGAAGGGCTGCCTGTCTGAGGGGATAAGAGCAGACAGTCATGGTACTAAAGGTGCAAATTTCCCCTCAGTGCTATGAGGAATTCATCTGTCGCTCCCCCCTGGACTCCTGCATCCTCTTCCATGAAGGCGGACACTGGCGAGAGCTCGTGGTTCGTACCACCAGCTGTGGCCACACCATGGCCATCATCACCTTCCACCCCCAGCAGCTGGGCCAGGTGGGCACGTGGGGGACAGGGAGAGGCACAGCAGGCATCTGGCTGAGCTGAGCCTGCTGGGGGTGCTGCTGGGGAGAGGGGTCTAATCAGGTTCCCCAAAGGCAGCTTTTCCTTTCTCACTCTTGGCAGGAGGTGCTGGCTACTCAAAAAGCATTGCTGAAGGAATTCTTCACAAGTGGGCCTGGAGCAGTCTGTGCCTTGACTTCACTTTATTTCCAAGAGAGGTAAATGCCTCAAAAGGGAAACAAAGCCACCTCCTTCTTCTACCCCCTGCCTGACCAAATTCAAATTCCACCAGCTCAGGGAGTGCTGGAAGAGAATGACAGATGGATTTGGATCCCTCTTGAAAATGTGGTGTCGCTCTGGTTTTTGAAGCCTTCTGATGTTTACATTCTTGGAGTCAAGAGTTCCCACACTTTTTACCAAAACATTATGTGTTTCTCACATTCTTTCTTAGAAGAAGAGAAAATTGACAGACTGTTCACGTAGCCAGTGTAGTTTAAAAGAGAGATTTCATCCTCCAATCCATTCTCACCTTAGAGAATCTATAAATTTTGAAAAACTGTAAATAAAGCTCTCTTTTTTGCCTTAGGTGACTGAGCGTGTAGTGTGTGCTCATTTTTGTGTCACAGTGTGACAATGTGGTTTTAAGATGGCCTCATCTATTATTTTTCCAGACTTATTTGAACACACTATGGCTCTACCTCATGGGAATTATGAGTCTGGGAAACTTAAAGAAAAAACTTCCAGTGACTATCCCAAGACAGTAAATCACATCAGCAGCAAAACTGGGGGATAGACCTGAAAAATGCTGCCTTCTGCTAAGTCATTTTGATCCTTTTAATGAAATTTAGGCCGTGCAAGTCACAGATCCCTTACAAAGAATCAAAATGCTTTAATCTTGTTGAAAGGCTCACATGAAATATAAGTTGCTGGGGGGAGGAACCATCCTCCACTGCCCATGAGCACCCTGGGAATGGAAACCAGCTCCTCTCTGCTGCCTTCTAACAGCTGTTTTTTGTGTGACCTGCCAGCACCATGACACGCTGCTCCCACGAGCAGTCCCCCTTCCAGCTGCTCCACGGGGCACCTCACATCTTTGAAGAACTGCTTGGCCTGAAATTCCGCATCTCTCCAGACGCCTTTTTCCAAATCAACACGGCTGGAGCAGAAGTTCTGTACCAGACAGTCGGGGAGCTCTGCCAGGCTACTGGGGACAGTGTCCTCCTTGACATCTGCTGTGGAACAGGTGGGTTCCTGGGCTCCCAGAGCTTTGCATTCCAGAGCTGATCCTCGCTGTGTAAAGGCATTCTTCATTTTTTGTTTCCCGTGTTTCCAGGCACAATTGGTCTCTCTCTGGCTCACCGAGTGTCCAAGGTTATTGGTGTCGAGGTGGTGGAGAAGGCAATAGAGGATGCTGAGTGGAATGCAGCATTCAATGGTGAGTTCAAACTCTCTGTGGCAAAAAGTTTCAAACTAAATGCTGAAATATCGGAGTAGAAGTGAGCAGAGGGACCCTAACCAGTTACCTTCACACAGCAAAGGGTTCATGTTACACCTAACTCTTGGTGAGACTCAGTTCATGTTGCTTTTTTGTTTCACAGGGATCTCAAACTGTGAGTTTCACAGTGGAAAGGCAGAGGCTGTGTTACCACAGCTCCTGGCATCGTGGGAGGATGCCCGACCGCTTGTTGCTGTGGTGAACCCTTCTCGGGCTGGCCTACGTGAGAGAAAATGCTATTTATTTTCATCTTGTAAACACAGAGTTTTGAACAAGTCCTGTGAGACCTGTTATACCGACACCAAACCCTTTCCTTGCTTAGTTTCTTGTTTCTTGTTGCTGACAGCACCTAAAATCCCATAAAGTCGGCTGTTTTCAGTGCCTTCATCATGCTTTCTCTTTATCTCTGATATTTTTTCCATCTTTCACAGGCTCACACAATTATTTAAGAGAGAAGGGACCTCTGGAGGTCTGTGATGCAAATCTCCCTACTATAGCAAGGCCAACTTCAGAGTTATATGAGGTTGCATAGGGATATAAAGCCTAGCTGAGGTTTGAATGTGTCCAAGGGTGTATCCCCTCTCCTGAAAATGTTTTCCCTAATATATTTAATCAGAATTTTCCCTTGCTGCCATACATCTATTGCTTCTCATCCTCATGCCCCTCTGAGAAGATTCTGTTATCTGCAATCCCCCAAGAGGTCCCTGAAGATAGCAAATGGATGCTTGCTTACCTTCTCTTCCCCAGGATGAATAACCCAACCCTCAAACTGTCCAGGTTTCCCCTGGAGTGTGCACTGGGAAGTCACACACTGGTCCTGGTGCCCAGATGGACTCTCACAAGTGTGTGTGGAGGTTTTATATACTTTTGCTTAATTGAGTAACATTTTTTCTCTCATCTTCCATCCCCCCTGGGAAGCAGAGGGACTTCTCCCATTGCTCTGCCCTGCCTGCCAAATTGTGTAAGCTGTCAGTGGTGTGAGTCGCACCCTTGTCCTCCTGAGAGATGGCATCTGAGACAGAACGTGGCAAAATATGCATCTGTATTTCTGACAATTGTGTGATGCTGTGCAGTCATTCCTTCTGGAGAGCTCAGGGTGGTGGTGTTTTTGCAGATTACAGACAGACAAAGCAGGCTGTCTGTTTTTGCAGATTACAGGGTTGTACGAGCCATCCGGAACTGCAGGGCCATCCGCAGGCTGCTCTACATCTCCTGCAAGCCAGAGGGTGAAGCCATGAGGAACTTCCTTGAGTGAGCACTCTCCTCCTTTCTGTTGACTTCAGTGACAGACCCTGCTAAATCCAGACAGGGCATCAGTGAGGAATAGAAAATAATGCAAACATGGCCCAATGACATTGTGCATCCTTCTGAAAACAAAAAAAAGCACACTGGATGTGAGATAGACTCCATAGAGTTCACTGCAGGAAGGTTGGCCCCTCGCCAGGAAAGTGAAGCCAAGGGGATTTGTCACCTGCTTAGGGGTTAATCATGTAGCTTTATCTGGCCAGCCTTTAGCTGGGGTAGACCCAGGTGATCAATCTGTCTGCAGGCAGCCATGAGGGCAGTGCAGAACTGAGTGTCTTTCAGCTGGGATGGCTTTTGAGAAAAGGAGCTTTAAACTTGTTCAGCTTGTCCCTGAGGTTTTCAGAGTTGGTTTGGGATTCAGTATTGATGGTTCCACACCTCAGCTGCAGACTCTGAGGAATGTTAGCCAAACACATGATACCTCCTTTGTGGATCCCCCTTGGATTGTGATACCAGTGGTGGGAAGGATTTTGCTACTGGTCTGAAGGATGTTCTTTGCTTTCCACAGGCTGTGCTGCCCACCTGACCCACAGAAGAAGCTGGCAGGGGAGCCATTTGCCCCCGTGTTGGCTATTCCTTTTGACATGTTTCCTCACACTGTTCATTGTGAGCTGGTGCTGCTGTTCACCCGCTGACAAGGAGGCAAGAATGAGCTCTGAGAGCTTGGGAAGCAACCTCCTCCTGTCCTGAAGAGCCAATGTAATTAGGATTTTAACTTATTTTCTGTGAAGTTGTATAAAAACAAATAATTTTGATTTTTCTCTTACTTTGGGTTGTCTACCAATACTGTTCTGTAAAGAACTACTTGGATTTCTGGGATGAAAAAGTTCTCTGTAGCATTTCATCACCTTTCCTTCCCCTGCAAACCCTGGGCTGCTGGAAAAGACTTTCTCCCTGTGTTGAGGAATATGTAGCTTGGTGTTCGAGCTGCAAATTGTGCCCTGGATAGTGGGAAATCTCTGGAGCCCCAGGCAAGAAGCCGTGAATGGGCACTGACCTTGTGCCTAACAAAGGACAGGGGACTTCAGCGCTGGCTGGGTGTGAGTGGCTTCTCACTCAGACTGCTCAAACCAATGAACAATGAGAAGACACCAGACTCTAATTTTTCACTGGTCAGAACTGTTGTGCAAAGGGTGGGAGATTTAGAATGGAAGAGTATGGAAGCCCTGGGATTCCTTTGTTGGGGTCCCTGCCCAGAGGAGGCACCAGCTTTGGAAATGAGATTTTTCTATAAAACAAAATAAAGAGAACAGATTTCAGTGTCTCCACATCTGCCTCCCCCTTCTCCACTAATGATTGCTTATGCCTAAATATGAAGTGCCCTGTGAAAATGTCAGCTGCAATATTTTTCCTTTTCAGGATGTTCTGCAATAGCTAATTAAAATTTTCTTGTGTTTTGTATGTGTCCTGTCCTGTTTACAGTGTTGTTGTATTTCTTCCAGAGATGGAGCTGCTGTAATGGGGAGGGGAGTCTGAGTGGGCAGAGTTCCCTTGTGTTTTGTGAGTCCCAGGATGTTTTGAATCCAGGCTGGTAAATTCCCAGTGAAACAGGGAGAATTGCCTGTATTTTTCAGACTTTTAATTCCAGTCCTCAGCTTTGAATGATAACAACAACCAGTTCTCAAGCCGTGGGGGCTCAAAATACGTGTGTTTAGGACTTGAGAATTATTACACCATAAAGGGGGTGATGATGAAAATCCTGACAGGCATAGGAAGTATCACTCTTGCACTGTCCCATGAGTGTAGGTTTTTACACACAGTTGCAGCCTCTTGTTTTCATTTTATACCAAAGGATGCAACATTCCAGCAATTCTGTTTGGTGTAATTATACCTTGGTTTCTCACTGCGAGATCTGAATAGATTTCTGCTAGGTTTTCATCAAAAGGAAATTTGTTGGATTAATTGCAGAGGGGACAATGACTTAAAATCAGAAAGTACCAGAAGATCATGGCACTTACAGAAGATCATAAAACCTTTCCACTGCCCTCTGAAGAGCTGAACCTACAGGACAGGTTTTATCTGCAGTGGGGGTGGGTGACACAAATGGCCTCACCTTTCCCTTTGAGCATCAGCTTCCAGGAGAGCCACAGGGACAAAACGTTTCTTTTTCTTTCCTGGTGCAAATAAATGAAGCATTATGTTGTTTTCTATATATGAGCATCTGAATATCTGAAACTGAAAGCTCTCTATGTACAAGAGCCCCCTGCCCACTTCTGCACAGCACGTTACTCCTGTGCCCTCTGCTAACGTGTCCTTATTTTCCCACTAATGAGTAACTGTGCTCTGCCTTTGGCTGCCATCCCACATCCCTAGAATTGACTCAGTTTCGGCTTTCTGTGGGCGATTTATGGAACACACAAGGTAACGAGGATGAGCTCCTCTTCCGCTCCAGCGCTGGAGCTGCCTGGCTTTGGCTGCGGGGCTTTAGGACCCAGGGGTTGCTGAGTGGAGGAGGCTGAATCCCCTCCCGCTGTCATCCTCCAGCCTCTGCAGCTTTATTCCTACAGCCTTCAATGGTGACGGACTCCCTCCCACCCGGGCTGGCAGCCAGAGCCACAAGGCCTCGCTAGGAGCGGATCCCTGCGGCTCTATGGCATCTCCCAGGACCATCACCATCGTCGCCCTCTCGGTGGCCCTGGGGCTCTTCTTCGTCTTTATGGGGACCATCAAACTGACCCCCCGGCTGAGCAGGGATGCCTACAATGAGATGGTGAGTCGGGCAGCACGGAGGGTGCTTTGGGGCTCTCCCTAAAGCAGCAGGAGCGGTGGGGGCACAGGGGGTGACTGCCCTGGAACCCCCAGCGAGGGGCAGGAGAGGGAAGAAGCTGATCTGAGTCTTTACTTGATAGACATGGAGAGAAGCCAATAATACGCAGTGCCCAGGATATCCTGGCAGCCCTCTCCAGGGCTCCAGCTGAGCCTATCCACGGAGAAACCTCTGGTGGATAAGGATGGGGAAGGGAGGCAGGGAGGATGGGGTGGCACAGTACACACAGCCTGCAGAGGATGGGGACACAAAGGTCTCTAAAAACAAGGCCTGCAGAAGTGCCAGACACGCAGCAGGCAGGGACAGCTGATCCCCGAGGGGAAATCTCTCCACTGGATGGGGGTAGGAAAAGCAGATGCCTGCTCTGGCAGATGTTCGTCCTCAAAATTCGATGCTTTAAAGCAAGGATAATGATACTGACTGTCCCTACTTCACCAGACTTGTGCAGGGATTAATTAACGATTGTGAAATGCTTTGAGATTCTTAGCTGGCAGAGGAAAGTATTATAAATAGTCTTATTATTCTCTTTGGCCTGGGAATGAGCCTCTCCCCCTCTTGCCTAAGAGGAAAGGGGTGAGGAGAGGACGGAGAAGTCACTGTGTGCATTTCTCACCTGGTGAACTGGTTTGTGCTTCCCTCTGCTCAGGGCCAGCCCTGCTGCAGAGCTTTGCCAGCTGCGAGCTGCACGCAGGTGGGGAGACTGGCTGCCACATTTTGCTTCCTCATCTGTGTTTATTTATTCTCCTGCCCCCCTCCCCCCCTGCTTCCCCAGTTATTTATTGTGGTGGTTGAAAAGATGAGTATAATTTTTGTGCCCCTAAAAAAATAATGCTGGAAGTTTCCAGCACATTCTGTTCTCTCCTTTTGCTCCACCTGCCCAGCTGCTTTTCCTTAGCTCTCAAATAACATCTGAATTGCAGTGCCTAGTCTGCAGCCCGGCACAGGCATCTCACAGAGGAAAATCCCCAAGAAGTCAGTCATAGGCAAGAGACACATGAGGTAAAACCCCTAGAAAACAAAGCTCTTAAGCTTCTGCTACAGAAAAAAAAAAAACAAAAAACAAACCCAGAGATTTTAGGAGCATTATAAATGCTTGCTCTGTAAAATATTTTGCTTCTGTATCCCCTTCTGCTTTATCAAGAGTCAGGCCTACAGGTAGGAATGATCTCTGGTTTTATAAAGCAGGTATTACACAGCATCATTATTGTTCATAGTCCATCTTGTTACATATTCATGGCTCATTAGGCTCTCCTGCCTTTGCTGTGCTGCATACTGTGGTGGTCTGTCAGGTCATGCAGACAGGAAAAACCTGACCTTGCTAATCCATGAGGATGGCTTTTTGCCCCCAGCAAACAGAGAACCTCTGTTGTCTACCTAAAACACCAAACTTGTAGTTTTTTATTCAACAAAACCCACATTAGCTTGCCTATTAAAATACCTAAAATACCAGAGTACTCTAGGACATGCTTATAGTACATTTCTTAAAACTGTTCTATTTTTCACAACTGTTTAAAAATACTCTGCTCTGAGGTTTTAGTCACTGATGGCTTAAAATACATCCTTACAATGCAAACATTTGGAGAAAATGTGTCATGAGATTTTCAATTATTTTGTAGCAAAAATGACAATGCTGGGTATTTTTTAATCACCTGTGAAGCATCAGATCCTCTCAGAAGGAAGCATCAAAATCCATGGAGACATGGGAAAGTTCTGTATGCCTGTAATGTAGGTTTCCAAAATTGTATGGAAGTAAATCCACAGTCTGATCAGTGCCTGTGAGAGCTGAACAATCCTGTACCTGAGGTTTGGCTTCCATTTCCCTCATGATGACTGGAAAAGAGAAAACACAATGGCAAGAACATCTTCAGGGATATTATACTCAAGTATAAAAGGAAATAATTTCAGTGTCTCACACTGAATATAGGAGCCTTATTGTATGTGCTCCTTATTGTATGAAGTCTCTCTACATATTTCTTACTAAATATTAATAATTTTAGGATAATTTTACTTCTATTTTACTTATTAATATATATGTATATATTAAAGGAAATACTTGATTGCAAAACAAAAAGAGAAAAAACCCAAACAAAACAGTAAGGCCTCCAGCCCCTAATGTTCAAATGCAAGAACCTGGACATGTGTAAGGACAAATTTCCCCAAAAGAATGAGGCAGCTGTGTAAGCAGGCTGAGTCTTGCAACTTACACTGCTTCTAAATCCAGCATAAACCAGAGTGCAAATAATGTCAAATGTCAGATTGCTTTCACTTGAGGAAAGAAAGGATCATAAAGGTGTGTAAGCACAGGATAGGACTGGTGAATCTCAGCTTTGATGTTTAGTCCCACCCTAAGCCTGCACTGCCCATAACTACTGTAAGTAGCTTTGGAATATTGTAAGTTGCTTTGGGATGTTGTAAGTTGCTTTGGAGTAGAAAGAGACTTGTATTTACTTGCTGTGCTTTGGCTTTGCAGGGATTTGGTGTATTAGTCAACTTAAAAGCACAAGGTACTCTTAGAAAGAGGTTTATTTGTTTTAACATGGTTCTGCACTGCTAATTCCAGCAATCAGAACCTCAGATTTCAGGGTAAGGTACACCTGGCCTGGTTGTAGTTCCAAAGATGGATGAGAGGTTGCAGAACTGTTTTCCAGTGAGGAGACAACAGCTTTGAAAGGGGGAATTGCAGATTGATGCTTTAATATACCCCCAAACAGAAGCTTTACAGATTGGGTATTGTGCCAGAGGGGTCTGTAACAATTGAAATAATTTTTAGGTCATGTTACACATCAGTCTGCTTCAGTCACCTTTGCCTTCAGTTTCTCACATGATGTCCTTGGCTGCTTGATTCCAGAAACGAGCCTACAAAAGCTACGTGCGGGCCCTGCCCATGCTCAAGAAGATGGGAGTCAGCTCCATCCTCCTCCGCAAGAGCATCGGCGCCCTGGAAGTGGCGTGCGGCATTGTCATGACACTGGTGCCTGGCCGCCCCAAGGACGTGGCCAACTTCCTGCTCCTCCTCCTCGTGCTGGCTGTGCTCTTCTTCCACCAGCTGGTGGGGGACCCCCTCAAGCGTTATGCCCACGCCCTGGTCTTTGGGATCCTGCTCACCTGCCGCCTGCTGATCGCCCGCCAGCCCGAGGAGCTGCCGCCGGAGAAGAGGATGCTGTCGGTGAACGGGGATGAGCAGCCGCTCATCCATGAAGCAGCTCCCGAGAAAGGCAAAATGAAGGTATCCTAGTTGAGTGCATGTGAGGAAAACACGGACCCTCGAGGCAGCTCTCTCCAAAATCACCCAGAAAATTTGGTTTTTATTTACCTACTTGCATTATTTTTTTTTTTTTGGTCTGTCTAAATAAAGTTGCACTTGGGGTCTGAGAGATACAAGGTATGTCTACACTGTAGTCTTGCTTTTGCTGCTGCCCTGTAATGTAGAAAAACACAAGCTAGCTTCGACAGGGACAGCTTGGAGGCAGTCAGCAACCCAGCTGGAGCAGTGCTGGCCTCAGCAGGAGCTGCAAAACCAGCCTGAGACCCTGGGCAGGGACCTGGGCAGGCAGTCAGGCCACCCTGGCACTGCTGCAGTGGGGAGATCAGTCCTGAGCACCATCCCTGAGCCCCACGGCAGCAGAGCTGGTCTGGGTGCGCTGCTGCTGCCCAGAACAGTGGCTGGGCAGGACGTGACCAATGTCCCTGTGCAGCCCCACACACACATCTGCATTTCCCTTTCCGTGATCAAGAGGTAAAAGGGACCCTGTTACCAAAAAAGTGCTGTTTGTTGTGTTGGAGAGAGGGATTCCTTGGGCTTTGCTGCCTCTGTGCCCAGTCCTTTCCATGGAATGGTTATCCAGAGAAAACATGGGACGCTCTGTTTACATCTTCTTTGATTTCTGTGCAGAGGCTCCAAAACTGGGACAATGGCCTGATAACAGTAGTTTTTTGCCTGCTTCACACGAGGCAGCGGCATCTCTTTTTCCTTCTTGGCAGAGAGTAAGGGTGCCTGGAGAGGGGATGGGGAGCTGAACTGCCCAAAGAACTCCAAAATAACTCTCTAATGTTTGCAAGTAGCATTGTGCTCCCCAGTTCCCTGCAAGTTCCTAGTTTTTCCCTCCCACAGCTACTGTGACTTTATAGAATTGTTGTTTATTTCTCGTAGATGAGAGTCTGAGCAATTGCAGGTACCTCACTGCTCATCCCACATACAGCCTCAGTGAGCTGGGATAAGTCCTGTTACCAGAGCCTGAATCCCTGTGTTGTATCTGAAATCTTAGAGTGTCATAAGGAGCATGTGTTACCTCTGAAATTTGTCTGGTTTTCTTAATGTTTGTCTGTTTTCAGTTTTTCCTTTTTTTTTTTTTTTTTTTTTAATTAGTCACAAAAATAAACTTTTTGAAATTTGGAGAAAAATGTCTTTACAGAAACAAATTTCTTATTTGAGAGACGTGTCTGAAAACATTTCCCTCTGGTCAAACACTTCACCTAAAATGGGCAGAATCATGTCAGGCAATTTGAGAGACAAGGTGATGCAGAGTAGAAGTCAGATAAACTCTACTTGGTTATATATTAATAACCACAGATATTTAAAAGAGACATTTGGGTATTTTACTGAAGCAGCCTCAAATAAATTTTTGCTGCAATTCAATGTAGCAGTGAGAAAAGGTAACTCCAGTAAACTGTCAGCATTGTATCTCTATAAAAATTGATGATGGATGTTCATATGCAGTTTTCTCCTGAAGTTTGCTGCTATAACAGATGCAGCCCTGTTTATATATACATATATATACATACTCCAGAGCTCCAGATGGACTAAATCTCTCTTATCAGATGTGCACCCTGAGCAAAGGAACCAGCAGGCCATCTCTGTTAGACAATCTCATCTTCATAGACTATCTCAAGGTCATCCAAAATATATATTCAGAATTCCCTTTACTTCCCAAAAGACACTTCAACTACCATGCCCAGACTGGGGTTATTAATTGTGTTTTAATTCAAAACCAAATAAAAATACCACCAAGTCAAACCCACACCATGCTGTGTGTTCCTATACAACTGAACTGCTGCAGCCCTTTCACCTGGGCAACCAACCCAGGAAACCTTTGGGAACAATTGTTGTGTTTATCTTTTGTAACATTCCTCACTGAAGCTTGTAAAGATGATAATAAAGTGTCCCATGGAGCAAAGCCTATCTCTGTAAAAGCTTCAGACTGTTCAGTGAATACTAAAAAAATCCCGGTTTTTCACATTTGCAGGGATATGAACAGCTGACCCGCAGTCGTGGTTGCGTGTTCTTTGTTACAGAGCGAGACAACTCATCTTGGAGGCCAGAAACAAGAATTCTGTATTTATCTTAGCGGGCTGACCTCTATCACTGCCCCTCAGCATTAAACAGCTATTTTTGGACGCTTCCAGCCATCTGTGCTCGCTCGAAGTGACAAGAACAGATCCACTCCTTCTGTACGACCTCGATGCTAATTTACTCTTCCTTTTTTTTTCTTTAATTCTTTCTTTCTATTTTTTCCCCTATGCGCTTTTCTATCTTATCTCCACGCCCTCCATTTTATTCCGATCGGCCTCAGGGCTAGTGCCTCGCTTTATATGTGCCTTTTTTCCCGTCCCCTCTTTTTATTAAAAAGTAATTTTAGGCCGCCCGGTAGATGAGGAGACACCTGAGGGGAGGGAGCACTTCCCCTCACGGGGAATTCCCGCCCCGCACAGACCGCGCATGCGCAGCAGCGCCCGGCGCAGGAAGGGCGGAAGCGCCGCCGTCATTCCCGCCTGCGGTGAACGCGCTGCGCATGCGCGGCTGGAAGGGAACACGCCGGGCAAGCGCGGCGCTGAGAGGCGGTGGCGGCGGTCAGGGCGCATGCGCAGGGCGGTGGCGGCGGGGTTTGAATGCGGGGACGGTTGGAGCCGGCGGGCGGCGATTGTTGTGTGGTCAGTGGCTGTGGGAAGGGGCGATCAGTGCCTAGGGGCAGCAGGAGGGTTAATGCACTGGAGTGGTCGGTGCACCCAGCAGAGGGGCGGTTAATGGTCGTGGGATGGTCAGTGGCCAGAGCAGCGGGAGGGTCAGTGGTCGTGGCAGGGGGGGTCGGTGCCCAGGACAGTGAGAGGGGCAATTGCCTCGGAACGGTCAGTGGCCGTGAGGGGGGTAGTCAGTGGCCAGGGCAGTGGCCGTGGGAGGGGATGCTCAGTGACTTCCCCCCTTCCCCCGGCCCGCCTTCCCACTGTGGGCCGGGGTGCCCCGCCGCCTCTCTGAGGGCCCCGAGGCCTCCGTGCTGGGCTGGGCCTGGAAGCCCTCACCCCCTCCGTCCCCTCGGGATGCTGCGGGTGGCCCTGGGGGAGTCGCGGTGGGGGATGCTGGGATGGAGGGTGAGGAGTGCTGGTACCACACTCCTGGTGTCGGCACCGAGCACCAGCGCAGGGCTGGGCTCGCTGTTAGCCAGAGCTGCCCTTCCAGCTGCTCTCCTTAACTAAACCTTTCTGGCAGAGCTCCTGAAGGACAAAAGAAAACAAAACACATGTAGAGAAAGTGCTGAGGGAGCTGAGAGAGAGCTGTTGCTGTACTCTGGAGTGTGGTCACCGAGCTTTGCTGCACAGGCAAGTAACAAACAAACCTCTAGGGAAATAGTGATGCTTCTAACCTCATAAGGAAGTGAGAGGTGGGGAGGGAGTATGAATTGAAAGTAATTCTGTTTTATTGTGTCAGGAAACATAGGTTCCAGCAATCCAGCGACAGGGGTGCACACTCTACCAAGTTCAGGAAACTGTAGCAGAATTTCCTATTTTGTGGGTAAAAGGTTAATGTCTCCAGCATATTGAGGAGAAAATGCCACTTTTTGTGGCTGCATTTCAAACACAGCTGTGCAGTTTAGGATTGTTGGTAGCTCTTATGACTCATTTGGAAGTTTACCAAAATTTATTAATTTTTCCAATCCAAACTGGTTAGTAGGAAGGCTGCAGAACAATCTAATTTTTGTGAAATAGGAAGAAAAGTGTTGTTATGATCCTCTAACATCTGTACATAACGTTGCAGAGAATCATGACTTGTTGACTGGTTGTATTGGCATATGCAATACAAGTAAGGAAAACAATAATGTACAAAATTAACTCAGATGAAAACTTTGGTTGTGTTTTGTTAACTTTCTGGTTATGTTGATTTTTGAAAATCAAAATACTATATAAGATTGTATCAGGTAATGTTTATCTTGAAAGAAGCTTGTGTTAATTTTTACTTAGGTGGGTTTTTTTAATGTAAGATGAGAGTTTTGATAAGCTGTTGTCTGTGCATCTTTGGGGCTCTTGTCTGATCTTTTGGGGAGCAGTCAGCCCTAAGTTTTCTTCTGAATTTACTCTTCTCTTATGTAGGGTGCCTCTAAAATCTGCTTGGAAAATACATGTTTCTTTTCCTTGCAGGGAACCAGCTCTCCGACGTTCCTCAGCTGATCTCTTTTCTTGCCTGATGAAGGATTGGCTCTCACAGGCAGGAACAAATGAATAAAATTCTCCAGGCTCAGCTGGGAGTCTGAAAAGATGAAGCCAAAGCAGAGTTCCAGGACCCCAAAGCAGCCTCAGCACGTTCGCCATAAAAGCCAAACTGATCTCTCTGCCTGGCGAAAAGGAGGGAGGACTGACTCAGAAAGAAGTTTGCAGAATCATCAATCTGCTAATAATGATCAGAAATATGATAGCCAGGAAGGGTCTCTAGAGCAAGCTTTGAGCTACCTCGAGAAAGGTATGAGAATTTTTTTGGGTGGCTAGCTATGATTGAGAAGATAATAGCTACATTCTTAATTGGAAAAAAAAATTATGTTTTCCCTCTTTAATGCCTGAGAGGTGGTTTCTTTCTTTAATGTCTTAGAAGTTTTGTGTTACTACTATGTAAAAAAAAAGGAATAGCATAGGATGGTTTGGATTGGAAGGACCAACCCCCCCGCCATGGGCAGGGACACCCTCCAGGCAATCAAGTTGCTCAGGGCCTCATCCAGCCTGGCCTTAAACATTTTAAGGGATGGGGCAGCCACAGCTTCTCTGGGCAACTTGTGCCGGAGCCTCACCACTCTCACAGCTGTTGCTTTTCTCTGGAGTATATCTAATTTTATTCCAACTTTCCATCCAAACCTCCTTCAGTTTGAAGCCATTCTCCTTGTCCTGTCACTATGTGCTCTTGTAAGAAGTCTCTCTACATATTTCTTATTAAAAATTAATAATTTTAGAATAATTTTACTTCTGTTTTTCCTCTTTAATCCCTGAGCTATGTAATGTTTCTTTAACGTCTTAAAAAGTTTTTCTGCTGTGTTACTATGTCAAGAAAAAGGAGTATGTACAGGGACAGTTCAGAGAAGCTTTAAGTTAATTTCTGTTCAGAAGTTGTTTCATCCTATGCTTGTCCTGTTTGTTTTCCCTAGTTCAAGACCGTGTTGCACTGAGGAAGAACAGTGTTCTGCAGAAACACTTGGATGTTGTGGAAAGCACTGCCATGAAACAAGGGCTGCCCCCTGAAGGGTTTGAGATACTGCTGAACGTGGCACTCAGTGGCAAATTTGGTACAGCATTTCTATATTGCTGATGTATCTTCTGTGAATGTGCCTTTCCCCTCTAATCAAACCTGCTGAGATAATGTGTTTATGGTACTGTAGCATAAAATTAATTTTTCTGGCATGCTTCAGTGTAGTTTCCAGTTTCTTTTGTTAAGCTGGAATGAATTATTTGTTATCACTTTGGGGAATATGTAAGCTCTTACCAAATTCTTATTATACACTATTACTTTGAGCAAAGAAGCTCTGCATCATTTTGTTCAGAGGGAATTTTGACCTAAGCTGCAAAATAATATTGAAGAACCTGGTACATGAACACCATCTTATTTGAAATATTTTTTTTTTCCAGCTGATACAGTGAATACTCGTTTATTGAAGAGTCTGATTCCTGCCTCAGTGATACCAGGAAGTTCTGTGGTTACAGCTGTGTCTTGGCTCTGTGTTGGCAAATGCTCAGGCAACATCCAGGTAACTTAGTAAGTGTTTATAGTAATTGCTTCTGCACAGGAACCATAAGAAGGTTTTTTTGAGGAGTCAAAAATCTTGAGGTTTTAATGTACAAGGTCTTACACAAGATACTGTTATTTACCAAGACTGGGATAGCTGGAATGGCAATGGGAACCAAGAAACACATTAAAAGTCTCAGTGGAGATTTGATTCCCGCTTGTCTTGTGTCTCTGAACTCCTCAAGAATGATGTTTCCACCGACATTTCTGTGAAATACTTCTGCTGTGTGAGGCATCCTTTAATTTCAGTGAGGTACCCCTTAGGTTATGTGCACCTTGGTTGTGGCAACATGACTTAACATTAGGAAAAGAGTCTTTTTAATGTTCACATGGTCTGCTCAAAGGTTTACGTGATAGAATCATTTAGATTGGAAAAGATTAAGACCACATAATCCAACCATTAAGCTATTGCTGCCAAGCCAACCATGTCCCCAAGAGCCACAGCTGCACATCTGTTAAATCCTCCAGGGATGGTGATTCAGCCACTTCCCTGGGCAGTCTGTTCCAGTGCTTGACAACCCTTTAAGTGATGAAATTTCTCCTATTATCCAATCTCAACCTCCCTGGCAGAACCTGTTGCTTGTTTCTTCTTGACCTATTACTTTTGTACTTGGGAGAAGAGACCAGCCCCTGCCTCATGTCAGCCTCCTTTCAGGGAGTTGTAAAGAGTGTGAAGGTCCCCCTGAGCCTCCTTTTCTCCAGTCTGAGCCCATGTGGGTCCCATTTATTTGGATTGTGATTCCCTCTCTCAATCACCACTGATACACAAAGAGGGTCCCATGGTTATGGAAACCAAAACCCAGTTGCCAACAGCAGTGATGGGGCCACTTGTTTGCCTGGTGAATCCCTTGGCAGACTTTCTTCATCTGAATTTCCCCTGAACTGTTTGTCTGTAGGTCTCTGGTTCTCCTTGAGAATGGTGTGTATCCTTACTGATCATGTCTCTAGAGCTGGCTTCTGATTCCTCTGCCTTGCTTTTGCCCATCACTTAATTTAATGTGGGGTTTTTTTTCCTCTCTGCAGCTGCTTTTTTTAAAGTGGCTGATCACAGTGTTTGACTTCATTGATCACAAGGAACAACTTAATGCCCTCTATGGTTTCTTCTTCTTCTTCCTGCAAGATGAGAAGATGGTAAGTAGAGCTGAAGAACATATGGAGCTGACAGAATAAACCTAAATATTCATTAGTAGTACGCATATTAATGCTAGAATTAGCCTGGAGTAGGTGTTGATTAGAGATGATTTTCTGATGGTTGGATTTCGTTTTTATTTTCTCTTTGCATTATAAGATTGCCAGCTAATTAAGATCCATAAACAGGCAAGTACTGTAAGATTGCTGTGGTCTCTCTGCTTAAACATATTTCCAAGAATTGCTATGCTATATCACAGAGAGTGTGACCATTTATTCTGTCTAAATTTCCAAGAGCACCAGTGGTCTCTGGGATTGGCAGACATCAGCAGGCAAAGTCTCCTGTTCCTAGGCAGAAACTGACTTGTATACCTTGGGCAAAAAGAAAAAAAAACAAACATTTTATAGCAGTGTTTATATAAGGTGAGAAACTAATTGCTGTTCTACTTAATTAATTTGAATATAGCTTAAAATAGAACAAGCATTCAGGCAATTTCTGCCATATGGCAACTGTAAAATCTAGGAATTTTGAAATGTTTGGATTCAGTGCATACTAAGATGATCTTGGCAGTCATGCTAGGTATGAAATTTTGTTAATATTCTTGCAGTTTAGGATATTTTATGGTTAAAACAAGTTCCCAAAGTTCTGAGTTATATTTCTTGTAATGTTTTTAATGGTTTTAGATTAACTTTAGCTATAATCTTTTCATAAAACTGGATTTAAGTTCTTAATGTTTAAAATAGCTTTTTCAGATACGATGGGTCAGTTGGAAAGTGCACCAGAATTGGTTTGAAACTAATTAAAGACACTCTACAGCCTCAGCTGCAGTTAAAAGCTCTGAAAAAGTATCTTGGTTCAAAGGTGCCTTTCCTTTGAAAAATGTAATTGCACTTTCACTGCTGACTCTTGTAATTTCTAGACCACATTCCAAAAGAAGTGATCCAAGTTAATTAAATAGCTTGGTTTCTGTCAGGCCTGCTCACAGTGCAGATGAAGTTTTAAATGAAGTTGATACATGGGGCTGTTTCTTGTGCTGCTTTTTGTGTGTCTGCAGCAGCAGGAGAGCTCATGGCTGCCTTTGCTTTGCAGTGCCCCTATGTCTGCCACCTGCTCTACCTGCTGACCAGGAAAGAAAATGGTGAGTGTCATCTGTGTGAGCTGAAATACCATTTTATTTCTGATTCTGGTAATGCCTTTTCTTCCAGTGCAGCTGATAGAATGATTAGCCAATATCGTGCTTTTAATGCAAGGAAGAATGAGTGGTAGTTCAGGCAAAACTTTGTCTAACACTTGCTGAATTGGAAACCTCTCTTTCCCTAGAAATAAGAATTATTGGTTCTGCTTGCTTTGTCACGATTTTATAATAAAAACGTTATTTATATAATGTTTGCTTAAACGTCTGATATGGTATTTTTTAAATCCTTTATATTCTTAATTGTATTTTCAGTCAAGGCTTTTCGGATTAGGAGACTGCTTGACCTCCAAGCAAGACTGGTGAGTTTATTTCAGATCTTGTAGAGTTTGAACTCTGGTTAATTAAGCACTTTGTAAGACTAATGTCCTTAGGGAGTAGAGTGACTGGAGTTGGAATTGTAGGTTTTAGTCTTTGTAGCATCAAAGTTTCTCTCTTGCACGTGCATCCCTAATTTTCATGTGTGTTTTGTGAGCACATGCAGTGATATATGCAAAGCTCAGTGTTTTGTGACCAGGTATGGTGAAATCTCTGAAGCAAGAGACAACTTTCATTTATCTAATTACAGTTGTTAATTTTCTGTTCATCTTCCTTTTTCAAGTGGTACCAAAAATGATTGAAAAATGTAAGATTGTAGAGGACGTTGCTCCCCGTTTTTAAAGAAAAAAGCCGTTGCTATAACATCTTTTTAGACAGCAGAAGACTATTTTTTATCACTTTGGTTGTTAAATTCCTTTTTATCAGTTATGATTACAGAAAGGCCTTCAGTTCTTTTTCCATAGTTATTTCATTGACCCAGTTTCTGTTGTTTCTGTCACTTTCAGTTGTCTATCTATGGTTACTTGGTGAGGTGTAGATCTAGAAATTTACCTTTTACTCATCACTGGGGGTTTTTTGCTTCTAAAATACAGCATTCAATTTCTATATTAAAAACACACCCCACATGTTTTCCCTCTTGTTCTGTTATTTGACAGGGAATGCAGTCTCATCTGCAAGCTCTGCTATCACTTTACAAACTTTTCTGCCCAGAACAGGTGACCATAACCCTCCCTGGGAAAATGAAGGTAAGGAAATTAGATTTAGTCAATTTGAAACCAGGATTTACTACAGTATTTGTATGGAGCTTTCTATTTAAGCTATAGCAGATTTACTGGTGAAGATTAATTCTATTTCATCTTTTCACTGAGTAAAATCAGGTTTAGATTTTAGAGGTTTAGAGGATTCCTTGCCTTGTTTTGTTTCCTCTTCAGCATAATGAGATGATTTGGTAAGGAATGACATCTACCTTTATATTTTGAGGATTACTTTAATCCTTCTTTTGGTGTTCCTGCTGGGTTTGACTTGTTTCACACAATATTAAATTCTGCAGGAAGCAAGCTGTCTAATTTGTCAAGGCATTGTTCTAATTGCTGCCATTTCCAAGCACAAATGACAGTGGAAGTCAGTAAGTAGCTCTGCACTTGGAAAATCTGTGTCATAGTAGAGAGAAAAATCAGGTAAAAAATATCAGAAACTGATTTGTCAGAGCTGCAAGGAAAGGCAGAAAATGACTCCCCTTTTAGAGAGGCCTCTGTGTGTGTGCTCAGCCCTTTGACCAAGTAAAAATATGTAGCAGAACCAGATTTATAAGAGAAAACAGCAGCTGGTGAGGCCTAAATTGTACAACAAAATTTTCTTTCAGTGGGATAGACTTAAAAGTTTAATATTTTTGTTGGTTTTTTGGAACAGACATTTTAATTTATATGCAGGCAAGCTGAGTTTCTATTAAATAAAATTTGTTTTATTTCCATCTGCTTATTTATTTATTTATACTCTTCTCTAAATTTATACTTTGCATTGTGCTGCACAGTCATCTCTTGGAGAATTTACATTTTTTATCATGCACAGATCATGCAGTAAATTACTAGCAACAAGATCCCAAATATTTCTTCAAATGTCTTTATGAACACATTGTTGTGTACTAAAAGCTTGAATAACTAGGTCCAAGCCAGTCTGAATAGTTTTGTGATGGTTTGGCACTTGATTAGAATTTAAAGACTGGCATTGAAATGTCAAAAAAACCTTTTTGTGCAGAAAAGGTGTTAGCTTTTTCAGTTTTCTGGAGTAATATCTACATTAATTTGAGTATTTGGTTACTCATGGCACGGTTCTGTTATGTGGGTGTCACTGATGCTGAATTCAGGAAGTTTTTCTATTAACTGCATAAGTGTACCTTGGTCATGTTTAATTTTGATATATACTTGAAATTTAATCTATGAATTGATGATTGGTTTGAATTAAGATTATTAGATAGATGTGTTGGAGAACCCTTCTGAAAAGGGGAACATTGTTTCCAAAGGAAATAAAAGCCCAACTGTTGAATTGTAGACCAAAGGTGATGAAACTGAGGAATGATGAGAGTTCTGTGCTGTGAAAATGTGTCAAGTAGAGTTGAGTGTCTCTACATGACTGTGATGATGTTTATCAGAATAGAAAGTGATCTTTCTGTTGCTTTGTCTTAGCTTGGCTTCTTTCATGGATGTCTGATTTCTGTTTCCAGACTTACTTCAAGAATTCAGAGGGCCCATGGAAAGCAGCAATCGCTGCGGTCAGGCAAAGGAACCAGGGAGGCTCTCCCCTGTCCCAGGCAGTGTTCTTAGGCACATCTAAACCTCAGACACGAAAAAGGGTATGTTGTGGGCCTAAGGCACACCCCAGAAGGGGCCAAGTAGTGGTTTTCATGATTAATATTGCCAAATAATGGGAGTCTGGCTTTATTTTGGCACTGGAAAGGGGGGAGTAACTATAGAGAAATGCAACAGTCCATTATAATGAAACCCTGGATATATTTTTTGTAAAACTGTCCTTCTGGGAATACTGTTCATGAGTGCAGCCAATTACATTGGAAGCTGAGTAGTTATTTGTGTTTCCTTTCTACAGAAATGGAATGCCCAGTTGGTAATACCTGCAAGCAGTACAAACACAAATAATTTAGAAGAGGTCAGGGAAAAGAACAGTGTTTGTTTGTACAGTACAAACATGTCTTTTCCAGTGGAGCAGCTGCAGACCTTCCCTCAGCTCCTACAAAATATCCACCGGCTAGAGGTGAGTTTCAGGAGGGTCTTGGTGAATGTTTTGGGAGATCAAAGGAAGTTCCTCTATGCCCTGTTTATATGTGAGTGGTGTGTGGGCTATATAATTCTAACAGAGCATCCAGTCCTAACTGAGGATGGTGGATGACTCCTGGGAATGATCTTATTGCTGGTAAAAAGATTGGACATGAGATTCTCTGGCAGCTTGTTGATATAAATACTGAATAATTCTTTCTTTTCTTTTTTTCTTGCAGTTTCCTTCTCAGATGGGTTCAGTGCTAACAAACCCCTTATTGCTTCATTACATGAATTGTGTGAAAGATGAATCTATTTACCTGAGGCTCTACTATTGGATGGGCCAAATGCTGCAGGAAGGTAGGAACTTTAGTATTATCTTGTGAGGTAGGGAGCTAAAGGATGTCTGAGCCTTTTCACTTTTCAATAATGGTACTTTGCTATTCAGATTTACAGTGGTAACCATAGAATGCTAAAACAGCTACTGGAGGAGAACTGATTTGGTTTCTCATTGTGCTTGTTCTTGCCACGCTCATATTCAAATACAGTATTCTCTCCTGTTCAGAATGCACCTGGTGTGTGCTTGATAACCCAAATGAAGAAGAATTCAAGAGCTTCCTGGAAACTATCTACAAGGCAGAATGTTTCTTGCAGGTAAGTGCATGTTTTGTGGAAGCCAAGGGTTTCACAAAGTCTTCCCTTAAAGAACTTCTGGCACTTACCTGTTTCCTGTAGTATTTCTGAGACAGTGACTCAAATGATAAAAATACCTTTACCTATGGCAAGTCAATATTCTGGAAATGGCCTTGTTTTCTGGAGGAAAAATAATCTAAGAATGATAATTTGAATGTCCTGGCAAGGATGGCAGGAAGGAGGTGTAAGCCTCTTGCTTTCTGCAGAGTGATGTGAGCGTGGCAAGCTGAAATCAGATGAATTTTTGAATGCTTCTCTTCTGCTTTTCAGGAGGGATTTTCTGCCTGTGAGGAGTTCCTGTATAAGACCCTTCCTCTCTGGGATGGCTTCTGCTGTCGCTCAGAAGTCCTCAGACTCGTGAGCTGGATCCCCCTCAGCAGCTTCTCTGGTATGTGCTGGAGATCCTTTGGGTGAGCTTGGACAGTGGGGATATCTCAGGGCATAGAATTTGTGCTGATATCATACTGCTTTCTCATTTTTTTCAGACATTAAGCCATATCTCTATGATCCCCTGGCACAGCTCTTTTTCACATCATCTATTTACTTTAAGGTAATTTAAGTGAATACAATGGCTGTTTAATTCTAGCTGATACTGCTGTCTGTACTTGTGTTAGGTGTAGCAGTCTGAGGGATTGTATAGGAAACATCTTTTTGAGAAGTCTGTGCCCAAACAGGATAAAATATATACTTACAGTTTAACTTCTTTAGGAAATTGGTGCCTTTAAGATATCTTCCTTTTTTGACTGGAATTAAGCTGGGGCACTGGAGATAAAAAGAGCTGATAGCACACAACACAATCATTCATTTGTTTTATTGCAGTTTTTTCACTATTTTAAATTCACATTCTCCAGGAAAGGCTATATACAACAAATACATTCAGCTCTAGGGGACATGCAACTATGTCACTGCTCCTGAGAAACTCCTGGTACCTTTCCTGGGATATGCCACTTCTCAAGGCATTCTTTGTTTGGAATTATTCACTTGCATAAATTGTCATCAACCTGATTTCTTTTTGCCTATTGCAGTGCAGTGTTCTTGATAGCCTGAAAGAGCTGTTGCAGAACTGGTTAAATTGCAACGTGCTTCAACTGGATTCAGAGTCGTCTTCTTTGTAAGTTTGCCTTTAAAAGATGCAAGCCATACTCTGTGCATTGCTCACTGGTGTATTTAGATCTATAGTCTAGCCCTAACACCCAGCATAAAGACCAACCAGAAGGTTATTAATGCTGTGATGATTCTGCTGTATTGTAAGCTACCTTGTCAGGCAGCATCTTTGTCTTTCTTTAGAAGTATTTCTGCTGACACACTGGAAATTGAAGTGTCCAGAATTTAAAATCCTCATAACACTGCTGAGTGTTTATAATGATACTGATAACTATGTGTTACTGGCTGTATTGAAGAACAAGTGTCTGTTGTTGAGTATTTGATGGGGCAAAAGCATAAACTTCAATTTTGTTTTACCATTTTCCATGTTGCTGTTTGCAAAGGGGTGTCTATAATGTTGTGCCATGTCATTGCTGCAGGAACACCACCCTCTGTGGACTGGTGAACGTGGTGGCTGAACTGGTTCACTTTGTGGGATGGATCTCTACTGTTGGACTGCGTTTGGAAAACAATTCCACACTCTTGGTGTACTTCATTCTGGATTTCTATGGGATTGTGTGTATTCCAGCCATTTTGTCTTTCTTTTAAAGTACTCCTAAGGCTGTTTGCATTTTTAAGCTAGAGCATAAAAACATCTTCCTCATTTTAGTTTACAGAACTTTGTGATTAAATGCCAGAATATTCCAAATACTTGGTAGATCTACAGGTGAAAGCTGCTGTTGTTGCATCCACAGGCAAAACTAAATATGCTGCTAGGAAGTGGTTGCTCTTAATTCAGAGGTGAACTGAGGAAGGAGAAGTAACACTAGGCCATAACCTGCTTTTTAATGCTGACTTTAAGAAAAGAACAATGATCAGTTCAATTTCAAACAACATACCTTATTTTTTCCCTTAAATATTTCCTAAAAATGTGGGTTTTTTTGCTAGTTTGTGCTGTAGGCAATCTAAATAGCATCAAATAGCCTTCAGTCTATTCTCCAGCTTCCTCATATCTTCTCAGTAGTTGTGCTTATTGTGAATTCCAGCTATGCTGTAACAACAGCAACAGCTCCTACAATTTAGGCTGGGAATAGCTGAAAAAACAATGATAGTTCTGGGATCTATTTGTAACTGAATTGTCCATTAAAAATTGACTAAACTAATGGGTAACAACACTTGCATAAGACACCCTGGCCTTCCCTTCTGGATGAAGTTGATGGATCTGGCTGGAATTCAGTGTTGTGCTTTCTGTTGCTCTTACCTCCTTGGGAGTTTGTAATAATCATTACTTTGGCAGTAATAATCAGCCTGGATGTGCTTCATTCCTGCAGGTGTGTGACATGTACCTCAAGTACAACCTGCCTTTGCTGATAATGCCTCCTGCTGGGGTTTTCTACCCAGCACTGCTCAGCATGGATTCTGTCAACTTGAATCAGCTCTGCCACATTATGTACAGGTACTACAACAGGTGTGGGCTGCAGGGACTTCTTGTCTTCTCTTTCAGTCTTTTGGAAATGAAATGACTTTGTTGTAAAAACCTGGGATCTACCTCTTGCTGTGCAAGGCAAAGGTAAAAATTCCACTTATTTCCAGCTGTAGTTCCTACTTTTTTTTTTTTCAGTCTGTTATCCAAAACAGCAGGATTTTGACCTCTTCCCTCGTATTATTCCCATATCTTTGATATGTGAAGGAAGAAGTTCCCCTCTTGTTTAGAGAACTAAAGTCAGCTGGAATTAACAGTAGTAACTGTACAACTCCTCACTTCTGTACTTTGGCTACTACACTTGAGCTTTTCCTTACAAATTCTGTTGGTACTGAGTAGGAAGCACTTCTTCCACCTCCAAACTCCAGGAATTTGGGACTGCCTCGTGCTGCTGGCAAGGCCAAAGCCAGCACTGTTTATTGCTCTGCAGGATCTACCAAGGCTGCACTTCTTGGCCTTGTTAGTTCCAGTGGCTGCATCTGAGGAGAAGAGTGGCCAATAGCTGACAGCTGGTGCAGGGCTCTCCATGTGGCTTTTTCTCTAAGGAATCTGCAGGGTAATTAACATGACAGGAAGGTCTCTAGGAAATAAGAAGAGCTAGTGCTTATTATATAGAACAACTGTCAAGTTGCATTACTTCCAGTGGCTTCTGTTTCTTTGCTTAGTGAATGAAAGTCTCCCTTCTTAAAAACACACTGCATTTCTCTGCTGATTTTAAGGCTGGATGTCCATTCTTGTGTGTTGCATTTATGAAGGTGACTGTCCCAGGCAAACTGATCATGTGTGAATCATTTAAGAGACTAATATGATTAGATATGTCCCTACTCTGCCAAGTGATAAAGTCCCTTTGAATTCTTTTTCGCGTCTCTCTCTTTCACCAATAAAGTTTGATGATCTTTCTCGTGGCAGAAATAAGTTTTCTTGATACATTCCTCCAGCTTTTTTCAACACAGGCATGTAGTAAAAATTTATAGGCCTCTAACTTGCTCTTTCTTTTGTTTTTTTTTCCAGGTATCGAACCAACTTGGTGGCTGCAAAAGAAAATGAGCTGAGTAAAAAGGTATTGTGGCCACATTTATTATGTGCCAGAAGAGACTTTAGCAAGGAATTGGGTTGAGTGGAGGGGAGATGTACTAATGACCATCTTTTAAGGACTGGAGGGAGCACACAGCTGCTTTGAGGATGTTATTTATTAATTTTTCTTTTCTCCCCTCAGAATATACTGCAGTTCAAGTTCAGTAACCAGACATACCAAGAGTACAACCAGTACATAATAGCTATGGTGGGCTGTCTGTGGACATCCAGTGCATTCCAGAAGGACATTCATCCTCAAGGACTTTGTATGGATGATAAATTGCTGAGTAAAACTGCAGTGAAGGAAATAAAAACCAGCTTTAACATTGTCTATCATCCAGCCATGATGGGCTACGCTGTTCAATTCCTGCAGCAGGTAATGGTGTAGGCCAAGATTTGGAGCTTTCGTGGCACCAGATGTTCTGTCTTGGTTACTTCTCTAGAGAAGTGTCCCTGTGCCCTGGCTGACTGCTAGAGGCAACTGAGCTTTCAAAAGCTGCTGTGGCATTCTGTGTTTGTCAAATTAATGGCACAATTTGAAGAGTCTTTTTTTGTGTGGTATGAAAGCTGTTGAATGTATGAATGTAGCAGTTTTGGATGTGAATTTGTACTTATGACAATTTTGAGATAGAATTAAAATAGCTGATTAATGAAATAAATGACACTTCAGTAAAAGCTTACCAAAGGAGCATTCTACCCCACAAAATAAGCAGTGTAATCTAAATATTTAACTCTAGAAAGTAAAGAAATCCATGGTTAAATTATATACAGCTGTTCATGGTAGAATCTGTCAGCAGTGCTTTCTGGCTGTTGTGGTAGCTTTTTTGGCTTATTAAAATAGAAATACAAGTAGCTGCTTCAAGTACAGAGGTAAGATAACATGGACCTGTCTTTTATTGTCTGGTGTGAGTTCTGCCAGGAGTTCTCTTGAACTGTGGGTGCCCTCATGTGTTCAGTGCAGCTGCTGAAGAGAGGAGGGAGCAGTTTGCCAGAGCTGTTATTGTCCCAAGATGTGTGTGCTGCTCCAAGAAACCAGATTTTGTAGGCTGTCCAAGGGCTGCACAAAGATGCCAGTTTGTTGTGAGAAATGCTGGCAGGCTCGAGGCAAGCGTAGGTGTGACTGCTGGAATGCAGCAAGGGGCACCTGAGAAGTTGAAGCAAAGAATTCTGGTTGGGAACACTTGACAAATTTGCCTTTGTTATGTGCTCAGTGTCCTGAATCAAGCTAGTTTGTGTCTTACTGCTGATTAAACTCAGATTTTGTCTTTGCTCAAGGAAGCTATTTTGGTTTTGTTAGACCAAGGAAAGAAGTTGTATATATCTTGTGTCTTTTGTCCACATAATTTTTGTTCTGAGGCTTCCTAGAATGTCCTGCAGTGGAAGAGACTCATAAAAATCAAAAAGTCTAACTCCTGCCTCTGCAGAGGACAGCCCAAGAATCCCACCCTGTGCCTGAGAGTCTTTTCCAAACAATTCTTGCATTCTGTCTGGCTTGGTGCTGTCAGCACTTCCCTGGGGAGCCTGTTCCAGTGCCCAATCACCCTCAGTGGGATAAACCTTTGCTTAATATCCAACCTAAACTTTGCCTGACACAGGTTCCTAATTCTTTGTAGGTTTTGCACATTTAAAAAAACTCCAAACTACAAACCAATAACCAAAACCAAAAAACACCCAACCTCAAAATCGCTTAAAAAAACCCGAAAACCTTCTGATGGGGGATTCTTGCATTCTCTTCCTACTGTAGAACCCAACCTTAAAATCCCTTAAAAAATCCCCCCAAAACCTTCTGATGGGAAATTCCTGCATTCTTTTCCTACTGTAGAACTAGGAGAAATTGTGCTTAGCAGCTGTGACAAATGTGTTTTAAGGCAGGAGGAAGTAATGTTGAGCTGCAGACACGTTTTCCTCAGCAGTGCTGAGCACCAGAGGGCACTGCTCTGCAGCACTGGGGGAACACAGGCACTGATCTATCAGTATCAGTTCTCTCCTCTTGCTCCTCCTCATCGTTGTGAATTTCTAATGTTTTGAAAGGGAAACTTTTACACTGTAGGGATAATGGTAAAGATACCTGTGAATATTCCCTTTTGCTATCCTGTAATGCTGCAGCACATTAGGGTCCAGATGTTACCTTGTAACTTATGCACAGGGTGTGATGCTGGAAGCCCCCTCTGCAGCAAAAATCTCTGAATTTCTTTGCATGCCTGCAATTCCTGATTTAGGAGGGGACTTAGCAGCGACCCAGCAACCCTGGACATACTTTTTATCTGACTTGATATTGTTTTGTTTCCTTTCCTTAAGATGTGTCCTGATGATACCACCTTCAACTTCAAATTAATTAAGGTAAGATTTCTTGTTTTAGTAAATGATGTAGGCAATTTTCAGCAGCTGTGTTGAAGAGGATGAGGTTATAATATTCAACAAACTCACAAATGTTCTAGAAAAATTTTGGAAAAATTCCAGCTTTAGGCTTTGATTCAGTCTCTTAACAGGGCCGAACAAGAGGACATCAACACCTGAGAAGTTATGATTCTGTGGCCAGTGATTTGAGATTTTATGTATTTCCTCCATGAGTCAGTGCAGTGTTAGAACAGGGATGGTTATTGTTCTCTGCAGCTCCAGAAAAAGTTACATTCTTGATGCACTTAAAGCTCATTGATAATACAAATTCTGCTTCATATTATATTTCTGAGACAGATATGTGGTTTTGTTACAGCTTTGAACAGGAATCCTCCACTGAGCAAATACAGTGGCAGCTGGTTTCCTTTCCTGTATCACAGTGTACTTCAAACCTGAACTGGGGGAATCGCCACTAGTGATGGAAGGAAGGCTTTAATATCCATCTTCATTTAGTTCCTGACATATTCCCTGTTGATCCAATAGACTTTTCTTTTTCTAGAAGTGGGGTTTATAAAAACTTTATTAAAGAAAAGTCATGATTCAGTCTAATAATGTGTAATTGTGGGCATTTGAGAACAGCAGGCGACCCTGTACACCTGTGGGTATTTACAGATGTCACACAACCATGTGGATGTTGTCCACAACAGGCAGAGTTTGCAGACCTTTTCAAATTGGCTTAAGAAAGGTAAAGCTTTGTTCTGCACATCTGACTCTTCTTTCTGGTTTGCAGGGGAAGAAGTGGGACTGGTACCTGGAATATCTCTACTCCCAAGGTTTGAAGGGGCTGAAGGTCTTTATTGAGAGCAGCATCAGTCGTGTTTCCCATGCCTCTCAGAGCAAAGCAAGGAAGGAGGAAACATGACCCTGGCACTCAGTGGGATTCTTCTGTCATGTGGAGCAGACTAGCAGACTCTAAAGGACTCTGTCACTAATTCCTCCTTCCTCAGAGGAGAGAAACAGAGGAATTACTCTTACCTGCACTTTTGTACTGACATCTCTCTTATAGAACTGAAGACACAGATCTTGAGGCTGGCTTGCATCCCTAACACTGAGCCTTCTCTTGTCCCTGCTAAACTTCTCTGGTCTGAAGCTGGTGGGGTCTGTTGTGTAACATCCACCTTTTTCACCCTAGTGTTTCTCTGTTGGAGTATCTGTTTTGATTGAGAAACAAACATTTTCCATCTCAAAGCCACAGTGAGCAGCGGTGGTTCATTTATAAGTGATGTTGACCCTTGACCTGCTTTGCCTTCCTCAGCAGCAGGTAACGACAAGCAACTTAATCAGCCTTTCAGGGGTGCTGTGTGTGACTTGGATTGGAGCAATGTGAGTTTCCCAATCCCCTGTGGTACCCTGAATGACTTTTAACAGGCTGACCAAGCTGACCTTCCTGAAATTAATTTTCATTTTGAGGCTTCTAGAACAGTTTTTCGGCTAACTTTGGTTATAATGATGTTCTAGTACAGCTGGAAAGCTTGGTGTTCAGTTGATGGTTTATTGATTTGAGCACTTCTACAGTGTTGCCACCAGCTCACCATTTTCTTTATTGATAATAAGTGCAAATGTAACTTTCCTCTCTGTGTTTTTAGCTCTGTAGGTGCTGTATATTATTTGTGTATGTATGTATAATTTATGTTCTGTAAAATATTTCTAATGTGTCATTTTGAAAAAACTCTTTTAAAAAAATGTATCTTCTCCTGTCATTTCACTTTAAGTCTGAGTAGAAGCTGAGAGAAGCTGAACTGAGGTTTCCAAAATCTGAATGAACTTCTTTTTTCTGCTGTAAAACAAAGTTGTAACCACTTGAGAGTCGGGTTAGATAATACTGAATTTTGCATTGTGAATCTGTACTTTGATTCAGTAAAGGAATCAGTCCTGAGAGCGACTCTGGAGCCACTCAAGATGTTTGCTTTCTTCATCCTCTCAAAATCAGACTGGTTGAGTACCACAGTTCTCAGCTCAAGCACTTCTGGTTAATGTCTAAAGTGTTGCCCTTCTCATTCATCTGTGTTATCCCAAGTAGTATAAGTGCTACTTGCTAATTTTTGTCAAGAGAAACAGATCTTCAAAACCCTGATTATATTTTTTCAACAGAAGAAACTCCACATATTAAAAATTCCTCCAAGTGGATATGTTTCAAGATGTGACCCTAACATACAACGAGTTTTATAATTTTTCTGTGAAGCTACCTTCAAAAAGATGTTGGAAATGCTATTTCCACTTATGCTGGAAAGGCTGTGTACTGCAGTCCCCAAGCACACCTTAATCCTTAGCTTTTGTCCTTATACCATGCAGGTGTCTTCAGGTGCTGACCAGATTTCCACACTGGGATTCTGTACAGGAACAAGGCTGGAGTGATTCCCTGGGCCCACAGACAGATGTGTGCATGGCAGCCTCGTTCAGTGGGGAAAGGAGCAGGTGCAGAGCTCTTCAAAGAAGCAACAGCCAGGAATACAAGGCTTGCTGTTGGCTGGGTGCTGGTTGGAGTTTGTGGAAGGTGCATTCCTGTCAGACTGGAGGTGCTGCCAGAGGCTTCATTTCACTTGTGAAAGATGCCCAGGTTAAGAGTGTGTGTGATGTGTGTAAATGTATTTAAAGGAGCTTATAGCAGAATCCTTTAGGATGTACTGAATGGTTTAGTTACTGGTCCTTGAGGTCAGTTTTCCCTTGGTGCTGGTGTTTGGTTGAGAAAACACAGAATCACGTTATGGAAGATTTGCAGCATCAAAGGTCTTTATTAAACCCTGTGTTGTGAAAGTATTTAAGCAAACTGTGCACAGTTTTGACATTCAAGTGCACAGGCTGGGCACTTAGAGGTACAGAACTACAGCAACAGGACACATAACTTGATTTTAATGTCAGGTTTGTTTTGTTTTTGTTGGACAAGATGCCTGTTTAAAATCCAACCCATGCAGCAAAAATGTGCCTGATGTTATTGGGCACTGGAGATGACTTTTAGCCTGTTTGTGCTGTGGTAACTCATCTTTTTTTGACATTTGGACATTTTTTTTCTCTTTTTTCTCTCTAACTATCTGAGTAGCATTGCACTTGAGTGGAAGAATGGCCCTTTTAGGGAGGAATGTGCTACTGTACCTTTTCAATTTTCTTATCTTTTTTCCCCTGCTTGCTCTTTGCATTTGAATCATCACAGCAAATTTTGCAGACCATTTTCTGTTAAAAGCATGTGCTCAAAGACTTGGCTGACCACAGCTGCTCTGAGGACTAAAATGGACATAGTCAAGACCCATCCATTTCCTGGTAAGTGACAAATGAATGATTTACCTCTCGTGCCTGTTTCTGCCCATTGTAAAGTGAGTGGACACTATGAAATTGTAGAAGAAACAATTGTGCTGGGGTGTTATCTGTCACAAGGCTTCTACAGGCTTTTGATTTAGGGGTTTTGTAACATCATAAACAGGCCATGGCAGTGGCCTTTCAGTTTAACTGCATCCTGCAGCATTGCTAGTAGCTTTTTAGGTGATTTCAAAAAGTGAGGCCTCTCCCTTTGAAAAAATCTCTGAGTGGATATTAAATAGGATTTCAAAGTACTGGGCCAGAATCCTGTCTGGGGTAAGCAGCCACAGCTCCACTAATTTCTAATGGATCTATGTTGAGTTGCACCAGCTGAACATCTGGTCCCCAGTTCACACAACCAAAGCCATTAACCCCTCTCTGTCAGACACAGTGAGCACTATGCATCTGAAAATCCAAATGCCTTGGGCTAGAGTTAGTCTGAATTCTTCTTCTGAGGCCATGTTTGCTTTGTGCTTCTGTTCATCATTTTTATTTTGTGGTGGGAGACTCATTTGTACATCTTTATGCATCAGAGTCTACTGCCCTTTCAGAGAGAGCTTGCTCTGAAAGAGTTAATAATTTCAACCTGTTTTCAGCTGGAATGAAGAAACTGGTTCCTCTGTATCCCTGCTTTCTATTCTTTTGTTGGCCTACTTCCCTCTGCTTGCATTTTGCATTCCTAATGCCATGAATAAATCAGGACCCAAGGATTTAGAAGGTGGTACAGCTGTAACCACTCAGAAAATTGAATCTGGGAGGCTTGTACTGCAGCTCTAACAACTGCCAGTATGGGTGCTCCTGAACTCTTCTAATAACATTTAACTGCTACCAAAATAACATTTACTTTACTATTTTTTTAATATGATATTTGAGATTTTTGTGCCTCTCCTCACTTGGTTACCTGTGTCTTTTAGGCAAAGCTCAGCTGTAAGGCCTCTAGGGCAGGGTAATCACCTCCTGGCTGCTGTGACAAAATGGCTTATCACAAATCTGTGCACAGTGGAGACAGGAGCAAAGCAAACTGTGGCATCTGACCCAGCAAAGGGTTCATTTTCTCCACAGAATCACAGCACTCCTGCCTGGCTGTTGTCCTAGATCTTCTGATAACTTGTCATTAATAATACACACTGGGCTGATTTGTAGCTCCATGGCTCCTGAGAGAGTGTGTGAGGGAGCTCTTTATGTGCTCTTTAGTCAGAGGATGCATCTAGTGTGGATGAAAAACAACAGAGATTGGTAAAAAGCTTGCTCTGGATGATGAATACCTTGAAAGAACAAAGTCTTCAAGTATTTTCTTCCAGGAAAGATGATTTATGTTGTACCGATGGGTTTCCCTCATTACAGCTTTTTAAAATAGAAGCAACAATTATGGTCTGATGGAAGTTGGATGCCACTAAGCCTTGCTTTTGACCACGAATGCCTTTTATGTCCTTAGCATTTGGTGATGTGGTTTTGGGCCCAGGATTCCTGAGAGAACTGTATGTAGCTGTTAGACCTGTCCAAGTAATTATAGTTGGCAAGGGAGGTGTTGAAGTACATAAATAACGTTCTGCAAGGTGTGTACCTTGTGAGGATGCCTCTCTGCCTCTCAGCTTCCTGTCTTGTAGGAGTAAAAGTCTGCATAACAGAGGGTAATTACAACTTTTTTAAAAAAAGGCTTTAATCTCCAGCCTCGCCCTTGCACAAATGTAGGAACTGAAACAGTTGATCTTCAAAAAAAAAAAAAAAAAAAAGCTGCAGGTACCTACACAGCCTCTAAATACCATTTTAACCTTGACAGTGTTTAGAAATCTGTAGGCTGAGGCGTGATCCCATTCTGCAGTTTAATGAGAGAACATGCATCAGGCAAGCTGTGGTACCTGCCAGAAACGTGACACAGGATGGGCTGTTCCAGCACAGCCTCAGTCATGGGATATTTAAATCATTGTAATGTGGCTGAGCTCCCGAGCTTCGGGCACTGGGTTTAGGCTGCAAATTGCAACAGATACTTTGAAAAATTTTACTCTCTGCCCAAATCCTTTGGGCTGTTCCTTTGAAGAATCCAGGGATAAGCTTCTCCTGTGAACATATGTTTTTATGTGCAGCTGTATCCCCGTGCAGTCTGACTTGCTCTGCTCCAGTGTCTGTGCTGCCTGGCAGTGTGATCTCTGCAGGAAGAGGCTGCTCTCTGCAGGTTTCCTCCCAGCCCTTTCTCTTTCTCTCCCCAGTCTCTGGGCCTGTAACATCCCCATCATGGTTTGTTGTGCACGGATCACTAAGCAGTTTCCTTTCTCTTAGGGCACCTCTGTTCTGCGTCCAAGTGAATCTTCAGCAGCTCCTGTGTGATTGCTTTCCTGCTCCTTTGAATGCATGGCCCAGTAAATAAGGAGGGGGATGGAGAACACATTGTAAACGTGTTGGCAGCTTTTGAAGAACAAAACAGCCCCTGAAATCTGCCTTGTCTGCCTCACCATCCTCTCCTGCATGCTTTTGCTTTCTTTTCTACCCATTTTCTCCTTTCTCTTTTTTTTCTCTATCTCTTCCCCCAAATTCTTTTTGATACTCACCCCTGTTTGTTTAGGCACTTGCTGCTCTGAAAAGATTTCCTTCCTCCCCTATAGCCTCTGTTTCTCATTTGAGGGAATCGTTTCAAGGCCTGTGTGGGAACAAATGAAAAGGGGGATTCATTTTGTCTGAGTGCATGGCAGCTGTCTGCTTGTATCAGTTCTCTGCCCATTCTTCTCTCTCACCCCAGGTACCATGTGTTTAGAAAGTCCCCTGCTGTTTTTCTAAATGCTTTCAGCAGGGTAGAATCTGCTCTGGGAAGGTTTTTGTGCTTATTGATGCTAGCAAAAGAGGTACAGTTATTTATTTGATATCAGTTATTTAAACAAACAAAAAAGCCCCCCAGGATGGTACAATATACAGTCAAGTAAATTATTTTCTTAGGGCTCTAATTATAGTTTTGTTCCTTCTTGTTGAAGTGAGGCTCTTTGTGCTCTGCTCCCAAGCCTGCTGGCCTGTCTAATGTACTGGAATTGATGGGCAGGTCTGTTCCTTTGTGCAAGACCTGTTCCTCTGGCTTTCCCTTCCCAGGTAGAACAGCACAACCACTGAGATCAATGATCCTCAATCAAAACACAGGCACAGCTGTCTGGATGTGGGCAGCTGTGAGAAAACCCAGTCCTGTCTGATGCTTTAATTAGGAGGAGATGCAGGTGAGGGAGCCCTGTGTTTCAGGAAAACAGGGATTTGTAGGCTCTTGGGGAGAAATTGGATTTCTTCAGGCCATAATGGACCTTGTCCTGGCTCACAAGCCTTTCACCAAATTCTTCTTCAGCAGATGGATCCACAAGGACTGTGGGTGTGTGGCTCTAGGGAAAGTGCTCTTCTTGGTGTCTGCCCATATTCTCTTTTTAACAAGGATAACTCTACATTCTGTTCCTGGGTAAAACATCATTCTCTAAAACACTTTAATTGGGATAAATGGATAAATTTGAGCTTTACTCTGAAAGGGAAAGGATGTACCAAAATTTCCAAAGGATGGTAATAATACTTCCCTTTCTGTACCAGAGAAATGAACTTTCTCTTTCAGGAGATGTGATATTTCAAAAGAGGGAAGAGAGACTGCACATTTTGGGAATCAATTCCCTGTGACAAGGACTATTTTAGAAGATAAAGTTAATTGGTGGGAACTTATGGGAAGAAAAATGTAAAAGTAATAGCCTTTAATTATACTGAACCCTGAAGTTTTACGTTGAAAATGTGAATGCGAGAATTTTAGGTGATGTTTTTATTTGGTTGGTAATGCAAGAATAATTAGTGTCATGGATATTCCAGCTTACAAGTGATTAATAATAATGGCTTTGTATATGCAGAATGTAATACAGAATTTAGGCTGAAAGCAAACACAGCCCTTATTTCTAGCTTTTAAAACTTTTAAACTAAAAATACTGTCAGTGTGTGTGTGTCTCTCTCTATATGTCAATTTTATGTTCAAGCCTTATAAAACCTATCCCAATTTTTACCTATTGTATGATTGTACATTATATTTAGCACTGTGCATATTGAGATGTCCCTTTTGGAAGGGTGGACACTCTTAGTTTTTCTAACAAGGTACATATTTGCTGTTTCATAAAACATAAAATGTCTGAAATTAGGGGAATACAGAAAGTAAGTACCACTGTATCTTCTGGAAGCTCAGCTCTTGGAGTTCCTTGGGAGATTTTTTTGGCTTAAGCTCTCTTCAGAACTCAAAGCACACCAAATTTAGCCTCTCATCTCAGAAACCTTCCCATACACTTAAAAAAGTTGTGGTGCTTATGTGAAAACTGCAATTATGACACATCCGAGTTGGTCTCCCTCGTTCCCTTTGAGTTCTGAATTCCTCCTCTCTTTGCCCTAATTATATCCTTAAAACAGAAAGTATTGGAGGACTTGGGAAGATGTTCCCAGCCCTGGAAGCCACTCACCCAGCAGAGATTCTGGTTTGCCTCATAATTTAAACCTAAACTGACACAAGAGATTTTTTTTTTTCTCTACTGCATTTAAACAATCAATAATTGAGGATGCTTGTACTGCAAAGCACCTTGTTTTTGTGGTTTATGCTGTCTGTTCACATCTCTGTGCTGATGTCTGTCTTGTGTGCATGTGTAACTTGGCTTGATATGTTTATCCATGTTGTCATGTTCCTTGCAGGTGCTGGTGGTGACAGACACATGCTGCCATCGGATTTGGTCATGTCTCTCTGGAGAATGGTGACTTTGGAGTTGTCTGGACAGCCCTTCCAGACTCTGCTGTTATTTCCCCCTCGCTCTCCTTATTTAACCCAAGGTTTATTATTTGTGTGTGAGCACAAAAATAGCCCAGCAGAGTCTCTGCTCATTTTTGTCTTCTGATCCATATCTGATTTTTTTTTTTTTCTAAGTACAGCTTTCCAGGAGGGATTTTGTTGCATCAGTACAGCTGTTGTGGAAGCAGAAGCTATTGAAGAAGCTTTTAAGAGCAGAAGGTGTGGAGTGAATAAGAATTCTTGGGTTGGTACTCGAAGTATTCAGTGTTGCTCCTTTTGGAACCAACTATAAAGAGGCTGCTATTTTAAAATCTCCTTTTAGTGTAGTTATATGAGTTTTCTGTGCCTCACTGTGCTCTGCTCCCAACTCCTGGTGCACCCAGCTAGGATGAAGGGAGAACTTCTTTAGGGTCAGCCACCCACCTGCTGCAGGCTCCAGCTGGTACCATCACAAGGAGCTCACTGGTTTCTGGAGGACTCTCTCAAACAAATTTTACACAAACTATATGTTGAGTTTTAACCCTTCTCCATGTTTAAATTGGTGGCCTAGAAAAGCTTTTGATCCATTCACATCCCCGTGGTGTGGGATTCAAGTTTTGCTCTGTAAGGTGCCCAAAGTGGCTGAAAAGTGGTGGTGGCTCCCCACCCTGCTGGGCACAGCCCTGGGGTGGGTTGGGCACTGCCCCTCTGTGCAGCACCACCTCCTGACCATTTAAACCCACAGGAAGACTCGTGATGCTGCAGAGTTTCCCAGTTATTTCCATTTTTGGCTTGGCCAGAAGTGATTTTTTTAGGAATGTAGAGGAGTTGTGAAGCTGTTACATTTGCTGGGTCTGAGTGAACCAAGTGAACCTGCAGTTTGGGATACACCTGAGATGGGAAAGAAATGTGTAGAAATGGAAAATAGGCTGAAATATGCTGTTTACCAACAGCACTGATGTTTCTGGATAACATGACTGCATCAACAGAAAATGAACATCTTTAATCTGTCAAGTCTGTGGACAAAAGGACTAAGACTCATTAAAGACTGTTCTGACAAGGACCAGGAAGATTGTATTTCCCAACTTTTGATTTTTCCATGGAGAGCCTGAGCCAGTCTAGTGCTTAAAACACAGAGCTGGGATTACATTTGAATCCTCTTTCTCACCAAGTAATTTAATTCTGTTTCTTTTTGTGCTGTATGAAAATAACGTCACTTGGTGACTTGAGCAGTTTGAAATCCTTGGGTGGAATGATCTGAAGAAGTGTAAACTTTTATCTATGGACCAAAATCCCAACTCTGTGTCTGTTTGCATCCTCATCCAAGCTAGCAGCTCAAATCCTCCTGTTTCTTGTGAGCTGAGACGAGACACCCTGACATTTAAAAGATCTCCCCAAGCTGGAGAATTGCCTCCTTCCTTTACTTATTTTTCATTTCTAAGACAAATAGGAAGCACATCTAAAATTAAGCGATAATCCTATTTTTGCTCCTTAACTTTAATTTTAAAACGGGCTATTCTTAAATTATAAAACCCCGTGTCAGATACCCATATTGTGGTTAAGGAAGGAGGCGAATGTGTCTGGCATTTTCCAGCACACGCGTGGCCATATCTAACCTAAAATGAGAGCCGAGAGGCGGTGGGAGATGTCGGCGAGCGGCGGGGAGCGTGTCTGAGCCCAGCAGCCCGTGTCAGGTCCCCAGAGGTCAGAGCACGGCGCTTTCTGTTTGTACATCTCCCCTCCTCCCTTTTTTCCCCCCTCTCCATGTGTATTTTGTCTCCTCCTCCCGTGCGTGCCTGCCTTTACATCTCCACTCTTCTCCCTCCCCTCCTCCGGATCGATCGCCGGCCGGGCTGTGCCAAGGGCCGGGCACTCGCTGGGCTCGTCCTTGTTCCCCGCCGCGTTTTGCCGAGTCAAGGGTATCTCTTTGGAGGCTCGGCGAGATGCTGGTGGCGGTGATGCGATTGCATAGCAACACAGCAGCCGGGGCGGTGGAGGAGGAGAGGCAGCGGTGCTGAGGCTCAGCATGCATCCCTGTCACAGGGACTCCTGTGCTGATTCACACGCACAGCCCCTCGCCCCGCTCCCGGAGCCCGCTGCCCCCGCGTCTCAGACCTGGCGGACTCGCAAGGTAGGCCACGACAAAATTTGTTTCCCCACTCAGATCCTGGCCGGGTTGGAAAAGGGGCAGAATTTGGGCAGATGGTTTAAGCTCGGAAATGCGCTCTTTGGGGGTGTGCGTGTCCCTTGGCAGCAGCAGCAGCGCTGCCCATGCATGTGCGGGTGAGGAAACTTGCCGAGAAGAAAAGAAGGGTGTCGGGGAGAGCGAGAGAGGTGGCCAAGACCATTTCCACAAGGGAGAGGCTAGGGACCAGTTAGGGATGCGGATTCCCGAGGCAAACAAGGGTCTCCAGCATCCCGGTTTCACTGGCTTTGATGCTTTGCACATCGAAGGTTTATTTACCCTGGCAGTGTTTCCGCCTGGGCTGAAGGGCTGCTCCGGGCAGGGTGCATGGTGGCCTTCTAGCATCTTCCTGGGAGGATCAGGGACCCAAATATTCCCCACGTAGTAAAGCAAGGATCAGCCCACAGTCCCAGGTCTGCCCTTTTCCATTCACCGCCTTACACAGTCCAGCCTTGCTCATTTATGTGTCCGCCCTCCCCTCCCCCAGCTTCTCCCCAGCTCCTTTCACTCATCGTTCCTCCTCCTCCTCCCCTCTCAAGGGCTGATATTGCCACCACTGACCTTCCCCTGGATGCAGGCAGCCCTGACCGACTGCGGGATCGCCTGCAGGAAGCACAGGACCTTTCCTGCTCCCCAGGGCTCAGCACTCTGCCTCCCTCTCCCTGCCAAACAGGGCAGCCTGGGCTGTGGTTTCTCAAGATTTAGTGCCACAAGATTATTACAGGTCCCTGCTCCAGCCTGTTTCCTTCAGCCTTCCCTCCAGCACAGCATCACAGCTGTGGAGGTCCAGTGGTGGAAGTGCCAGCATTGTATTTGTGGGGTTTCAATGCTGAGCTTGCCCATGTGCAGTGACAGGGGTGTGGAGCAATTACTCCCACACTCTTAAATGCCATGCTTTCTCTGGGAGAAACCAATGTTTGTTTGTATTTTGGGTTTTAGTGCTGAAAAAAAAAAGTCTAGTCAATTTTTTTTTGTCAGTTTGTTTTCCTTGTGCCCAATTCCAAGGTCCCTCACGCCTCTCCTGCTGCTGCTCACCTCTGTCTTGGACCAGTGAGAGTTCTTGCTTGATTATTCTCATTAATGGCCTTTCCTGCCTGACCACAGTGCCCTTGTTGAGGAAGCTGTGTGAGGTCCCAGCCCCAAGGTTCAGCTGTGCTGGGAGGGTTTCCATTCTCCTGGCACCCGTGTGTGGCTCTGGTGCCATCTCACACCCTCCCCTGCCAGCTCCCCGTGCTGAAAGCTGCTTTCTCTGCTGCTGTGGGAGCTGTCCAGGCAGGGGTCTGGAGACAGCAGGGATGTCTGGAAAGGAACTGGAGCAGTCTCATTTTGCAGCAGTGCCCAGGAATGTGCCTGGAGTGCTGGGGGGGAAGCCTTGGAGTGGGCAGTGATGTGATGCTGTGTTCAGGTGCTCTCTGCCAGCTGAAGGAGCTGAGATGAGGACATGTCTGTGGATTAATACCTGAGACAGATCAATGCTGCTGTCTAAAACTGGCCAGAACTCTCCTGTGAATGGGGCTGCTCAGGTTGGAGTGGCTCTTTGCAAAACTAAACAAAGTGAGACGGGGAAGGGATTAAATGAATGGGTTCAAACAAAAGTCCTGAGTTCTGGAGACATAATGTGACTTTCTGAATATAATCATGTTTTGAGAAATATATTCAAGGCTTCCACTTTAGCCTGGATGTCTATGATAAAAGCATAAAGGGGGAATTAGAAGTCTCATGAAATAAGACATACTGACCAGAAAGAATTCAGTCTTCAAAAACCTCTCATTATCATAGGTGTATAAAGATGAAACCAATCTTTTCAGAATTGAGCCAAAATAGCTCCATCCCATTTTCCTTCGCTCTTTCCCTTTGCATAAGAGTAAGGTCACTCTGACTCCTTTCAGGTAGGGGAAGGAAATGTGACTCCATGGGGCACACAGCCTGGTCATAAAATTCATGGCCTCAGAAGGCCAGAGGACCTTGTGCTTTGGCAGGGAGTTTATGATAAAGACGACCTTGGGGGCAAGGCAGAGTATTCAGTTTAGAGAAGCAGGTGCCAGCTTTACAGTGAGAATGAGAAGTGAAGTGCCAAGGCAGCCAGGAGTCAGCAGCGTTACCTTGGCCATCATAACTGAGTGTGGCTGTGCTCTTCCCACTGTTGCTGATCATTTGCACAGCGTGGCAAATGGGTGATGTGCTTTCCACAATGCAGCAAAACCTGTTTGCTGCTTCCAGCTGCAGGCAAGGGAAAGTTTGGGTGCTGAGAGGAGAGAGGCAAAGACAGGGCTTGAGGTTTTTACTGGTTTAAATTAGCAGGTTTCAGGGCTATAGGAGCCACGTTTCTGAAGGAATGTGTTAAATTTAGTGCTTGGTGCAACCTTCTTTCAGTCATGGAGCAAGTGATTTCCCCCCTATTCTGCTGTCCCTTTTGGGAGGTGCTGCTTGCCCTTCTCCTGCTCCTTGTGTGTCAGGTCTATCAGGGAGCAGCTTCTCTGTGTCCAGCACAGCAGGGCTGTGGGCTCACAGCTGAGTCCTCTGCCTGCTCGAGTCATTATTTCAGTGCTTTAATCTGCTAAGAGATGGGAAGAGTTCCTAGGAAAAGTGAGCTTTAGAGAGAGCAACTTAAAACCCAGCTGGGAGTCTGAAACGACATGCAACAGAAATTTAGGTTTTTCAATCTTCCTAAAAAAAAAAATAAATCCTGTAAGTTATTTTTGAGCAGAGAGAAGGGTAGTCAGTTCTGCATGACCATGTTGTGGGCATACACCCACACTCATCTGCTGAGGTGGGGACACCATCATCACAGTCTCCTAGTGCAAAGCCAACTGGTGAAATTTTTCAGTTTGAGATTGTGTGAGTGTGTATATTCTGCTGCTTGGGAATATGGAGAGTGAGCGAGCCAGGGGAAAGGATGCTGCTTCCTTATTAAGATGTGTGGCACCTGTTTCTCCATTGAATTAAAATAACATTTTGGTTATGAGCTCAAAGTCCAAGTGGCCATTTAAGAAAGGAGCTCATTAGATGTGAGAGTCCTCACTTCACCCACCCTCAGTGAATAACACATCGTGTGTGCTGCTTGCTCACTGCCAGACACAGCAAAGGTTTTATGTTACTTCTTATGGACAGGTGCTTAATTGAAGCACCTTTCATTTTAATTAACAAAAGGAACCTGTGTTTTTGGTGGAAGTGCAGTGTGAAGCCCAGTGGCAGCTCTGCCCTCTGGGATTCTGAGCCCTCAGATGATGGGGTTGGAAATGCTCCCACACGTGGGAGATTGCTGATAGTTCCCTTTCAGGGTACACGGGAGCACAGAACCACCAGGAGAATGTTGGGATGATTTTTGTGGGAGTGTGTTTGGGTATCTATTCTGGGTTTGTAAAGAGATGGAGATTAAGGGCCCACGCTCTGAGAGGGAACTGTGTTGTTTTTATGTTGATCCCAGTGGGACAAAGGTTGCTCCTCTCTCACCAAACCTTGACCAGTGGGGTCTTGGGAAGTAGGTCGTCTGGCTTTCAATCTCAGGCTTCAATTATTTACTTACAAGTGCAGAAAATAATTTTTTGCTGAAACAGGATGTGTTGTTAAGCTGTCGAGGGAGTCCTGCTGTCTGTCAGCCTGGGAATGCTGCCTTTGTTAGCATCTACATGGGAGCTGAACTCTGAAATATCCACAAGCCTCCCACCTTTCCCCTTAAAGGACACTGAACATGCTGAGCTAAAATGTTATTACTTCTCTGTACAGTAAGTCAAACAACAACAAAGTCATTAACATTTCCAGCAGCAGGGAACATGTTTGTATTTCTACTCTCCTCATGGGATAAAGGCTGAGCTGAGCTGCCTTTGCCTAGAGATGTTCCCATATTTTTTTTTTCCTTATAGGCCAAGATCTGAAGTGGAAAGTTTCAGGAAAGAATGTTTAGGAGGAAATTAGCAATTCAAAGCATAAACCGTGTGATTGAGAGACCTCTTGACTTATATGCTGTTTTATGTGGTAGAGAGCTGGAAATTCAACATCTGACATTACCCTCTACTTCCTGTGACAGGTTTCTAATCCTGAGGGTTGCCTTTAGCCGTGGAGGGTCAGCTGCAGTGTGAATTCCCTTAACGTTTGGGAGAGTTTGGATATGGGTTTGTGTCAGGAGAATTTTAAACAAATGCAGCAAAATTGGAGTCGAGTGCTGTGCACCATGTGCACTGGTGGTAATCCTTTTGGCTGGGATGGAGAAGGGATGCTGCAGGAGCTGGGACACAGCCTCCAGCCAGCCAGGGATGCTGCTGCAGCAGGTCTGTAAAGCAGAGAGAGCACAGAGATCCATCCCTGAGTGAAGCAGTGAGTTGTGTGACAGAGCTGAGGCAGAACTGGTTGAGCAAAGGCTGTTCCAGCTGCCTTTGTCAGACTGCCTGGAAAGCAGTGAGTGGGACAGGTTCTCCAGTGCTGAATTTGTAACAGGTACAGTTCATGTAGGAAGAGAAAAAAGGCAATTATTTTGGTTTTAATACAGTTTAATGCCCAAGCACTCAGCTGTTGAAATATAACATCCAGATTTTTTGATTTCTCATTTTTCAGCTAGAGGATCATCAAGGTCTCATCTTGGTAGTGGCTTGGGTCCTAAAGTGTTTGGAAGCTTTAACACAGCCCTGTGGAACATGCACTGCTTCATTCCTTAAGCTGTTCTGAGAGCAGAGGCAAGTGTTGGGTGCTTTTCCTGGGGGGAGGATGCAGAACAGAACCAGGCAATGAGGTTCCTGATCCTTCTGAGGGCTGATCTGACCACCTTTGTGCCTGGAGTGGGACCTGCAGCAAAGGTCAGGTGAGAGACACCAGTGGAAGAGGTTTCCCTCCTTGCTGTCTGCACTGTGTGAGTGCAGTGCCCCAGTCACTGCTCCGTGGTGACTCTACAGCTGCTTCTTGTGGTGTCCAGCTCTGGAAATTCTTACCTGCTTCTGCTCACCTGAGCCTTGATGTTTGTTCTGCTTGCACAGAGATGTGCCCAGGGGACCAAGCTCACTTTACATCTGTTTGAACTGCCTGACCACATTCTGAGTTCTCCAAAGGAAGATCTCTCAACTCCTTTTCAAGTAGAGGCTTGGAGTTGGCTGTGGGGAGGACAGTTTTTGTTATCAGCGCTTAAATCTGGTTTGCATGATGTTGAACCTTGGCTGTCGTGTGCTGGGTCTCCAGCACCAACCTAAAGCAGAATGCAAAAAGTGAATGGTGGTGTGGGAGAGGCAGAGTGGATCACAGGTTTGGCTCTTGACAGGCGTAGGCATCAGGCAATAGGAATTTAGCCAGGAAGCATCCACAGAATCTCTACTCCACATGCTGCAGTGCCCAGACACAGAGCTGTACAGAAGCACTGAAGTAGGAGTGCCAGAACTGGAGCTGTTTGTGTGCCTCGGCAGAGGAGCAGAGCAGATCAAGAGCATTTCTTCTTGCCTGGTTCCAGTAATAGCAGGGAATTTGGCAAGGGGTCATACAGAGCTGTTGGCTTGCCTGCAGACGTGCCTCTCCGTCTGGTTGTCTCTCTCTCTCCCCCTGAATGTCCTCCTTTGTGCTGGCTGCTGTGCAGCTCAGCCAGTTCCACATTATCTGGGTTCTCCTCCTCTGGGCTTTGTCTTTGCTGCTGCAGAGTGGCAAAGGGCAGCTGAGGCACTGCCCCCCAGCCTGCTCTGGTGTTTGTTGGCAGCAAGGTGTTGCACAGGATGTGACTGGGCTGTACCCTTGGCTTGGCACTCAGCTTGTTCTGTGGCTGCTGCCTTGGACAGGCTTTAGTTCCCTGTGCCATCTGTGTCCTGATGGGCTTTGTCACCCCTGGAGGAGTTCAAGGAGCCCAGCACTCAGGAGGTGCAGCCATGGCTGTCCTGATTTCCATGATGCTGGCAGGGAGTGTGGAAACCCTCCATGTCCTGTGTATGGATACCTGCAGGACATGGGGTACCCAGGGTACCCAAGGGTTACCCAGCCCTGTCTCAGAACTGCACCTTTCCCATGCATGCAGATCTGTCACTGAGCAAAATGCAGTCAGAGCAGAGCTTGTGACCTCCCCAGTATTTCTCCTGCTCTGCAGTGCTGGTGGCAGGAACAAGGGGCCAGGCTGTGCTGGGAGGACCAAGAGCAGAGAGCCCCAGTGTGTGTGGTGTTGGAGGCTGGCTGAACTCTCTGGCCAGTACATGTCACTGCAGTTTCACTGCACTGTGCCACAGAAAAACCTAGGCCTCAGCAAGGCAATTACAGTGGGACATCACAAAACCTCACTGGCAAAAGCCATGGATTTCCTAGGCCTGGAGAAGAGCTCAGTGGCATTCCTCTGTTAGAGAAAAATAACTTTCCACATCCTGAGTATTGTACCTCAGCTAGATTGAGAGGTCATTTAGAGGAACAGAGCCCAAATGGCACAGGCACTGGAGGAAATGGAGGTGGTGTTACCTTCTGTCAGAAATCTTCTGTACTCTTGGACTTGGGTGTGGTGAATTTGCCCCAAGAGGCTGGAGGGCTTTGAAGACCCTGGAATTCATAATTATTAATGTGGGTCTCATAATCCCCTCATAATCCCCTGCCTGCATGGGGAAAGGAGCAGGGATTCACAGCCTGCAGTGTTCATTGGTGCTAATGGGCAGGAGAGGGAGAGGACGAGACCTTGGATTGTCAGCCTGCTGGAGAGCTCAGCACAGGCTGTTCTGCTGGAAAGGGAGAGAATTATGGCTGTAAAAATCTCTAAGAGATTAAAAAAAAAAATCATGACAGGATAATCTCTTAATGTGTGTAATTGAGGGGAGAGAGGCAGTGAAAGCTCAGGCAGGGGAGTGAAGGATGTGGAAGTGTCAGAGATGGGCAGTGTGCACAGGGCCGGGGGGATTTCTCCTCACCCGTCTGTCCAGTGTGGCTGCTGTCAGTGCAGGATGTGCTGCTCCTGCCCTGCCAGGGCCAAGCAGGAAGATTTCCCCCAGCTGTCCAGCTGAGCTGGGTGTGAAGGAGCCAACAACCTTCATCCATCAGCATCTCTCATTCCCCTGAAAGCAGCCTCATCTCCATGCTGACACGAGCTCTTTGCTGGAACAGGTGATTTTTACCTTCTAAAAGTAGAAAAGCAGACACCAAGTTTTCTCTGAGCTTTATTTCTCATGGCTTTCCATAAAGCTGAGATGGTGCTGGCAGTGAAATAAATCCCTATTTTAGCTCATGTAGAGCCCAGACAACAAAACTCAGCAGTGCTGTGACCTGAGGTCGTGTTTCTGATCTATAGAATAATCAAGGGGCCACTGCTAACTGGCTTTACAGGTCATGCAGTTCAAAAATGGGGATAATGAAGGGAATTCTGTAGCTCATAATGACCAAAAACTCATAAAAAGCTAGCTCACAGTATGAGATACATAAAGCTGGGCCTCTAGGCAATTTACCTTCTGAATATAAACGGAAAAAATATGTTTGAAGATGTTGTCTGTTATGGGGATATGTCTGTTCTGTCTAAACATAAGTTGTTCTGGATTAAAAATCATACTGTGCCACCTGCTAGGAAGAAAGTGAATGTTATCTCAACCAAAACTAGAATAGTGGGCATGACAGCGAGATCCTCTCTCTCTTCCTTTAAACCATGGGCATCTTGTACAGCTCAAGAAACCCAACCCTTTCTGAGAGTGCAGTATAATCTGTGGGACTTGCTAACAGTGTATCAATACAGAAAATTGCATAGCCAGGTGGGGAAAAAAGAGTTGGATGTTTAGATGAAACAAGACTGCAACACTAGTAGGAGTATATTAAATTAAAAAATGCTTCCTTTTAGTCTCTGGCTTGCATGGAGGCGGCGCTGCAGGCAGCTGGGAAGGGGGTCAGCTCCCTGAGGAGGTGCAGGCTGACCCAGGGACTCTAACGCTGCTTTTCAGGTGCTCCATCCCCATGACCATCGGTTCTGATGCAGCCCCTGGTGATGCAGGAATGGCTCTATGTGCTCCCGCCATGTCCTGAGTGGCACATCCCGGACCAGGCGCAGCGCAGCCGCTCTGCCCGCCCGCCCTCTCAGGTAAGAGCTGGCTCTGGGAGCCTTTCTCGTGGCAGCTTTTTGCAGGGGTTGCAGATTCCTGTGGGGCAAACCAGGCCCTCTGTTCCTGGTGCCAGCTCCAGCCCCCCGTGGGCTGCACTTAGGGAGAGCGTGTGCTCCCCTCTAGCACTCTGGCTGTGAAGTGTTTCCCAAAGTAGGGGAGGAGAGACAACCTGCAGAGCTGGATTTCAAGCCTCTTTCACAATAAAAAACGAGAGGCTACTGGTAACAGCTCTTATGTATTTGGTTGGGCTTGTTTTTCTCCTGGAAACTTGGAAGAAAGTTAGCTTTTGGTGAAAATGTAGGTTTTTTACTCTTCCTGCTTGCAGAAAAGAGATTGGAAATAAGCCCCTGGTGGATGCTGTAAGGCAGAGGAGGAATTTGACCTGTTATTAATCTAGTTACCTTGAGGGAGGCATCTTGGTCTCTCTCTTCCTTCCCCCAAGGTCTCTGTGCTCCAGGCCAAGCTCCTCACTGGAGGGGAAGGGAGGTCTCTGGGGAGCCCTGGGTAAATGGCAGAGCAGAGTGAAGAACAGAAAGGTGTGCTGGCAGCTCTGCAAAGCTGCCTGCGCTCTGCACTGAGCTGTCAGGAGGTGGTTTAGCACCTCTGGTGTGGGGAAATGCTGCCTGGGCTCTGCCAGGCTGTGGATCCCTCTTTGCCTGTAGCTGTTGGTCCCAGGGTACCTCTCACCTGACTGGGCACTGATGGACAGTGCCAAAGGTTCCTTTGGGCACTGGCAGTGTTCTTCCCAGGACAAATGAGGTCCCAGCTCTGCCTTTTTCTTTTTGGTTGTGCTTCAAGCATGGAAAGCAAGGGCTGAGCCTGAGGTTTCTCCCTGCTGTGGCTGACCATCAGCCTGGACCCATCCTGCCTCAGGGAGCTGGGATCTGCAGGGGTAAGGCAGAGCTGTCTCTGGAGAGGCTCCAGCATGCAAGAATGAGGCAGAGGGGCAGCTCTTGGTGGCTGAGTCAGGGTTTCTTGGCCCCAGGGTGGCTGTTACAGTGCTGCAGCCAGGCCAGTGCACGGGTGGTGGATAAAAACAGCCCGGCTGATGAAGTGAGGAGGGAGAGGGATAGAACAAGATGAGCAGGGAAAAGCCTTCCTGACCTGCTTGAGCAATCCAAGCCTCTGTGAGGGGATCAGAGCCCTGTGGGATTTGCTGGGAGAGAGGAGGGGAGTGGGAGCAGGAGCAGTGTTAATGACAGCTCCCCTCGTTTGAAGGGGCTGCTGTTGCCACCTAGGAAACAGCCTCCCTCTCTTGTCCTTGCTAGTCCTGAAAGCTCTTGGCAGCTGCAGACAGCCCACCCTTAGCTGTGTGCTGGCCTCACCGAAGCCCCTTCCTTCAGTCTGGGAGCTGCTCTCCCATCTGTTGGGCCCCAGAGGTGCTGAGGAGAGGATCAGGCTGTGCTGGTCCCACGGGGAGGGACAGCACCCGTCAGATGTGCAGGAGGGGAAGAGAGGGAGAGATACTGGGAGCTTTTCTTTCCCTCCCTGTAGGTGGAAGAGAGCATGATAAAAATTCTGGGCGTCAGGACTGTGGGGGACACAAGAAGCCAGCCCAGAGCTTTTTGGCAAAAAGAAACTATTTGCACTTGGTCCAGGCTGGCATGAACATCTGCTGGTACCCAACACTGTGCTGGGACACGTGGGGGACAACAAGGGCATCTTTGACTTTTTTTGGGGGATTAGATCTCAAGACCTGTTTACCTTCTGGGTCACTGAGGCTTGATGGGATGATTTCCTGGATAAATCCCTTCACTGGCAAACACTCCTGTCTGTGCTCCAGCATCTGAGCCGAGGTCTCTGCTGGCCATCCCAGCTCATCCCCTTTGCCCTGCCCGTGCAGGGATGGATCTTCCCCAGCGCCCAGAGCACTGACCCCGCACACACCTGATGTCCCACGTGGGGTTGGCCCTGCAGCGGGCACATCTCTGCCCGCCTCGCTTTTTGAGGGCAGCCAGGGGGTTAAGGCAGGTTGGAGGCTGCTGGAATGCCGCTGGACAAAGCTGGGATTGAGGCTGGAATTGAGGCTGGCAGTGAGGCAGTGCCGCCCCCCTGCACATTCCTGGGGGGTCAGTGCCCGGCTCCCCGTGCCTGCCCGCTGCCGGGCCGGGTCAGTGCCCGGCTCCCCGTGCCTGCCCGCTGCCGGGCCGGGTCAGTGCCCGGCTCCCCGTGCCTGCCCGGGTGCTGCCGCCGGGGCACCGGCGGGCCGGGAGGGATGCTGCTCCTCCGGCGGAGCTCGGGGCGGATCCGTGGCTGAGCGCGGGGAGATGCGCTTGCCACAGCCTGCGTGAGTGTTCTGCGCCCGAAAATAAACCTGTTCCAGGGTGGAGGGGGAGTGAGGGTCCAGGCTGCTGCTGCTGGGGCTCTGGGGAGGGGATGCTGGCGGGGTGCTCGGAGGGAAAGCTCTTATTTCTCCCTCTGCTCGCTTGCTGGGATTTTTGTCCTAGGGAAGCAGATGTTCAGCACCTGCTCTCTGCTTGGTCACTATTATCCACGGGGCTTGGGAGTTGTGGGCGTGGTGGGCTTTTAACTTATTAAATAAAGCTGGGAAGACTGTGTTTATCTACAGATAAATCTGTGCTGCAGTTGCACCCAGGTAGAGCTGATCCCTTCCTTTGGTATCCCCTGGGGTGGAGGGGAGGGCTGGAGCATTCCTGGCAGTGCTGTGGGACTGAGCTACTTCAGTGCCATGAGCACCTGCACACGCAGAGCATTGATTTTTCTATGTGCAAGCAGTTTTAGCTTGAGTGGATCATTATTCGTGGCCCCAAGAATCCTGTGAACTCGGTGGGTGATGGTTTTCTCTGTTTTCTTGGTGTTTCTGGAGTGGCAGGATGGGGAGGCAGAGAACAGCCTGTTAGATGTTTTTAGATGAATCAAACTTAGCACCAGTCTTGGCGATCGTTTGATTTTTCTCTGAGAACTGGTGTGGAGGGGTTTTTTTTAGCTGTGCAGCCAAATTCCTTGTCGGCTTGTTTTCTCCTGCCTGTTGTTTTCCTCAGCTTGGCTGAATCCCTTCTTCCGACACCTCCATGAGCCCTTGGACAGCACAAGTGACAAGTATCTACACATTCCCCTTGGAAGAGCTGCTGCTTTTCCCCCAAGGCAGCTGCCCTTATCTGGCCTGTTGTATGCTGTTTAGAGAGTACTAACCCATTTAATTATGGTTGATTAAGCACCGGGGGATAATTATCTCAAGCGAGCTCTGATATCAAAGCAGCATTCGATCGAAGTGCTGCCATCTCTCCAACACAGCTCATTGATGTCTCACTTATGGGAAAGTGTCCATGTGTTTTGCTCAACAAACTGTGTTTTTTGGAGAGAAAATCCCCTCTCACTCACTGAGTTCTGTGTGAGGTGTGTTGCTGTCACCAGCACGTGCAGCAGAGTGTATTGTGAGCAGGTGCATGTGCTAAAGGCTCAGGAGAGGATTCCAACAAGGATTTGTTGTCCAGGGATCAGAACTCAGTTTTTTTCCAGCTGGATGTGCTTCCCTTCTGTGGCTGGGCTAGGATTTTCTGTCTTCTCTCCATGGCCTTTTGCAGCACCCTTCCCACGGCTGCTCATTCTGGAGAGCTGCGGAGGAGAAGCAGCATCTGTGGAGGAGAAGTGGCTTCTCAGATTTGCCATGCAGGCAGGGAATATCCTGGAGCCTCTGTAGAGGAGCAGGTGGCAAGTCTCAGTATTGGGGATGGCAAAAAGGATGTTGGCAGATCCCCTTGGTCCCTAGGAACAGCAGGATCAGCCTCCTCTCAAAGCACAGCAGCTCTGTATAACATGGGAAAAATCATCGTTAGCCCTGCAGGCACTGTGACACATAAGGACCAGCTCTGGCTTATCAGCTCTCAGGGAGATAAGCTCATTGCTGGATAACTTGAGAACAGGAGATGTGCAGTAAGCCCTCCCTTCAACCTTTGCTCTTAGTGCTGCTGGAGTTAGCACTGCATCCTTCTTCCAGAGGCAGCCAGGAGTTTCCTGGGAGCTGCCAGCAGACCACTTAAGGAACAGGGCAGCCCCCTTGAGAGCTGAGAAACTAGTCAGGGTTAGGGCAGGGTGGGGTGGGTGTCCCCAGGCAGGTTCCCAAAGCACCAGACAGCAATCTCTGGATGCAGTGTGGTTCTGTTTCTGCCCAGGTTGAAGCCTCGCAGGATGGTGCAGGACCTTCGTGTGTGACCCCCCAGGCTCCCAGCAGTGCTGCCGGGCCCCAGGCCCCTCTGGAGATGAATCTTTGCTGGAACGAGATCAAAAAAAAATCCCACAGCCTTCGGTAAGAGTCCTGCCTGGAGCAAGCTCCAGGCTGGCCTGGCCTTCCAGCCTTGCCTGCTGCTTGTGATTGTCAGGAGGTTTTTGAACTTTTTTGCTTGATGAGCCACATGAATTCACAGTGACTTTGGCTCAGCTCCCCCTCTGGTCCACAGACTTTTGAATCTCCTTTTGCTGGAAAGCATCTCCTCCATTTCTACCCATTCCATCCTCTCCTCCCTCCCCTCCTTCCCTTCTGCTGCTTTCTGCTGCTCTCTCTATCCTCTGCCACCTCTGCAGTTGTGTCTTTTTGCCTCATGGCTTTGCCTCCACCTCCTCTGTGCCTGTCCCTTTGCTGGAAGCCCTCTCCACTGCGTGAGTGCAACATGCCTTCCAGACTGTCAGAGTTTGCAGCTCCACAGCCAGCATGACAGAGAGCTTAACTGGGGCGTGTTAATTGTCTTCTGCCTTAATGCAAGGCTCCTGGAAGCTGCCCAGACATTTAAATGCCATTCCAAGCCCCCCTTGCTAGCCAGAGCAGTTCTGACCCACAGGCAAGCACAGAATGACTGTCCTCTGCTCTGGGCTCAAGGGTGAGGAACAGCTTCAGTTTCTCGTCCTCAGTGCCTCCATGCCTCACCCCACCTGGCAGTGCAGCCTCTCTGCTGCCTGGGGGTCGTGCACAGCCCGTGCTAAGGTGTGCTGCCAGTCCCTGAGGGGGTCCTGGGGGTCAGCACCCAGCCATGGTGCTGTGCTTCCCCTCCCCAGGGAACCTGCTCCTCTCCTGTCTGTCTGTCTATCTCACTGTCCTTGCTGTCCTGCCAGGGCTCGGCTGGAGGCCTTCTCTGACCACAGTGGGAAGCTGCAGGTGCCTCTGCAGGAGATCATTGACTGGCTGGGGCAGAAGGATGAGGAGCTGTCGGCACAGCTGCCCCTGCGGGGTGATGTTCTCCTGGTGCAGCAGGAGAAGGAGACACACGCGGTGCGTTCCTCCTGCCTCCCCCGTTCATGGGGGTGGGCAGCCCTGCCTGGGACCCCTGCCTTGTGTCACTTGTGTCACCATGCCATAGCCTGTCCTTGGATGTCTCCATCTCTGCTTCCTGAGAAAAGGCAGAGCCCATCTGGTTTTAGACAATAAACACACATTACAGCCTCACATCACCTGCAGTGAACCCTGCATTTGTAGTGTCATTTGAAGTCATTTGTAGTGGCTTCCCTGTGTCCTACCTCTCCCTGGCCTCTGCTTTTGGGATCCTGGAGCCTGAGAAGGCTGGCTGGTCTATGGGCAATCCTGTGGCTGGGATATGAGTGATTCCTGCAGGAGCATCATGATGTCTGAAACTGCGGTACACCCAGACAGATCAGAGTTCCCTGCTCCCACGTTCACAGCATTTTCTTCTCACTGCCAGTGGCTGTTGGGGTTTAGTTGTTTTTACCTTGAAAACAAAAAGAAAATGTTTATTGCTGCAGTCCCTCATCCTTGCTGGAGCTTCCCTGGTGCACAAACAGCCCATCCAGCAGACAGCACTGCTGTGGGAGCTGGATGGAGGGGAGGAGAGGACACACTAGACTAGCGTGCCTCTGAAGTCTTCCCTGGCAGATGTGCTGCTTTGGGGCATCCTGCTGTTCCTCTCCTTGCTCCTGCAGCAGCTGGACCTGTTGCTGAGCAGCTGCTGGAGGGATTGTTAGCGTGGCCATGCTCTCACTGCACGAGTGAAGAGCGTCTCCAAGCAGTGCCTCTGAAAGCACCGTAAATAAAACAGCTCCTCTTGTGCAGCCCTGGCTCAACACACTGTTCTGGGCTTGCTGTTCTGTCTCCCCACTCCAGCAAAGCTGCAGGCCAAACCTCTGCAGGAGCCACCTTCTGGCAGGTGGTCATTCCTTCCCTGAACTGTGAAAATATTTCTCCTCACACTGACTTCTGTCTGTGCCTCCAGTGAGGTTTGGGCCTTGGGGTGGATAAATCACTGCAGCATTTGCCAAGGGGGCAGTCAGGGTACAGCTCTGGCTCAGCCTGCTGTCTCATCTCTGTGCTCTGCTCTCCAGGCTTTCATGGAAGAAGTGAAGTCTCGGGGACCATACATTTACTCTGTCCTGGAATCAGCACAGGCTTTCCTTTCCCAGCACCCATTTGAGGAATTAGAAGAACCAACTTTGGAAAGCAAAGGTCTGTGGAGCTCCCTCTTTTTCGTTCTCTGGTTTCACAGCTCCTCCCGGGCTGGTTCAGAGGGGGTGGAGTAGAGATGGCTGCTATGGCACAAAGCAGCACATCTGCCTCACACCACCATGCCCAGGCTGTGCCCAGTCCTTTGGCCAAAGGTCAGGCTGGTGCAGAGCAGTGTCACTGTCCCAGGAAAAGGCAGAGGCTCCTGGTGCAGCCCATGATGGGGGCACTTCATGAGGCAGCACCAGATGTGCTCTGGGGTTTGTTTTCAAAAGGCAGCACAGCTTCTGCCTGTGAGTATAGAGAGGCTGGGTACCTAGAGGAGCTGGTGCAGAGATGGATGCTATTATTATTTGTTTCCCTTCCCTTTTCCCAGTTTTCCCTAGAGTTTTTTTATCTCTCATTTCCCTGTCCTCCCTCCGTCCCTTGCCCCACTCTCCTCTGGGCTGGGCTCTCATTTCTGCTCGCTGTTCCCCTCCTGCTCTGCCTTCCCAGATGTGTCTCCCCGGCACCGGATCCAGAACATCAGCCGCTTTGTGTGGAAGCAGGCCAACGTGGCCAGTGAGCTGTGGGAGAAGCTCACAGCCCGCTGCGTGGACCAGCACCGCCACATTGAACGCACCCTGGAGCAGCTGCTGGAGATTAAAGGGGCTATGGAAGAGCTCAGCACCACCCTGGACCAGGCTGAAAGCGTGAAGGAGACCTGGGAACCCATCGGGGACCTCTTCATTGACTCCTTGCCAGAGCACATCCAGTCAACCAAGGTACTTCTGGCTCTGAGGAGGCTCCAGCCTTGGCTGTGGAGGTGATGAAATGCTGCTTCCCAGGAGGACAGGGCTGCTCCCATGGACTGCTCAGTCCTGGGATCTCAGGGCCAAGGCCTCCCTCCCACAGCCCCCCTGATTTGTGAGGGGGGTTTTGGCCAGCAGTGTCCTGAGCAACTGGCCATGCTGAGCACCTTGTCATGGCACAGATCTTACACAGGCACAGTGGCTCAGCATAGTCATTGTCCCCATTTCATTTATCAGGAGCAATCTGCAGCCTGGTTAGCTTGGTTGGGTATTTTTTACCCTGCTAAGGTACCCTGTAAAAATGAGGTCGGATGGGATGGTGATGGGATGAACGGAGACAAGAGATCTCTGGAGTCAAGGCTGGTTTTGGAGGGTGCAGTTTATTGCACAGGGCATGGGTGAGGGGGCCCTGCCATGAACTGCCAGCCACAGCTCAGAGCAGAGAGAGAGAGTGAAGAGAAAGGAGAGAGTGAAGAAGAAAAGCAAGAGAGGAAAAAAAAGAGCAAAGTTCCTGTTACAATACATTAAATCTTCTATACTGAATATTCTAATTTACACCAACCAATCTAGTACAAGATACAAATCCTACAGCATTTACACACAGCCTATAAGAATCACTACATTACCATACTGTGCTATATTTTAAACCCTAAAAACGACTCTTTGGACCCCTCCTGCCGAGCTAGCAGGGTCTGCTCTGACCCTTGGACTTTTGGTAAGGAGAAGGGCATTGTTTCATCAAGGGGGATTTACTTCCACCTGGCCATACCATTGTTTTCCAGTTGTTCAGTAACTAAAGCTTGGCATCTTAGACACTGAAACTTGCCTTCAACTCTATTTCACTGGTAGGTTTCATGTTCTCTAAAAATAAGCAGTCACATTTATAAGGCTTTCCTGTTTCATCTTCCCCAACAGTACCCTGTGGAGGGTTAGTCAGCAGTGGCTTTGCAGACACCAGCCCACCCTAGCTTGTAGCAAATAAAAAAATATCTAAGTCCTACTACTCACCTGCTTCTTTTCCTTTTTCCCTGCTCTGTGCCTGTGTCCCTGGGCACTGGACTCCAGCTGTTCAAAGAGGAGCTCTCCCCGATGAAGGATGGGGTCAAAGTGGTCAATGATCTTGCACACCAGCTTGCCATCTCGGATGTCCACCTGTGCATGGAGAATTCCCGCACCCTGGAGCAGATCAACACCCGCTGGAAACAGCTGCAGGTGGGAAGGAGTCAGGAGAAATAAACCATGGGCAGGAGGATGCTGGGAAGGGCTGTCACTGCTGAGCTTCAAGGGTGATAAAGGAGGGTTTGGTTTGGATGTTATAGCTGGTGTTCTGGAAGAGAAGAGCATCAGTTCAGTGTGAGGAAAGGGTCTGGTAAATCTGCAGAGATCTTGGTCAGGAAAAGGCAGTGGGAGGAACAAAAGGACAATCAGGATGTGTTGGGGGGTCAGTTTCAGCTGTGACTGCTTTGATGTCTGTAACAGTATGGACACAGATGAGCTGGAGATGTGGCTGTGCTGCCTCAGCCTGTGGGAGGAGGTGTAGAGGATTCAGCAGGCTGGAGGAGGACACAAACAGCAGGATAGGAGAGGCAGGAAGAGCTGGGGGCACATCTGAATCCACCCACAAGCCTTCCTGAATGGGTCATCCATCCAAAATGCCTGCTGGACTGCCAGTGAGTTACTTTTCAATTCTCCAGGCCTCCATAAACGAACGCCTGAAGCAGCTCCAGGATGCCCACCGGGACTTCGGACCAGGCTCCCAGCACTTCCTCTCCTGTACGTGAGTGGGTCCCCCTGGCTTCTGCCGTGAGGTCACCTCTGCAGAGCAGCCTGGGCTGTGCCACAGGAGGGTGCCAAGTCCTGTTGCTGGGCCCAGAGCCATGCATGAGGCTGGAAAGGGCCCAGGCTGGTTCCTGGTGCATGGAAGCCAAAGCAGGAGGCATCTCCAGAGTTGGCATTGTGCTGCCTCACCTTGTGGGACCAAGGGTGGGATGTGAGTGTGGTTTCCCTTCAGAGCACAGAGCTGTGACACTCACAGCAGCAGCAGTGCCCAGGGGACACTGGGACTGCCAGCCTCAGAGCAAGGCAACAGATGGCAGGAAAAGGCAGTTCCTCACATCCTGTGTTAGTTATTTGGAGGCTAAAAATGTGCCTTTTCAGGAGGTTTTCATTCATGTGGCGAGGCAGAGGGATGCTGGCTGAGAGCATTTTACAGGTCAGAGGTGTTGGCTGAGAGCTCTCAGACCTGCAAAGGGTGGGCAGCAGGTTGTGCTCCAGAGCCTGGGGTCTGTCCTTGGAAGTTCTGAGCCCTGCAGAGTCTCCGGATGTCAGTGGGATTTGTTGGCCTGAGCTTCTCTGCACATTCCTATCTGAAAGGAAGAATGACTTTTCCAGTTGCTGGAATTGATACACTACCTGTGAAAAAGGAAAATAACTGAGGGTCATGCCATGGCTACCATCCCCTTTATAACAGAGGGTGGTAGGCAGCTGGAATGGGATGAATCCTCATCTTCCTAAGCTACTGCAGCTGGCACACAGAGCAGGAATAACAGGAACAACAGATGCTGTGGGTGTCTGAGTCTGGTCATAACAAGCAGTGCTGTGTCTGTGTGCCCAAATCTCATCTGCTATGAGCTCTGCCCACTGGTGACTACAAGGTTGCCTTGGGCATCATCAGAAGCACCAGGAAATGTCTCTTGGGCATCATCAGAAGCACCAGGAAAGCATGAGTTCTGAGCTCAGCCAGATACAAAGCCCCTGTCTCAAAAGGCAAGATGTCTCTAACAAGATCAGCATTCTTGAGCTTTTTTTATAGGCAGCATCCCCTTTCCTGCACCAACCCCTCCAGCTGTAATTTGGGAAGATGCAGTCTTTTCAGAGGCACCCACCTGTTGGCACAGTCCTGTGGGCTGGCACCAGAAACAGCATCAGCTCAGAGGAGCATTTGCTGTTGATGTGACACATGTTTCTCTCCTTGCAGCCTCTGTCCAGGTCCCCTGGGAGCGAGCCATTTCCCCCAACAAAGTGCCATACTACATCAAGTGAGTGTGATCCCAGACACAGCCCCAGGTCTTCCCTGGCCTGGTGGGATCAGGAGTTGGGCACCAATGAGGAGAGGGGGCAGTGAACAGGCTGGAGTGAGAACTCACCTCCAGTGAAGCAGGTCTTCCTCAGCCTGGCAGATCCAGGCTTTCCCTGCCTGCTGGGATGCCCAAGATGAGGGGAAAGCCCAGCTGGAAGGAGAGGGAGCTGGCAGCAAGTGAGGATATCCCACTGTGGGCATCCTTCATGCTGCTGTGGCTGGGGAGTGTGCTCACTGGGATGCAGCAGTGTCTGCAGACACTGAAATACTCACTCCCAGCACTGGCCAGGTCCTTTTTTTTAATCTCTCATGGCAGCTTTTGGTTACCAGGTTGACTCTTGGTCTCTCTCTATTTTGCTTCCAGCCACCAGGCCCAGACAACGTGCTGGGACCACCCAAAGATGACAGAGTTGTACCAGACGCTGGGTAAGGAGGCTGTCACAGAACCATTTGAGTTGTGCTTGCCTTTCTGCAGCATGGGGTGCATGTCAGATTCCCCCAGGCCACCTGCTCCCCTCTGTGGCACAGGGGTCCCCCAAAGCAGTGGGGTGTGACCCCTAACAGGCTCTGCTCCTCTTTCCCCTGCATGTGCTCTGCTTATCTGGTGAGGCTGGGGTCTGGCAGCTGCAGCTGCTGCTTCCTGCCCTGGAGATAAGGATGTTGTGCTGTGGTTTTATTCTTGTTTTTCCTGTGTCACTGCAGCGGATTTGAACAACATCAAGTTCTCAGCGTATCGGACGGCCATGAAACTGCGGCGGGTGCAGAAAGCCCTTCGGTGTGAGTGTGGGAAGGGTTTCCCTCCTGCTGGGTCTCCCTCAGTGAAGGCATTAAACTAACACGAGCTTTCATCAGCACATCAAAGGCAGGAGGCACCAGGGGACAGGAAACCAGGAGGATCAGCCTGGGAAGCTGAGCAAATCCACCAGGCTGTGTCAGCGCCTTTCTTTACAGGCTTGGGGTGGAAATGGCTCAAGGGCAGGTGTTATCCAAAGGGATGTGAGAACAAAGTGGTCCAGCTGAGGGTTACAATGCTGTGGGATCACCAAGCAGCTCCAAGGGATCATGGGGAAGGTGTGGATGTGAGTGAGAGATGAAACCAGCCTCAGTGGCAGGGACAGTGAGGGCTGCACCGCTTAAGGAGGAGGAAGGGAGCCAATAAACCTGACTTCTGCACTCGTGGTGAAAACTGGAGAATTAATAGCCAGGTGAACATGATACGACAGGAGTTCAAACATCTCTCCAAGAGGTAGCTGCTCCCTGGAAACTGCTGAGGAGTTTCTGGTGGAACTGGTGGGCAGGCAGATGGGAAACTGATGGATGCAGCATCCTTGGCTGCTCAGAGCTTTTGAAAAAGGCTCTCACCTAAGGCTCTGTCAAAATTAAGCAGCAGCAGGATGAGGGAAATCCTCCTCTTGAATTAATTGTTCATGAAAGGGGGGAGTTACAGCCAGGCAGCAGTGGGGTCCCAGGCAGAGCTGTGCTCCTTGACATCCTGTGGAAGGTCTGGGAGAAGACAACAAGTCAGGGTAAGAGGAGGTTGGGTTCTCAAGGAAGTCAAACCCTGGCTGTGGAATATTTTCATAACACCCTGGTGGTCAGGCTGTCCTGTACCCAGGACCATTCAGGGATGATGTAATGCAAATGGAAGAAAGCAGCAATTGGCTTTTGCCACCCTGTTAGGGTGTCCACGCAGCAGCAGGCAAGGTGGGGAGAGGAAACAAGGGCAAAGAGCAGAGGAGAGCCCTCGTGTGTGCTGCTTGTACATCTTTGTGCATCTCTTGCATCTCACAAGCTGCACTGTCGCCTTCTTTCCACCCCAGAAATGACTTGAAAAAGTGCTCTTTATTCAAGATATACTTGAGAAAAGGGCAAGGAGGTTGCCAAGGCAGCTTTCCCATGATGGGAAAGTTTGGTGGAGTGGCTGTGTAGGGAAGAGGCAGTGAGGGATAGATCAGAGCCATATGCAGTCGTGGGCAGTGTGGACATGAGGGTGGGCAGGAGTGATACTCCCTGGCACAAAAATTGGGGCTTCCCAGTGCAAGTGTAGCAGCTTTGACAGGAGAAGGGAGGACTTTTCCACGGAGTGAAGTTACAGTGTGGAAAAAGGCACACAATCCCCTGGGTACTGTGAATATAAATGGCCTCAAAGATGGAAACTTTCAGGAAAGAAATATTGCTGGTTGCTAGCACAGTAGCACGTACAACCTGCAGCCATAGAAATCTGAAAGCAGAGCATCCAGGGCAGCTTACGCTGTCCTAGCCTTGGTTTGGGTTTGTGTTTTAAGCCCCTCACCCTGTCAGAGCTGGAGATGGGACTGATCCATCTCTGGGCAGTTGCTTGCAGGGTCTGTGTGGGTCTGTGCCCCCTCACCTCCCCACCCAGCCCCACAGGGACCTGGTACATGCAGAGGGGCCAGCACTGGGCTCTGCACAGAGCCTCCCATGGGTGGCATTTTCATGGCCATGGCTGGACACAGCAATGAGGAAGGAAGGCCACAAAGAATGGTGGCTCAAGGTGGAGATGTGGTATTTTGGGAGAGGTTTACAGGCCAGAGAGAAATTCTAGGAGCTGCATCCATCCTACCAGCATCTTTCCCAACACAGTGGGACTAACACTGCCCCAGGTTAGGGCAGGACTGCATCTCTCTCCTGTTGGGTTCCCACCTCTCTCATTTCCCCTCTGACCCCTCTGCCTGTGCTTCCTGTGCAGTGGACATGGTCACCCTGGCCACGGCTTTGGAAATCTTCAATGAGCACGACCTGCAGCCCAGCGACCGGGCCATGGACGTGGTGGAGGTGATCCACTGCCTGACCGCCCTGTACGAGCGGCTGGAGGAGGAGAGGGGCATCCTGGTCAACGTGCCCCTCTGCGTGGACATGAGCCTCAACTGGCTGCTGAATGTCTTTGACAGGTACCTCTGCCTCTGTCCCTCAACCTCTGGGGCTGCCATGCTTGGGAGGAAACCTCAGTGCTGCTCTTCCTGCTGGCAGTGCTGCAGAAAGGTTCTGGCTGCTAGTGAGGGAGGCTGCCTGGTGTGTGCTTGCCTTGATGACCCCCTCCCCAAAAAGAAAAACCCCACTCTGGAACATTTTCCAGCCTGTGCAATATCTTGCCCTGCAGTGGCCGCAGTGGGAAGATGAGGGCTCTCTCCTTCAAGACGGGCATCGCGTGTCTGTGCGGGACAGAGGTCAAGGAGAAGTTCCAGTGTGAGTCCCTTGTCTCCCTCCCCTTTTCCCCACCTCAGGAAAACAGGAGTGGTTTTGTTTCCTGGCTTAGACCCTCTTTGCCCAGGAAGAGCAAAGAAACAGCTTTCCTGCAGTGACTAAGCTGCTTGCATCATCACCTCTCCCTCCCTCCCTAGGCCTACGCCACCAAAATTAGGAGGCGTTTTTGTAGATGGTGCTGCAGTGATCTTGCTTGCATGACACTGTAAGGAACAGTGCAGACAAGGCACACAGGAAAGTTATCCAGTGCTTTCCAGAAGGAAAATACCCAGGGAAGCATGGCTGGGGGGGAAGTAGGTTTCAGGCAAATTGCTTTCCTCACTGCATTTTACCCATGCAATATTGTGGAGGGGAATGTTGTGTAGCACAGGGAGTACCAAGGGGTTAAATAAAGGGATGATTCACAGAGGACAGGCTAGCTGGGGCTGTTTAATAAATAATGTGTGTAACCCCTGTCCAAAGAAGACACTAAACTGCTTATTAGGAGCTGGAAGGATACTGGTAAAAGTTATTCTATCACAGCTCAGTTTTTCCCTCCTGTTTCCCTCCTGTTTCCCTCCTGTTTCCCTCCTGTTTCCCTCCTGTTTCCCTCCTGTTTCCCTCCTGTTTCCCTCCTGTTTCCCCCTTGTTTCCCCCTTGTTTCCCCCTTGTTTCCCCCTTGTTTCCCCCTTGTTTCCCCCTTGTTTCCCCCTTGTTTCCCCCTTGTTTCCCCCTTGTTTCCCCCTTGTTTCCCCCTTGTTTCCCCCTTGTTTCCCCCTTGTTTCCCCCTTGTTTCCCCCTTGTTTCCCCCTTGTTTCCCCCTTGTTTCCCCCTTGTTTCCCCCTTGTTTCCCCCTTGTTTCTGCTGGAGGTGGTCAGTGGGGTCCCTGGTGTGACCCACACCCTGCTCCCCCATGCCTGCCCGGTGTTGGGGTGCCAGCTGTGTCCCTGTCATGCCCACAGATCTCTTCAGCCAAGTGGCCAACGCCGGGGGACTGTGTGACCAGCGGCACCTCGGCGTCCTGCTCCACGAGGCCATCCAGGTCCCACGCCAGCTGGGGGAGGTGGCAGCCTTTGGGGGCAGCAACGTGGAGCCCAGCATCCGCAGCTGCTTTCGCTTTGTGAGTGCAGGGCCACGGCTTTGGGCCTGTCTACGGCAGCGGTGCTGGGGACAGGCTCCCGAGGTGGCAGGGGACCTGCACCCTGCCATGGCTGGCTCCCAGCTCTGAGCAGCCCCTTCCTCCTCGTCCCCAGAGTAATGGGAAGTCTGCCATTGAGGCGTCCCAGTTCCTGGAGTGGGCCAACCTGGAGCCACAGTCCATGGTGTGGCTGGCGGTGCTGCACCGGGTGGCCATGGCTGAGCAGGTGAAGCACCAGACCAAGTGCTCCGTCTGCCGGCAGTGCCCCATCAAGGGATTCAGGTAAGGGTTGTGGTACGGGACCCTGGTCCCATGGGGAGTGCGTGGTGTCCTGCAGGAGAGAGCTGAGTTTGCTCTGTGCGCTTTGGAGAGCCTGGAGCTCTGCAGCCAGCAGTGTTTCAGGCAGGGCAGAGCAGGTGCCAGCTAAGGGGAAGGAGCAGAGTGCTTTTCTGGGGGTTTCAGCCATCAGCACTGTGGGTTCACTGGGATGTTAGAGCACCACAGGTCACTCTGTCCCCTCCCATGACCTCTTCTTGGGCTTTAAACACACGCTTTGATGACTTCCTGTGCATCCCTGTGGCCTCTTTACCTCTCCAGGTATCGGAGCCTGAAGCAGTTCAATGTGGATATCTGCCAGACCTGCTTCCTCACGGGGCGAGCCAGCAAGGGCAACAAGCTGCACTACCCCATCATGGAGTACTACACCCCGGTATGGGGCTGGGCTGGGCTGGGCGGGCCCTGGCTCAGAGCAGGGCCCACTGATGGCAGCAGCCTTGTGATGTTCAGGCTGGTGCAGCCCCACAAGTGGATCCCTTGTGTGTTTTTGTACCCTCTGAATGCTGGAGGCTGTCTGTGTCCCTGCTGTTCTGGGGCTTGTGGTGAGCAGGGTGCATGGCCCCCAGTGCCCAGCTTGGCCTGTGCCAGGCCCCATAACAGGCTCACGGAGCTGCTGTGTGCCCTCCTTGCTCCCTGAGTTTTATCTGCCTCTTCCCCCATGGCACTCATGTCCAGTTTGAGGGGACTTGTTTCCAGTGGATGCTGAGCTGTGGTCCCTCACTTTCCATTAAACAGGCACCTTTGTCATACTTGTGTCCCTGCAGACCACATCCAGTGAGAACATGAGAGACTTTGCCACGACTCTGAAGAACAAGTTTCGGTCCAAGCAGTACTTTAGCAAGCACCCACAGAGAGGTTACCTGCCCGTCCAGTCTGTGCTCGAGGCTGACTTCTCTGAGACGTGAGTTGGCTGTGCCCTGGGTTATGTCTTTTGGCCCAGAGTGAGACATGGGTTCTGTGGATGGAAAGAGCATCTCAGCTTATACAGGGCGTAGCAATGGGGGAACAAAGCCACACAGACCCCCTTATGCATCCAAAGGAGATCAGTTTATTGTAGAAATCACACCCTTTATATACCTTTAATCTCTACCTGACATAACTGAAACCAAACCGACACTTAACAGAACTCAGCAGAAAGAAGGCACCATTGGCTGGCCCAGCTGCAGTGCTGCTGTCCATGTGTCCTTCCATCCAATCACCTTTCTGCTCATACACCGTTCATGTGTCTTTCCATCCAATCACTTTTCTGCTTATGCACTATCCGCATGTTCTACCATCCAATCACCTTTCTACTCATGCGCTGTCCAATCATCCTACCATCCAATCACCTTTCTGCTCATACACCATCCACACATCCCTCCATCCAATCACCTTTCTGCTCATACGCTGTCCATTTATCTCTCCACCCAATCACCTTTCTGCTCATATGCTGTTCACATGTTCTACCATCCAATCACCTTTCTGCCCATACCCTGTCCACGCATCCCTCCAGCCAATCACCTTTCTGCTCACACGCTGTCCACGCATCCCTCCAGCCTCACTTCCCACTGGCTCTCCCCTCACTCCCAGCTGCCTCTCTCCCCTCAACCAACTCCCAACCCTCCCGCCTGCAGCTGTGCCTTTCCATGGGGCCTTCTGGTGAGAATAAACCCCAAACACTTTTACAGTTATAAACCAAACCCTACAGCAGGGCTCCCGGGGGAGGGCTGCAGGAGCACTTGCTCTAGGGGTGATAGGACTCCTTGTTCTGGAAGGCACAGAGGTTCCAGTCTCTGTCCAGCCCTGCCGTTGTAGGACATGAAAGGAAGATGAGAGACTCCAAATATTTCAGAAGGCAAAGAGCAAAGAAAAAGCTTTATTGTCTAGTTCTTACTACCTTTTATAAGTTGTTCTGATACAGATTTAACATGATTGGTGAATAGGAACGACACCTCTCTAATCCCATTGGTTAAACCAGAGACACAGCAAAACACCACCTGGAGAAAGATTGTTTTGAGAAAGGAGAGTTGTTTGCCAAGATTGTTTTGAGAAGAAGCTTTCTTGAGAAGTTTTTCCTTGGGAAAAGATAGCAGCTGCTAGCAGGCTAAAATCTCTAAGAGCCAGAAATATCAGGCCCACACAGCCCATCCCTGGCTCTCCTCAGGCAGGTGAGATCAGCCTCTCCCAAGCCCTGCTGATTCCTGTGCCTCTCTTGCAGCCCAGCCTCCTCCCCGATGTTGCCACACGCTGACACACACTCCCGGATCGAGCACTTTGCCAGCAGGTACCACCCCTGGGCTCTGCTGTCCTGCCTGGGCACAGAGCATGACCCTGGTGGGTGTGGGAGGGCTTTGGGGCAGATACGGGGTCACAGACCCCTCTACCTGCCCCAGCATGCTGCGATGTGGCTGATACTATGTAAATTGGCAGAAGAGACCATGAATTTGACAGCAGATGTCTCGGTGATGCAGCAGCCTCCATGTGCTGTCCTGCTCTTGCCAGTGTGAGCTGCTGGATGGATTCTCAGCAGGCACATGCCTCGGTGTCTTGTCCTGCTCTGTGTCCTCACCAGGGCTCTTTGCCAGCTTCCCACTGCTGCTGCCCTGTGGTTTGCAGTGCCTCTGCCCTCGCTGTGGGGACCCAAGGGAGCCTGTACTTGTAGCTCAGGTCCCAGGCTGGAACTCTTATACCTCTTTCTTTTGCTTGTGAGAGAGGAGGCTGTGCCAGCTGCAGAGCAGCAGCTCTTTATTCTAGAGACTTAAACGCAGAGCAGCAGAGTATTTTGGTTTTTAAAAAGGCAGAACTCTCTAGAGCCTATGTGGAGGGGCAAACTGGTGCAGGCCAGGTGGGAGACCCTGCCAGAGAGGAGTCTTGAAGGGGATGCTGCAAGTAGGGTGCACTGAGCAGACATTTAGGGTGTCTCTGACCATATCTCAACTTTTTCTCTTCCCTCCAGGCTTGCAGAGATGGAAAGCCAGAGTTGCTCCTTCTTCAGTGATAGCCTGTCCCCTGATGACAGCCTGTGAGTTCTCCTTTCCCTTCTCCTCACCTGCTGATGAGTCAGGGCTCCTGTGGCTCTGTCCATGCCTAGCCAGGGCACAGAAATGCTTTCCTTCCCAGTCCCACTGAGTGAGAGGCTCTTGGGCACCCCCAGCTACCAGGGATGCTGAGCCCCTTCTGAGCTCTAGGCCTGGAGCAGCCAGGAGCTCCCCTATGAACCTGCCTCCCTCCATGCTGTCCTTCCCCAAGGGCACAAAAATCCCATGATTTTCCCAAGGTGTTTTAAGGTGTTTCTCCACCTGCTGGAACAGGGATGAAGATCAGTACCTGCTGCGCCATTCCAGCCCCATCACCGACAGAGAGCCTGGGGGCAGCCAGCAGGTCCCAGGAAGCCTCAACATGGATGACAAGGGAGAGCTGGAGAGGGTCCTGGCCCACTTAGAGGATGAAAACAGGTAGAGACATGGGCAACTCTGAAAGTGGGGGTTATATCCCGAGAAGGGGAGAGGGACTGCAAAAGCCTTGTGGAGCTCAGGGTGGAGCCAGGGGGTGCTGCTGGGTCTGGATGTGGGGATTGCAGGTGCTGGGAGGGAAGTTTTGGAGGGTGTCTAAGCTGAGCACTAAAACTCAGTGAGGGTATGCTCTCCAAGGAAGGGAGATGACCCTGTTCCCCCAAATATTCCTTCCTACATTCACAGAGACTATTCCCTCCTGAATCCCAAATGGGTTGAAGTGAGCCCAGGGCACTCTGTCTCTTTCTTGTCCCTGAGCCCCTCATGCACAGTGGTATTGCTGCTCTGGAGCACACAGGGTGAGGCTCTAGGCAGGGCACATCAGCTCAGGAGGGAAGTGATGCTTTCCCTGCCCTTGTTTTCAGCCTCTTGGGAAGTGGTTACATATCTGAGAACCCCCTGTATGGGGTAGAACCACAGACAGCCACTCTGCAGTGCAGCACCCTGGCCCTTAAGCTTCACAAATGGCAAAGCTTTGCCTGAGTCATGGGCCACCCCAGTGTGCAGCTCCCGGGTGTTTCCAGCAGTCTCTAGGAAGGAGGAGGATGGATGACCTGGATGGATGGATGGAGGATGGATGAGGGGATGCTGACCTGGGCTGTCCTGCAGGATCCTCCAGGGAGAGCTGAGACGTTTGAAATGGCAGCATGATGAGGCAGTGGAGTCTCCAACCTTGGCCACAGGCTCTCCTGAATCAGTGCAAGACCCACGTAATGACGAGCTCCTGGCAGAGGCACGAATCCTCCGGCAGCACAAGAGCCGCCTGGAGACACGGATGCAGATCCTGGAGGACCACAACAAGCAGCTGGAGTCACAGCTGCACAGGCTGAGGGAGCTGCTGCTGCAGGTATGCCCAGAGCAAGGGTGGGGTGGGCTTTGCCACAGCAGAGCTGTGCCAGTGGCACAGAGGAGATGGGCAGAGCAGGGGAAGCCAAGGGCAGAGGATCATGAGAAGCTTCTCACAACAACTCGTCTCACTCCAGCCTCCAGCAGAGTCAGAGGGCAATGGTTCAGCAGCCTCTTCCTTGGCTTCATCTCCACACCAGTCAGAAGGCAGCCAGGCAAAGGAGAAAGAGCACAACACCCCTGACACTGAAACTGCAGGTGCGGTTTGGGCTTGGGCTGAGCTCCTGGCCCTGCTCCCTTGTTTCCACACTGCTGGGACCTGTCTGCCCTGCCATCCTGCAGAAGTGCTGGCAGTCTGGTGGATGTCCAGAGAGGCTTTTCATACCCCCCTGCCCTCCTTCCCACTGCAGATGAGGTGGAAGCCAAAACCCAGGAAGTCAGCATGTGCCTGGAGGACATAATGGAGAAGCTGCGGAGCGCCTTCCCCAACTCTCGAGGTACTTGAGTGAAATCTCCTCTCGCTTCTTGCTGCTCCCTCAGGTGAGGTTTTCCCCACAGAGCCCCATCCCAGCTTCCCTGCGACAGCTGACGACCTGCAGTGCTTCAGCCAAGAGCTTTGCTGCTGCAGTGCTGCTGGGACGGGTGCATGGCCTGGGAACAGAGGAGGAGGAGGCTTCAGACCTGCAAGGAGAGGCCATCAGAGCTGCCAAGAGCACAAAGCAAACGGATCTCCATGATGAGCTGCAAGGCAGCCTCCTGCCCTGCTCAGGACCCTGCACCCCACGGGGCTCTCACTGAGGATGGACAGATCTGCCAGCACCACCTGCAGCGACAGCTTTGAGCCAGCTCCTGGCTTCATCCCTGTCCAGACCCCTCTGTAGGAGAGGTCGAGGCCCCAGCAGCCTGGTGAGATGGAAGCAGTGGTGCAAGCTTTCCTGGCTGCTCATGGACAGCTCTTCCCAGCAGGGATGGAGACTGGGGGATATGTGTGTGGTTGGCATTCCACTCACTCAGTGGGTTTTGGTGTTGGTCATTCTGCTCTTTCCCTCTGTGCTCCAGTGCAGGAGCAGCACTTGTTCTCTTGCCCAGGCTGCCAGAGGGAGACATTGCTTGGTGCCAGCACTAACCTGAGGTGGTGGTCTGTCCATGCAGACTCTTGCCCACTTTCTGCCATCCCTGAGCAGGATCCTCCTGGCTCTGCAGCAGCCCCCTTCTAACCAGGTGGCTCTGGGTCCTGTTTTCCTGACCTGTCTATTTCTCTTTCAGGTATGACCTCCCTTATCTAACACCTCCTGTGAGCCAGAGGCTTTTCCTAACCAGCTACCTGGCTGCTTTCCTCCCCCTCTCTCCCTGCCATGCTCCCTGTGCTGCAGCAGACCTCACACAGACTCCCTCCGAGCTGGTGGTGCAGGATGCTTGCCAGCTCCAGAAGAACTCAGGGGAACTTAGGTCATGCAGGAGTGGGACTGTGGGCTCCCCAGGAGGTTTGGTCACTCAGCCACAGTGTCCAAGCCTGGGTGGGATGGTTCAGAAGGAAGAACTGAAGCCATGAAACTGCCTGTCTCCCCTGGCACCCTCGGGGGATGCAGAGCTCAGCATCCCACTCTTCATTTGTGCCCAGGAGCCTCCAGGTCTGTGGGCACCAAAACACTCCTGGAGCCACAAAATTTTTAAAATAACTCTTTATAACAGTAACCAGCTGCCAGCCTTATGGTTTGAGCTCTGCCACCCAAGGCTCTGCAGCCAGCCAGGCACATACCACCAGGAGAGAGTCTGTGAGGTTAATGGAGTAGGGATTGAGTCCATGTTAGAGCTTCAGCCCAGCTAGTAGCCTTATATTGAGAGGGTCTTTATAACAGAGCCTTATTGTTTAATTTGCATATATTTCTATATATTATATATATATACTGTACTTAAATACTCTCATGGACTCACTCTATTAAACTCTAATACCTGAAGTGTAGCTGCCCTTCACTTTCAGACCAGCCCAACTCCTGCTCCCAGGGGAACCAGCACCTTCCCTGTTGCTGGTATTGCCTTGCAGGGCAAGGATGAAGTACCTACAGCAGGTACTTCATCCTGCCTGCTTTCCTGGGGATCTGTGCCTTTGCCATGGCTCAGAGAGCCTGTCCTGCACAGACCCAGCTCCATCCCTCAGCTCCTGCAGGGAGGGGTTTCTCCAGCCATACTCCAGCCCTGAGCCCACCTTGTTCTGATGCAAGTGCATGGCAGTGTGGATGAGCAGCAGGACAGGCAGGGCCCCTCCTTGCTGCCCCCAGGGAGCAGCTGCCTTGCTGCTGTCCCCAACTCTGAGTTGAGCTGTGGGGCTGGAGGCCCTCGTTGGAAGTGAGTCCCATGGGGCAGTGCAGGGAGGCTGTTCTGCCAGCTGGCAGGGCACCTTGGGGTGGTGGCTCTTGGTCCCCAGGAGTCCCTTGGGCTGGCTGTCTTGGGCTGTGTTATGTCGAGAAAGGCAGAGTCAGGTGCTGCAGGGTGACCCAGAGCGGGGCCTGAGGTGGCCCTGGTGCTCTGGAGAGGTTGTGGAGAGATGAGAAGTTTGAGCCCTCGGGGCAGGGCAGGGCTGCACACTGGGGTGAAACATCTGATTTAAACAGGGCTTGCAAGGTCAGAGTCAAGGCTGTTGTTGCTGGCTGGGACAGGGACACGGTGCTGAACTGTCCGGGGAGGTTGTCACCAGGACAGGGTGTCAGGGCTGTGGGCTTGGCTCTGGGCTGTTGGCAGAGCTGAGGAGCAGTGCCCACACCAAGGGCAAGGCGGTGTGAGCCTTACAGCCAGGGGTACTCAGCACGTAGTGCTCTGCTGGCAGCACCGTGGGTGGCTGTCCTTGCTGTCCCCTGTCCCGGCCAGGTGAGTGGCAGGAGGGCAGTGTGGTGGCATTAGGGTGGCTTTGGGCATGCTGTGTCAGGCTGCAGTGGGAGGGACCACAGGCCAGCCTGTGAGACCCAGCTGGACCCCTCTGTTATCCCAGGGGCAGGATGGGAGCAGCGTGGGGAGCAGCAGAGTGAGGCTGGGCCTGAGGGTGTGGTCAGGAGTATCCAGCCTTGGGGGGCACTGGAGGGAGGAAAAGGGCAGGATGAGGACAGAGCTGCTGGCCCCAGTGGCAGGTGTGGGGAGCAGAGGTGGCCAGGTTGGGTGCTTGGGCTGTGTTTGGGAGCCAGGATGTGTCAGGGAGGGGAGCAGGCTGGCTAATGCTCTGGTAACCATGTACTGTGGTGCTGCTGTCCTCACTGCTTTGTGGCATCTCTGCTCTGGAAAGAGAATAAATTTGTATTTATACTGAGACCTGGATCAGTGCTCTGGCCTGTTCTATCCGTGCGCCTCGGCTGAGTCAGCTGCTGTTGCTGTGCCATCCTGGCACTGCCCCTGCAGGGCTGCTGGGACACAGCCTGCAGTGTCACCCTGGCTGTCCACACCACTTGAGGCAGAACAGAAGCTGTGAGCAGAGCCCCAGGATCCCCAGACACAGGTGGGTCCCCCCGCCACCATCTTCATCCTCTTCCAACAAGGTCTGTTCAGGCCATGTGGCTGCCTGAGGAGGGGCACAGGAGCTGTGTGGGGACAGTCCCTCCTCCTCACCCAGGAGCTTTGGCTGTAGGAAACCCTTCAGCCCCAGGCAGGAGGTAGAGAGCAGTGGGATGCTGGGCAGGCAAGGCAGTCCTCTCCCTCCTTTCTCTCTGGAGCTCCATGAAGTTTTCAGTGCTCAGAGGTGTCTCAGCCCTAAGTGCTGCCCATATTCTCTGTGCCTTTGTGGCACAATGAGAGAGGTTCAGATGAAAAATAGATCAAGGTTAGGCCATGGGCTCTCAGGCTCTTTCCACTGGCCAGACTTGGCTGATGGTTAAGCCTGCCCAGGACAGACAATTTTTGGGCTCTCACCCCTGCCTGGGAGGGCTGGCAGTGCTGGGAAAAGGCCTGACACGGAGCCACTGCAGGGAAGTTTGGGGGACAATGACTCGGGAGAGATTCAGGAGCTTAAGGGGGGTGAAATCCTTACCCACCCCTGCCAAGAGCAGCACAAGCTGCCCCATCCCTGCCCCGCGGGCTCCGGGGCAGGGCGGGAGGTGTGCAATGTCATCAGGGAACCTGGTCACGTTCAGCAACAAACCCAGCCCGGGGTGCCAGGGAAGAGCTTTTATTTCTCAGCCAGCAAAGCTCGGTGGCGCCCAGCTGAAAGGCGCTGGAGCCGATGAGCCGGGGCAGGGGTGCCCGGCGGTGGCAGGCAGGGTGAGGACAGCATTGTCCCTGTGTCACTGCTGGGCCAGTCCCCAGCTCCAGGGCTCCCTCTCAGGGTACAGGAGCCCTGCTGTGCCTCATTGTCGGTGGCCTGGCAGCTGTTTCCCCAGGCAGGGGCAGCTGACCCTGCTCTCAGGGCTGCTCATGGCCCTGCTCTTTGCTGCACTGCTCCAGGGGTGCAGCACCCCCTTCTCTGGCTATTTTTGCCCCTCCACCCAGCTCCTCACCTTCCCCGGGGGTGAAGCTCTCTGGGGGGATGTTGCTTTCCCCAGAATTTTCCTGTCCACTGCCTGCTCCCTGCTCCCTGCAGCTCACCTCTTCCAGAGCCTCTGCAGATGTTTTATCCTGCAGCCCTGGGGGTCCCTCAGCTGGACCCAGCCCCTTGCTGGGAGGTCCCAGATGTGGGGCTGCCTTTGGCTGAGCCTGGGCCTCGCTCCCTGTGCCAGCTCCCTCTGCTCCCCTGGCTCCTTGCTCCAACCCCTGCACTAGCCCTGCTGCCTTTGTCTCCTCTATTGCCCCACATTGCCCTGCTTCAGGCTTTTCTGGTTCTGCTGATAGACACTCTTTCTCTTTGTCCTTCTCCACCTTCCCTTTCACTACTGCCTCCTCCTCGCTCTCCTCTTTTTCTTTGTTTTCTTCTTCCTTTTCTTCTTCCTTCTCTATTTCTTCACCCTCTTGTAACTTCTCATTTTCTTCTTCTGCTCCCCTCTCCACCTTCTCCTCCCTCTCCCCTTTGTCTTCCTTTTCTTCCTTGTCTACCTCCTCTTTCTCATCCTCCAATTTTCCATCTTCTTCTTCTGCTCCCCTCTCCACCTTTTCCTCTTCACTCTCCTCTTTTTCTTCCTTTTCTTCCTCTTTCTTCTCCTCTTCCCCCTCCTCTTCTTCCTCTTCCCTCTCCTCCTCTTTCTCATCTTCCTCCTCTGTTCCCAGCCTCTCTGCCTTTGTCCCACAGCTGCCCAGCTTTACTTCTTCTCCCACTGCTGTCCGATCCCTCCCTTCCACCTCTTCTCCCACAGGCTCTCCCCGGGTTTCTTCTCCTCCTGCTGCTGCTGCCCCTTCACCCCCATCCCTGGGAGTCCCTTGTTCTGCCTGGGCAGCCCTGGGTGGTTCTCTCACTTCACTCTCAGCACCCTGCCCTCCCTGCCCAGGGCTCTCCCGGACCCCAGGCTCACCCTGAGGTGCCCCATCACCCACCTCCCTGCTCTCCCGCCCCTCACGGCCCTTCACACCCTGGGACGACTGGAAGAGACCCTGGTAGCGCTTCCGATCCTCCACGTGCTTCTTCCTCATCCTCTCCCCCAGCTGCTTCAGCTCCTTCTTCACCGCAGCCGCCATGGAGGGGTCGAGGTGAGCCACGCGCTGGAAATCCTCCCGTGCCTCCCTCTCGTTCCAGACAGCAGCGTGAGCCTTTGCCCGCTTGAAATAGGCCTTGGCATTGTCTGCCAGGAGAGAAGAGCCCTCAGGAGGGGTCCTGCAGCTCAGGGCCACCAGCCACAGGAGCTGGGAACCAGGGGACATGAAGCACAGGTGGGGTGGACACACCTGTAGGGAGGGCAGGGAGAGCTGGGCTGTGCACGGCCACCACGGGCAGCAGGGCACGGGGAGGGCAGGGATCATCATGGAAAGGGGAAAGATGGTGTGGGGGGTGGGGGGACATTGTGGGCAGGGGAAACCAATGACAGGAGTGCTGTTCATGGCAGGGCAAACTGGGACATAGGGATCCAGATGACACGGGTACTATCACAGGATGGGCATTGTCATGGGTGGGGGATCAGAGGAGGGAGTCCCTGGGAGCCACAGGCACAGCAGGGGTGGGGTGCAGGGCACAGGTACCATTGTGCTTCTGGAGAAGCTCCGTGGTGTGCTCCAGCACCTCGTAGTACTCGCCGAGCTCCAGCTGGCACTGGCAGTAGTTGAGCACCAGCGGTGTGACCAGGCTCTCCAGCTTCAGCCAGCCATCCTCCCACGGCTTCTCCTGCCCCACCAGCAACCCCGGGAAGGTCATGGCTGAGCCCATCCCCTCCCAGGCACCCAAAGCACTCAGGGAAGCGCTTTGAGGTGTGACCCAGGCAGGGATGGGAGGTGCTGGTCCAGCTCACCTTGGCCTGGAGGTTCCTGAGGCAGATGACAGCCTCCTGGTACTTGGCTGCTGCCTGTGCGAACTCCCTGCGCAGGACCAGGCGGTTGCCCTCGCTGTGCAGCACAGGCACTGCTGCCAGCTTCTCCTCCTTGCTCATGGCCCAGGTGTCACGTTTGTAGGCTGAGGGGTCCTCCACCTGCACAAGCAGGATGAGCTGAGTGCCCTGTGCCAGCTGTTCCCGCTCTGGCAGCCGTCCCCACCATCCCCCTTACCCGGAACAGCTCCATGATGAAGATGAGAGGCTGTGGCGTCCTCTGCAGCTCGTCCAGGTCGTCGTAGCCCGTGCTGTGGTAGTCAAACATGTTGCCCATGCCACAGCGGTGCTTCTGGCCTTCCAGGGGGTCCCGTCCCTCCGCGATCCTCCGCATGCCCCTGGAGACTAGGGCATACATGCCTGTGTGCTGCAAGGAGGGGAGCACCCCGCTCAGCCCTGAGGGGCCGTCTGCACCCCCTTGTCTGGGGCAGCCCCATGGTGCTGAGGCCAAGTGCCAGCCTGTGTTTGCACCAGACAAGGCTGGAGCATCTCTGAGATGCACGGTGCTGTGTCCTGGCCCTGCAGGGAGGAGGGAAGCGGGCATCTCTGGGCCCCTCACTCACAATGGCGTCGCACCAGAACTCTGCCACCTCCCCAATCCTCATGGAGCTGAGCAGCGTCTCCCAGATCTCCAGCTTGAACATCTTGCCCACGATGATCTCCATGGGCATGCCAGCCTCCCGGCTGTCATCGATCACCGTCCGCTCAAAGTCGTCCTTCAGTGTCTGGAAGTGGAAGGTGAACTGCCCCAGAGAGAGCGCAGGGGTGAGACTCCCCTCAGCTGCCACCATGACCTCAGCTGTGGGGTCAAGCCTGCTCCCAGCACTGTGCTGGTCTGACTGGCAGCTCTCCCTCCACAGCAGGGGATTTTTGTGCCTCTTGCCCACTTGAGACAGCAAGCAGATGGTTGAATGTCTTATCATCCATCCATGCTGTAGCTTGCTTCTCCCTATGGATCCCCCTCTATAACCCAGTGCAGAAAATGCTCTCACAGTGTGCACCAGGACCTGGTGGGACCCACAGCGATCAGAGGCTGGGGAATCTCCCAGGAACAACCCCTTGGCACACCCCACTCCTGCCTGGCACATGGCAGAAAGGCAGATTTCATCTACCCCTCGGGGCTGCTGAGCTCTAAGAGTGCCAGGGGGAGGAGAAGTCACAGGCCCAGTGCAAGGTGAGGCCGTGGGCACTGCTGGCTGTCTCTGTGAGAAATGTGCCCAAACCAGCCCCTCCTGCACCCCTCTTGTGAGGGCTCTCACTCTTCCCCAGACCTGGAGCTGGGCTTGTAAAGCATAAAGGGCAGGGGTGTCAGACCCACTCCCTCTCCCAGGGCTCTGGAGGAACAACCCAGACAATTTACCTTGCTCCCATCCTGCAGCTTTGGCAGCTCCCCTCGGCCTCCCGACAGAATCTTCTTTTTGACCCCTTCCACGTTCAGCAGGTAGGTTTCTTCCATGGCTGCTCACAGATTACACACAGCCCAGCACGCTCTGGCCCTTCTGGAGCTCCACGTCTTCCTCAGGTGTCCCTTTCTTGGTTATCTGGACACACACATTTTCTTCCAAGGTTCCTGCTGACTTTTTCCTTTCTGTGCAGGTGGCAGAGCCCTCTTCCCCTGCCCTGGGGCTGTGAGAGGGGTGTCCCCTCCTAGCACACACTCCCTGAAGCCCCCGGTGTCCTCTGTTGCTTTCTGCAACCGCCCTTCTAATCCTCTTCCCACCCTGTCAGGTTAATCTGGGATTTGCTTGCATAGTCTATGAGGAATTACAGGAACTCCCTGATCAGGAGGGCCTCGTTCCTCCCACCGAGTGACAGCACTTTTGACCCAGCTTCACCCACAGCACTTTGGGGAAGGAGGCCAGCAGTGCCCCACCAGAGGTGCCCAGGCATGGCTCCCTGCCAGGGGCTGGGTGGTTGGGAGACCACAAAGGAACAGAGCAGGGTGGAAAAGGAAACTTTATTGAGTTTGATTTGTAGATACAAGCATTCCTTAAACACAAGAACAAACTCTTGCCAGGCCACAGCCCATCAAGCTCAAGACTCAGTAAGATGCAGAAACCAGCACTGTGCTGTCCCAGGGAGGCCAGTGCTGACTATTTACAGTAAATCTGTTGTTTTGGCTGCTCTCACAGGCATAGTCCAGTTCTTTAGCTCCACCAGCCAAACCCAGCACGGTGGATGTGAAATCAGCTCTGGACATGGACCCTCTATCACTGCCCAGCAGCACATGTGGCAGCAGAAATGTGTGACTGAAGCAAAGACTTCAGCATGCCAGGTGATCACCACTTCCAGCTCTGCTCATAAAGATCCAGGCCCTCTCTTCACTTCTCCATGAGGGACTCCAGCTGCTCCTGCAGGGATGCCATCTGGGGAGAGGGAGTGAGACATTACAGCAAGGCACATCTGGGACCCCAGGCAGCCCCAGCATTTTTGTGTTCTTGCACCTCTTCCACCCACACCAGTGGCTGCTCTCCCTGTGTGTTGCCTGGAGCTGTGCTTGGGCTCCTCTGGGACAGAACTGGCACTGCCCACAGGGATCTGAGAGTGAGAACCTCCTGCCCTGGTACCTGGCTGGAACAGAGCTGCCCAGGCAGGAAATCTGCCATAACCCTACAGCCCCTGCCTTCCTTGTATGTGGGTGCTAACAGGTTTGTGTATTGTGCTTCACCCCAGGCAGAAATCCTGGCAGCTCTGGACTGCTGGCTGGACATGTTTTGGCTCCTCCAGAAGGAAGGCTGCAGTCAACCCCACTTCTTGTATTCCTTCTGCCTTGGGAGGCTCCATGCAACCACAGATGAGGTCCAACCCCACCTGACCTGAAACACTGGAGTTCCCAGCAGTGCTGTGGTACAAGACTCGAGGAACTCTGTCAGGCCAAGCCTAGAACGGTGTTGTGCCCCAGTACCTCCCACTCCACTGTGGGAGTTTCCTCACCTGCTGCTTCTCTCGCTCTTCCTGCTGCTTGAACTCATCCAACACGGCCTGGAGGCGGGTCTGCAGATACAAACATGGAGACCACAGTTACCAGGGTGTCTTCAACAAAATGGGTGCTGCTACAACGTGTCAAATGGTGTACTGACAACCACTCCCTCGTCTCCTCCAGTTTCACAGGTTACTTTGCCTCCATGGGGAAATTCTGGAGTGTGCATGGCCACACTTACAGCTATTTTTAACCCAGCAGGCAAAAAAACCCCAAACCCTCCTGGCTTCTCCAAACCAGCCTGCTGGATCTAATGGTGAGCCAGTGTCAAGCAGGTTTGAAGAGACCCCAGGAGTGCTCTCACCTTGAGGGCAAGGTTCTCCACTTTCATGATGAGCTCTTCCTGGCGCTTCCTCCTGTCTTGAGTTTCCTGCAGTTTACTTTTCAGGTTGTCAATCTGTTTCTGGATGCCCATGGCTGGAAGGGAGAGCGAGCTCAGACCCAGAGCAGCAGCAGAGCTGGGAAGCACAGCCTGCCTGGCATCCCAACAATTCTGCTCTGCTGCCCACTCACCGATCTGGTTGGACCCCTCATTCTCCTGCTGCTGCCCATCAGACTCATTCAGCTTGTCCTGCAGTTGTCTCTCCAAGTCTTCCTCGGTGTCCATGATGTTCAGATCTTCATCGTCGTGATGATCCCGCTCATCTTCATCCTCGCTGCTGCTGCTGATGTCATTAAATATCTCCCGCAGTTCATCGTGTTCTAGATGAGAGCAAAAGAGTTAAAACACACCTGCCAGTGCCCTTTGCCCGCCAGGGACCACAGCCAGAAATAAAACAGCCTTTCCCACTGCACCTGAGGAGCCATGGCCTTGCTTATGTCCTGACATCCCTGGGGAGGAGATGTCCAGGCTGGTGAGTGAGCCATGGTTGTCCACTTCTTTTGTTTCATCCTCAGCAATGACCTCCCAGCCTGACAGCAGGAACAGGTGAGTCAAGGGAAAAAGAGGAGCTTGGAAGAGGCAAAAAATGGCAGATCACTGCCACTCCAACCAGTCTGGCCTTGTACCTATGGATACCCAGGATGAAACATCCCAGACCTCTTTCCTGATGATTTCTCCTCAACTATTTCACTTCCTTCTCAGTACAACTGCACAGTCCACAAGGAAGGTCACCTCGAGAAAACAATAAGCTTTGAACAAGGCAAAGATGAAGCCCCAAAACTTCAGTGTCTCTGGTGTGTTTCTCTCCCAGTGTCCCACACCCACACAAAGCTCAGCTTGTTCTTTTTCCAGAAGCCCCAGGTGACACACATGTCCTGTCCTACTCTTGAGCTTTTCCCCCACTGAAAGGATACGGACACTGACAGCCTCAGCATCAGTGCTCAGGAGACGTTTCACCTCTTTTTCCACATCAGGAGATTCAATATACTGGGCCAGAGAGGGAAAAAGAACACAGACACTGTTAAATGTCTTGTGCATGCTGCTGGTGCTGGCCAACTACAAGCCTCCATCTCTGGACAGAGCACTGTTTCAAAGCTGTCTTATCTTCTGCTTTCTGCTCAGATTTTGCTTGTATTTAATTGTGAAGTAATTTATGCACCTCCCCCCAAAAAAATCCATCTTTTTTGTGCCTTGGTATGTTGAGTGCTCTCACTTTTCTGCTTACACTACATATTTCATAAGACTTCCTGTGTCTATGCAGAAAGTCCTTGAGGTGTTGATGGTCAACTCAACTCAATTCAACTCTTTCCCATCCCACTCAAAAGAAGGTTTCATTTTTCATTTTTAAATTAGTCAGGAATTTCACTGCAGTGATATCAAATCTCTCCTGTGGGCTACAAGAGTGTCTCAAGTAATTTGTTTCCCAAATGTCATGCAAAATCACACTCAACCCTGTTCTCAGAAACTGCAAAGGAGAGAAGAACAAGTCTTCCCAGCCTCAGGGTGCTGCATCTCCCCAACACCTTGCCTGGCTTGTGCATATGCAGAGACAGTCTCTGAGCTCCATCTGTTGTCACTCCCCCAGCTGAAATGACAGTGGAACTATTTGGGGAAGGGAATGGGCCATGCATACAGAGAAGATTTAAGCTGGGAAAGCAGGAATGAGTGAAGCCTCATTTCCACATGAGTCTTTCTTCCTTTCTTCTCTATGAGCAGGAAGAGATGTGGTGTGGCAAGGCAGCCACAGGAATGAGCTCCAGCAGTATGAGGAATGAGGTCTCTGCACAGAGGATTTTCTCCTCAGGAGCATCTTGGAAAATACAGAGGAAGCACCCAAAGAAATGTTTAAATCTACTATCCTACCCTCACCCTCATCTTGGACAAGGAAAAGTGAACAAATGTTAAGGAAACACATGACTTCTGAGCCAATCACAGTTACAGCTCTAATGTCTCTGCCCTCCTAGCCCTTGGGAATTTCATCTGCATTTCATCTGGGTGAGAAGCAGCTCACCTTCTTCTTAGCTGTCTTCCGGAACCGCCGCTTCCGTACGTTTTTCAGGGGAAGAGTGACTGTGATAGAGGAAACAGATTTCATGTGTCAGGCAGATGGCCCAGTGAGAGAAGCACGTGTCAGAAGGGAGAAGATCCCTTCTGCAACAGAGAGAGCCGTGGAAAGGAGCAGCAGCACTGCCAGTACCTGGCAGCTGTGAGCACCCTGCTCAGATGCAGGGTACGGGGGTGGAGGGGCTTGGCACAGCCTCTACTCACTGCCATGGTTCCATATGAATTTCTTCTCTCTGTCCTTGTCTTTCTTCTTGTTTGCCTTGGGGTCAGTGGTCACAGTTTGCTCTTCCAAAGGTGGGTAGAGGTCGCCATCCACAGTGCAAACAAGCATCTGGAATCCCCACATGAACACAAGGATGTGAAGGCACAGTGACTGCCCACTGCATGCTGTGAGCCAAAGGGATTCAGGGGCACAGGGTGTGGGAAACACAGCTGCACCCCCAGCTCAGCTGGATATAGCAGCAGGTGAGCTGTCACAAGGACAATCACATTTCACACTTCAGCAATGAGGTTTCTAAACACCAAGTGGAATAGGGAATTTTACACTGCTAATACTGTGAGATACAGGAATTGGATATGTTATAATGGGTGTCCAGTTGCCAAAGTGTACAAAGGTTTTCCTGGAGAAGGGAGCAATGAATTAAGCTGTTGGTGCAGGCAAGAAGGACAGCTCATACCTGGCAAATATCTGCTGTCTTGTAGAAGGTTTTCTTGTCAATGGTTTTTAAGCTCTCGATGATGCAGGGCAGATCCACCAGCTTGGCTGCCAGGGGCACCCGGTCCACACGGACAATGCCGTGGCGCCCGTCCGCTGGGGAGAACCAGGGGACAGCTCAGTGTCAGTACAGCCCTGGGCAGCAGGAACTTCACAGGACAACACATGCAGGTGCCACAGCTTCACCTGTGGACAGGGATGCCTGGACCAGATGGCCTGGTCCTGCTCACTCACCGTGCAGCTCAATGGTGAGCCTGTCCTTCAGGTTGACATTCCCGGACTGCACTGCTCGCCGCACAGTCGAGGCATATTCCTGAGAAGGGAATTCTTCAGGAGTGTGTGGGCTTCCTCCAAGAATTACCACAGGCTTCTGCCCAACCTACCCAGCTTTAAACACCTGCCATCCACGTGGACAGCAACTGCAAGGCCCATGGTGAACTGCACCCTCCTCCCAACACCACGTTAACACCGTGACTCTGCTGTTCCCAGTGCTCTCCACACCCCTGGCATGACACAGCTGTGACACCTGCCAGAGCTCCACAGCACTGTGGGCAGTTAGAGCTCCCCTCACCAAGCCCTTGTGGTCTCAGCAGGACACAGTCTCAGAATCCCAGAATAACTGGGGCTGGAAGAAGAGATCATCTAGTCCAACCCCCCTGCCAAGGCAGGGTCACCAAAATCAGGTGATACACATACACATCCAGGTGGGTTTGGGATGTCTCCAGAGAGGGAGATTCCACAACCTCCAAGGACAGCTGTTTTAGTGCTCTGCCACTTTCAATGGAAAATTCTTCCTCATGGTGAGATGGAACTTGTGCTTTAGTTTATCATCCTGTCATCCCATTTTTCTGGGCACCAGAAAAGAGTCTCAGCTTTAACAACCTAACAGCAACAAGGGCACTTATAGCCACTGCAGCTAAAGAGCCAGTACTTGTTAAATCTCTACCCTTACAGAAAGATCATCCCAAACCCTCTGGGTTGTCTCTGAGCCTCCTGCTCTGAGTGGCAGCAGCACCTCTCTGGTGAAGGCCGTGGCAAATCCGTTCTAAAGGGTGACAATGGGCTACCCAGGCCCCAAAGCACCCGGCCTGCTTCCACATCCCTTCCCAGACCCTCAGCTTCCCCGCTGCCTTGTTCGGCCCTCCCGCGGGCTGAGCCCGCTGTGACTCGCCGGGCCCGAGGGGACGGGCGGGCCGGGCTCTTACCGGCGGCAGCCGCAGCACGAACTGGCTCTCGAGTTCATGCGGAGCATCGTCCTTGCCCTTGCTCATCCCGCCTGCTCCCGCTCGGCCACACACACGCAGTCACCAACGCTCGGGAGATGCACGGAGCCCCCCGGCTGCCGGAGCCTCCCCCGGCCCCGCTCCCGCTCCGGTACCGGCCCCGCCCGCCCGGCGGAAGCCGCGCCCGGCGCGCCGCCCCTTCCGCTCCGTCCCCGTTCCAGTCCGGGCTGACCGCACTCCGGTCCCGCTCCGTCCGTGCTCCGACCCCGCTTCCATCCCCGCTCCGTCCGTGCTCCGACCCCGCTTCCATCCTCGTTCCAGTCCCGCTCTATCCCCGCTCCGTCCCCGTTCCAGTCCCGGGCTGACCGCACTACAGTCCCGCTCCGTCCCCGCTCCGACCCTGCTTCCATCCCCGTTCCAGTCCCGCTCTGAACCCGCTCTATCCCCGTTCCACCCCCGTTCCAGTCCTGCTCCATCCCCGCTCTGGTCCCGCTCCATCCCCGCTCCGTCCCCGCTCTGCCGGGGAGGTGCCGGTGTCCATGGGGGCCGGGTTCGGCGCGGGGCTGGGGCTGGCCCTGGCCTCCAGCGCCTTCATCGGTGGCAGCTTCGTGCTGAAGAAGAAGGGGCTGCTCCGGCTGTGCGGCCGCGCCAGGGCAGGTACGGCCGCTCCCGGGGCGCTGCTCCCGCTGCCTCCCCCAGGGTCCTGACGGGAATTTTGTTTGGCTTCATCTGAGGCTTCTCCTTTGTTTCCTCTGCACTCAGGGCAAGGAGGGCACGCGTACCTGCGAGAGTGGCTTTGGTGGGCAGGGCTGCTGTGCAGTAAGTACCGCGCTCAGGCTGTGGTAAGGCTTATCGTGGGATCACGGAATGGTTTGGGTGGTGGAGACCTTAAAGATCATCTCATTCCAACTATCTCCCATAGGAACACCCACTATCCCAGGCTGCTCCAAGCCCTTTCCAACCTGGCCTTGAACACTTCCCGGGATGGGGCAGCCACAGCTTCTCTGGGCACCCTGTGCCAGGGCCTCCCCACCCTCACAGGGAAGAATTTCTTCCTGGTATCTTACAAACCTACTCACTTTCAGTTTCAACCCATTCCCCCTTGTCCTGTCACTACATGCCCTTGTAAAAAGTCTCTCTCCCTCTTTCTTGTAGGCTCTGTTTGCATGCTGGAAGGCCACAATTAGGCCACTCCAGAGCCTTCCCTTGTAAGAGTGTGGATGTTTGTGGTTGTTTCCAATCGCTTTCATGTTTTATTACCGTTTTTATTTGACTGCTTGAGTTTTATCCAAGTTTCTGATGATGATGTTGATCTCATTGTCACTAAACTCTTCTAAAGTCTCGTGCATTACCAGATTTCTGTGCTAAGCAGGAGTTGAGGAGCTGGTTTAGCTGGGTTGGGTTGAGTGCTTCTGAAGCGGCCTGCCCTGAGGATGTAGGATAATGGGATGAGATACAGGATAATCCAGCACTGTGTACAGCAATTTCAGCTTTACTTTACACTTTTCAGTGTTAAGGACCAACTATAACTGATTTACCCTTTAAAAAGCTGTTTCAGGAAAAGGACAGATGTCTTTCATCTTTGTGGAAATTACAAAAATACTTTCCTGTGTTGCTGTTCACTGTAGAGGCACATGTGACTAAGGATCACCGTGCATAAAACTGAGCCTTCTCTTCCCAAGAAAAGTGTGTGGGGCTTCTGCTTGTTCTTGCTGGTGCTGTTCTTCCCTGGTTGCTCAACGTACCTCTGAGAAACAGGATGCTCAGGAGGAAACTGAGGCTTTTCTGACTATACTCACACTTGTATTATGATGAATTGCTCCCACTTTGATGCTCACAGGAGTTTCTCTTGCAGTGGGAGTTGGAGAAGCTGCAAATTTTGCTGCCTATGCCTTTGCCCCTGCAACACTGGTAACTCCACTGGGTGCTCTGAGTGTCCTTGTTAGGTAAGCAGCCTCAGAAACAGCCTCACTTCACCACCAACCCCTAGAGATGAAAGCAGTTGCTCTGCTCTCTTCCCTTAGGTATCCATTTCTTGTCCTAATTGGTTTTGGATTTTTTTTTTTCTTTTTTGCTTTCTCAGTGCAGTTCTGTCTTCCATCTTCCTGAATGAGCAGCTGAATGTCCACGGGAAGATTGGCTGCATCCTGAGTATCCTGGGCTCCACTGTGATGGTGATCCATGCTCCACAGGAAGAAGAGGTTTCCAGCCTGGAGTCAATGGCAGAGAAGCTGAAAGATCCAGGTACTAAAATAAAAGGATTCCTGTTGACATCAGGTTAATGACAGTAGAAGGTGGGATACAACTTGGATAGATTGGAAAGGACTGAACTAAATGGTAATGGAGCTGTTTCTTGTTTTGCACACCCCCTGGAATCATTAATAGTTACCCAGTGGGCTGTATTTTTTACTGTCTGTGAGGTATAGATGCAAAAAGTGAGGAGCACAGAAATGAGGTGCAGCTGTCAGCAGAAGGGATTGGCCTGTGGCAGTGCCAGGAATTGCAGAAGGAATTCCTGTACATAAGGATGGTAGTGGTGTGGCTGAGAGAAGACAGGGGAGGAAATTCAAGGCAGAAGAATTCAAGGCAGAAGAATTCAAGGAGTTATGCCCAAGATCAGGTAGTCTTGGTATTTAGGTTAGAGGATGAATTAAGTTGCAAGGATGTGATGTAGGCAATAGCACAAATGGCAAAATAAGCCAAAAGAGATGGAGGAAGGAAGCATAAGGAGAAAAGCAAACAGAGTAACAGGTAAAAGTTTCTGCTCATTTGGGGGAGCACTGGCAGGGCATTCCTGTGATGTGGCACTTTCCTTTTTATCCCACCAGTCTGCAGAGTTCAGCCATGGCTTCCCAAGCTTTCTGTCACCTTCCTGGGCCTCCTGCTGGACTGGTCAAAAGCCCCCCAGCTCTGTTAGTGCTGTGGAGCCTGGCTGTGCCCCTGCCCCTCCCAGCAGACTGTATCCCCAACAGCCTGACTTGTGATCACACTGTAATGAGCTGTTGTTGTCTCTGCAGCTTTGCTCAGGCTTTCCAGCCCTGTTCCCTTCAGATAGAGGCCAGAAAGGTTGAGGGGGCAGTTACCTGCCTGTCCTCCATCTTTACTTGCTGTTCAGTCATATCTGTCACTGGTGCTGCTGTGTTCTGATGGGAGTTCCTGAATTTTTCTTTCCCCCAGGATTCATTGTATTTGCTGTGTGTGTCCTGGTGAGCTCCCTTCTGCTCATCTTTGTGGCTGGACCCCGTTATGGACAGAGCAACGTCCTGGTTTATGTTTTGGTCTGCTCAGCCATTGGCTCTCTGTCTGTATCCTGTGTCAAAGGCCTGGGGATTGCCCTGAAGGAACTGTTCTCTGGGAAGCCAGTCCTGAAGGAACCCCTGGGCTGGGTGCTCCTGGTGTGCCTGGTGATCTGCATCAGCATCCAGATCAACTATCTGAACAAAGCCCTGGACATTTTCAACACCTCTGTGGTCACACCCATTTACTACGTGCTGTTCACCACAGCAGTCATGACGTGCTCAGCCATCCTGTTCAAGGAGTGGCAGCACATGGTGCTGGACAACATCATCGGCTCCATCAGCGGCTTCCTCACCATCGTGTCCGGCATCTTCCTCCTGCACGCCTTCAGGGACATGCCCTTCACCCCCAGCCTGCTGCCCCTCTTCCTGCAGCCAGCCAGGGCAGACCCACACCCGCCCTGGAGCAGTGCAGACAGACATCAGAGCTGTCAGCACCAGCCTCTGCTGCCCTCGGAGGACAAGGGCTCTCAGAGTGCAGAGGAGGAGGAGGAGGAGGAGGAGAAGTGAAAGCAGGTGAGGAAGTGTCTGAACTGCTGGCTTCTTGCTCCCACTGCCAAGACTGAATATGCTGCTGCAGGAGCAGGAGCTGTGAGTTACCCTCTGCCTGCCCCAGGCACCACCACACTGACAGGAGTCTGACAGGGCCAGCAGCATCCTGTAGGTGCACACAGGAGCCCTGGGAACTCCTGGCATTCTGTGCTTCTTCACTGTTTTTTTATGTGAAGAATTGATCAGCCCTCACCAGGACTCAGACCTCGGCTGTGCAGAGAGGGCTGTGGCACTAACACGGTGCTAACCCCGACTCCGTGGCAGATCACACATTTGGGGAGGCTCACACTGTTTTTTTAAACCAGAATTAACAGTTACAAAACGATTTAACATGGTGCTAAGGTTACACAGAGAGAAAATGGATGTCTGGCTTTAAAGGTGACATACAGAGTATTAATGCAAAAATTCCTCTGTCAAGTACTTGGTTTTGCTCACTCTGCTAGAATTTATTTACAGATTCACATCCAAAAACAGAATACAGCCCAAACTGGGAAACTTCAGTGGTGCTGCCACATGCTGCTGTGGCTCTTACAGAGGGACCAACCTCTTCATGCAACATCTGCTGTGCAGGTTGATGAAGCTTCCTGTATTCTATTAAAAACTGATCTGTTCAGTTACCAAGTGATGAGTGATACATTTGTACCAAGAGCTGGGTGAACACTGGAAGGCGTGGAGGATCACAGGGGTAGGAAGAACTCTGTGAGTGCTCCAGAGAAACTCAGGACAGGAGAAGGAATCACCTACTCTGGGAACCTGGTCCTTAGCTACTGAGGTAAGTTTCTGACAGATAACTAGACAGCTGTGTCCTCACTGGCACAGGTTTACAATCTGCATAGCTGCTGAACACATCCTGAGTGTTCCCAGGAAGGGCTGCTGGGTACAAACCACCCACCTCAGGAGCTCACACACTCTGTCCAGCAGCCCCTGCAGTGGGTTTTGTGCAGAACTGCTTCACCAGGCTCCTGTGTAGAGCTCCAGTGTCACTCCAGGCTTCCCAGAGCCCTGCAGCATACGAGCACTGCTGAAATGCTGCTGCCTTCCCACAGAGCTGATCAGTAGTTGGTTGTTTTTCCAGTTTGAAGCTCCTCTTTGTGTCCTGGGGGCAGAGGTCCAGAAGACACACCCACAGGCCTCCTGCCAGAGACCTCCACAGGTGAAGGTGCACGAGGTTATAAAGCAGCTGGTTAGTTATTCCCTGCATTTAGTCTCTCTAAAGAAACTACTCTCCAGGACAGCAGGAGCTGTTAACCTTTTGGGAAGAAGAGGAAAGGCCACAGCCTCTCCCAAAAACAAGTTTAATCCATGAGACCAAATTAGTTGAGCAACAAATCAAAATTCAGAAAAGGCCTTCTAGCTACAAGACAGTTATGCCCCCTTCCTACTAATTTTGCCATAAATATGATCACTGGGAAGGGTGGGGGTTGACAAGAAGGCCAAATTTTCCCTTCTCAGCAGGGATCTATCTGAAAAAAGGAGAATCTCATCTTAGAAATTGACCCAGTTAATATTTATTACATTTACCCAGGGAAAGCAGTTAATGGAGCAAGTCAGCATTGACAGAGTTGTGCTGCAGTGTGAAAATTGGTCACTTGGCCATATGAATGATTTACCTATGGAAGCCTGGAAGTATTTTCCAGCCGTGGCACTGCCTGGGATGATCACTGTTCCAAACATGCTCTTCTTGCTCAGGGTGCCTGTCCCAGCCTGCACAGCGCAGCGATGGTGCCCGGGGGCAGGTGAGGATGTGCCCAGGAGGGCTGGTTTGTGCAGCACTCTTTAAGGCAGCAACCACGGGCTTGGCCTCACCCAGAGCCCAGCTTTCCATCAGCGCTGGGAGCATCCGTGAAATGAGCATCAGCACCCCTGTGCTCAGCCCAGGGGGCACATTCCAAATGCTCCCTGCATGGCACCGGGGTCCCGGCACGGGAGCAGCACATCACCCCAACGTAGAGCGTCCTCGTGTCTGTTGTGGGCTCTCATCTGGCTGCAACTTCCCCGAGACTGGCGTTTAATTAAATCCTAACCCCCCACCCCGAGCTGGTCCTGGCTCCTTCGGGCAGCGGAGTGACCAGGAGCGGGCATGGGCGGGGGCCTGGCCTGGCGGGGGCTGGGTCCGGCTCAGTCGGACAGGCTCTCCGAGAAGGCCGACTTGGATTTCTGCGTCTGCTCCAGCCGGTTCAGGATGAACTGGCTGGTGTCGATGAAGCGCTCCACGCAGTTCACGAAGCACGTCTCAGCCCGGCTGTCCAGCTTGGGGCCCGGCTTGTCCATGCACTTCTCCTGCACACAGCGGGGTCCCGTTGGTCCCGGGGCACCGCAGCCCGACCCCCCATCCACCCCGCACCGGGGCCGTGCCCCTGGGCATCTCCAGCCCTGGGACACGCTCCCCTCACCTCGGGATCCCGATCCTCTCGGGACCCTCACCCCCTCGGGCGCTCCCCACGCGTGGCTCTCCCCGCCCCGCCGCTCCCTCCCGCTCTGTGCTCACCGGAGCTGGGGCTGCTCCCCATTTTGGCCCCATCAAGCCTCCTCCCCCCCGGGGACAAAGGTCTGCGCGGCCTCCCAGCCCGCCTTGCCCCACCACGGCCACCGGGTCACCGGAGCCGGCGGCCCTGCCCGCCGCCCGTACCCAGCACAGCTCGGTCATCTGGTGCACCAGCTGCTGGAAGCGCTGCTTCTGCGTCTCCACCTCGATGAAGCGCTGGAGCTGGGGGTCGGCCCCGCCCAGCCCGGCGGCGGACGGCGGGTCCATGGCGCTCCCGGTGTGCCCCCGGTCCCTCCCGGTGCCGCCGCGCCGCGACCTTCACGTGCCGCCGGTGCCGCGCCCGCCCCTTCCGCCCGCGCCGCGCCTGCGCGCCAGCCCGCAGCGCGCCCCCTGCCGGCGGGGCGGAGCGGCCGCAGCCCGGGAGGCCGTGGAACGGTTTTATTGTCCGGGAGAGCACCGGGAGCGGGAGCGGAGCGTCCCGGAGGGTGCTGGAGCCCCGGGGCGGTGATGGGGCTCCGGGGATGTGATGGAGCTCCTGGGGATGTGATGGAGCTCCAGGGATGTGATGGAGCTCTGAGTATGTGATGGAGCTCCAGGGCATGCAATGGAGTTCTGAGTGCGTGATGGAGCTCCGGGTATGTGATGGAGCTCCAGGGCGATGATGGAGTTCCAGGGATGTGATGGATCTCTGAGCATGTGATGGAGCTCCAGGGCATGTGATGGAGCTCCAGGGCATGTGATGGAGTTCCAGGCCGGTGATGGAGCTCTAGGCTGGTGATGGAGCTCCGGGGATGTGATGGAGCTCCGAGCATGTGATGGAGCTCCAGAGCAATGATGGAGCTCTGGGGATGTGATAGAGTTCCAGAGATTTGATGGAGCTCCAGGCCGGTGATAGAGCTCTGAGCAGGTGATGGAGCTCCAGGGCACTGATGGAGTTCCCTGGGATGCAATGGAGCTCTGAGCAGGTAATGGAGCTCTGAGCACGTGATGGAGCTCCAGGGTGCTGATGGAGCTCCAGGGATGCAATGGACCTCTGAGCAGGTGATGGAGCTGTGGGCATGGCCGTGGGTGTCCCCCAGGCTCCTGCACGCCCGTGCCGTGTCCGTGGCAGCCGTGCGGCGGTACCGCCCGGTGCGGGTGTGTCCCGCGGGGCGGTGGCAGCGCTGGGCGGGGCTCAGCGGGCACTACCCGCGGTCAGCACTCCTCATCTGCGATGTCCAGGATGCTGCCCAGCAGTGCAGAGAAGGTGGGGCGCTCCTCAGGCTTCTGTGGGATGAGAGGGGAGCCTGGCTGGAGCCCGTGTGTGCCCCAGCCGTGCCCTGGGGAGCCCTGTCACCCTGCCAGGGTGGCTGGAGGTGTCACCAGGGGTGAAAGGCACTGACCTCGTGCCAGCAGCTGTACATGATGGCATAGACCCGCTCCGAGGCCGCCTGCGGCCGGTACAGGCGCAGGCCCTGGATGACGTGCTCGGTTGTCTCGCTGTTATTAAACCTCTCGTAAGGCATCTTCCCCAGGGAGTAAACTTCCCACATCAGCACACCTGTCGGGGGGAACAGCAGGGAGAGCTCGTGGCACTGGAGCACCTGTGCCTGCAGCTGGTTTGCAGAGGAGTTCCCAGCCTCCAAATCATCAGTGCTGTGCCCTTACCAAAGGACCAGACGTCAGACTTGCTGCTGAACTTGCTGTACAGCAGCACTTCAGGAGGAGACCACCGCACTGGAAACTTGGACCCCATGGAGCTTGTGTACTCATCATCTAGCACGTACCTGCAGCAGGAAAATGGATCAGGGAGCCTCACTTGGATTTCACATTTCACTCCTCCACACAACTGACCAAGCCCAAAAGGAATGGGCAGCTCAGAATGACCAGAGGTTGCAGCTCTGCGTGGGTTTCAGCAGTAAGTGTGTGTTAGTCAGGATTGCAGAAGAGATTGGCTGACATGGAAGCACAGCAAAAAGGGGATGTGGAGAGAAAGCTGCAGCCAGGAGACTAGAGGTAGGGGAAACAAGATGCAAAGAGAGGGGGGGAAAGGGCCAGGGGAAGTAAGAAAGGGATGGTGGAAAGTGGAGAAGCAGAAAGTTGAGCCAGGCAGATGAAATGGAAGACAATGGGAAAGCAGAGCTGGAGGGTGATGGGGACACAGACTGAAGTGTAGAATTGATGGAAGGAAGAGATGGGCTACTGAGACAGGAAAGTGACACAGACACATCTACCAGACCTGGAAAGACCAAAATCTGACACTTTCACAATTCCTTGGTCATTCACCAAACAGTTTCGAGCAGCCTGTGAATGGAGAGGTGGAGGCAGTTACTTTTTCCTGCTCATGCCCCTCCCATCCCCCTGCAGCAGGTGAACTTCATCTCATCCCCACCCACCAAACACTTCACTCTGTCCTGCAAGTTCACCTGGACTGGGGCAAGCTACAAAGTCCTCAGCAGAGAGCAACCAAGGCCTCCAAACATCCTATTTATCTATGTAGGGGCGAATTTCCTGGTGGGATTTTGCCTGAACAAAGCAGCCACAGCCCTACCAGGTCTCTGTGCAGGAACTGCTTGGATTCCAGGTACTCCATAGCTTCACACACATCCTTGCACATCTCCAGCAGGTCGGCAGGCTGGAAGCGCTGCCGTGTTTCCCTCAGGAAGCTCAGGAGGCAGCCATTGGCCATGTACTCAGTGATGATGAAGATGGGACGCTGCTTAGTGCAGACCCCGTAGAGCTGCACCAGCTTCTCGTGAGACAGGTTCCTGTGTTGGGGACAAAGGCAATTCTGAGTATTTAGAAAGCCAGGCAGCAAAGGAAGTACCTGTGAATAAGGAGAGTTTGGGAAGGGAAGGTGCTTCTGGCTCAGCTGGAAGTGGAAAACCTCACCAAGAAATCAGCACAAAATCAGCAGGATCTTGGATGTGTTTTGCAGAGTATGGGACTGCCCAAGACTGTCCCTCCACACCTCCCAGGAGTGCAGCCATCTGGGCAAGGAGCATCTAGCACTGACCTGCGCGGTGCTCAGCACTTACATCATGACTTTGGCTTCGTCAATAAACTCGTCCTCTGACATGGAGCCCTCCCTGATCATCTTGATGGCAACGTTGTACTGGCCTCTCCATTTCCCATATTTCACCACGCCAAACTGCCCCGTGCCGAGCTCCTTCAGGAAGGTCAGATCCTTGGGGTCGATCTCCCACGACCCTAGGGCAGAGTGTGAGTGTAATGTGGGTGCAGGTTACCTCCCTGCACAGAGCTCACAGCCATCCGGTCTAGCAAGCCCAAGAAAAGCTCACAAGCATTTGCTGCCTCAAAAATCAGCCACAAAATGCACAAAATTGGAGACCTGTTCCTCCAGGGGATGGGAGCAAGGTGGCTTGTGGAGTGTTTTGGTCAATACTGTCACCAGAGGGCAGTTGGGAAGTGGTTCCTGGGAAGGCTCTGAGCCATGGGACAGCCAGGATCCCAGCCTGGGAAAGTTGCTGCCAGCAGGAACAAACCCTGCAACCAGGGAAGTGTGAGGTAGCCCAGCTGGCTTACCATAACCAAGGCCAGCTGTGGAAGGAGCACTTCTCTTGTGCTGGGACACGGGGTACTTCAGTCTGGATATGAGCCCTGAAACACAGCAGCAGAGATTGCCACCCTAGGCTTACCTGCCACATTCCAGCAGGGAACACAACTCCTGCCTTCAGCTCAGGAAGGTGGGGATACCACGGTGCCAGTGAAAACACTGCTGGCTCCACTCTGCCTCCAGAACACTGACCTGCAGAGTTGTGCTGGTGGTAGGTGATCAGCTCTGGGATGCTGTTGAACAGGTGCTTTTCTGCCAGGTAATACTGATTCTGGGGGGTGCAGCAGACAACATAGTGGCGGATCATGCCTTGGGGGTCTCTGGGGAGGGAGAATGTCAGGTCAGTGTCATGGGGAGGAGAGGCAGAGGGTGAGGGGTGCCTGGAGGGGCCCTCTGAGGGAGGAACAAGCTGTTCCTAGAGCCACTTACGCAGAGGACTTGGCATAGACGGAGACAGTGTATTTCCCTGTCTTGCTGGTGGAATCTCGGACAATGAAACCACCCTCCTTACCCTGAAACAAAAACGGGAAAGGGCACTGGGTGTTTGTGGGGACTGTAACAGGCAAAACTTAAAGTGAGTGAAGGTCACGACATGGCTGGATGCAGTGAGTCAGAGGAATCCTACTTCCAGTCCCTGCATGAGAGGCCACCTCCTGAAGTGGCTGCCTGAAGGAGCTCACATTGGGATAGGGAAGGTTCCTGGGGCTCTATGGGCAACAATTCCCTCCCAGAAAAGCCAGGGTTGGTCCCATGCTGAACATAATGTGAGAACAGCCCTTGGGGAACTGATGTGTAGAACAGACCCAGCCTTGGGAGGCAACACTTACCTCCTGTTTCAGCAGCTGCTCTGCCTGGCTCCGAGTGATATTCTTGGAGTACCACCTGGAACAGAGACACAACCATCAGGGACATCTCCACAGCCACCTCTGTCCCCAGCCCAGGACAGGCAGTGCAGAGAGCAGGACAAGGATGGCTGCCAGGGGCAAGGGGCTCTCAGGGGATGTGGGAGAGGGAGAATGACCCAGCCAGGCTGGGCTCACGGGCTGTGTAGGGAAACAACCAAAGGGAAAATGTCTCCAACCAAGCACAACTCGCCAGGTCCCTGTGCCCTCTCTTACTCAAAGATCTCCAGGGAATTTCTGGCTTCAGTGACGTAGTTGCTGGGGATGTATCCTTCCCTCCTGCAGGAGAAAAGGGGCTGGTCACACTCCAGTGGAGGAGGCCAAGGGGAAAGGATATTCCTGTCTCAGGAAGCTGAGTAGAAATGGGCTCAAAAACTTTGGTGCAAACCCATCTGGGGAGGGCTGACACCACAGCTGGTTTCAGCCTCATCCCCCTCCTCCCCAGGGCAGCCCCCAGGTGGGCAGGCAGCCTGTCCTCAGCCTTGGGGTGCCAGAGGGGTGTGCTTGCCCATCAGCACCAGGGCAGGGCAGCGCTGCAGAGCCACAGCCATGGGCAGTGAGAGCTCTCACCCGTTCTTGTCCAGGGCTTTCCACCAGGGCAGGTGGCTCTCCTCCAGGATGAAGTACTCCTCACCCTTCTGCAGCTGCAGGTCCTGTGCGTTCATGGGCTCGTAGTTGTAGAGGGCCACCACCTTCTTCATCTCCCCTGCTGTGCTGGGGGCTGGCTCGGGAGGCAGAGGCTTCATCACCATCTTCCAACAGGGAGAGGGAGAGTGTGGGACATGGTCAGGCTTGCACACACACCACGTGAGAGCCTTCCCAAGCCTGGCAGGGCAGTGGTCTCAGCGCAGTGTTTGTCTCAGCTCCCACATGTATCTCTACCAGAAAACCAATTTTGTCTCCCTGGACTTTTTATCAAAATATTTTTTCCCTCCATCAGGGCTTTAATCTCTCAGCTGCCCTGGGAATCCTCAGGGTTGAGATCATTTGACTTCCCTAAAGGTCTTTGGGCTCTATCCCCTGCTTCAAGCTCCTTCTCCCTTAGGTCACCATCTGGACTTCCCTCCCCAGAGCAGAGTCCTGGCCTGTACATCTCCAAGCAGTCATTGAACATGTTGGCTTCCTCCAGGCAGACTTTTCTCCAACCCCTTGGAGCAAACCCTGATGTTGGCCTTACCTGGTCCTCCTCAGGAGTTGGGGGAAGGGGCTTCTTCGTCTTGCGATGCGACCGCCCGACTTTTAAACCTTCAGAACAGAGGAGGGGCTGAGGTGAGAAATGATCCCCTGGGCTCTGTGCTGCGGTGGTCCCCAGGGCAGGGGGAGGAGGCAGTGGGAGGGTGCCTGGTGTCTTACTGCCGTTCCTGCTCTCCAGAATCTGGCAGCCCATGGCGTTCTTGGCTGTCTGGGAGCAGCACAGGTACTGGCCGTCGATCCAGAAGCAGGGGTGGTACTTCTGGACCAGGTCGCTGTTGTACCGAATCACTGTGAGAGAAGGGGACATGTGTGTGACCCAGGGCTGTGTCCCCAGCCTGCTGCAAGAGCTCCCTGCATTAAATCATTTCCTCTCAGCTGTGCTGCTGTCCCCTGTGCCCTGATGTTCAGGTTTCCCTCAGCTTACCATTCTTGTTTCAGTGCTGTGGCTGTGCAAGCCCTGTGCCACAGGGAAGGGCCAGGCTTGGCTCTCAGGTCTGATTTAAGCTCTTGAGCAGCTCTGCAAAGGGGCATGAGCATGCTTGGAGCCAGCCACAGAAGGACCTGGCCCTCCTGCCAGCCAAAATATCCAGTAACCCCCAGGCTGCTCTGGCCCATGGTTCACAGCTCTTTTAAGTCCTTTTTTTTTCTCCAGAAGTGGGGTAGGAGGCCAGTGCTGTGCCTGGCTTTTCCATGGGGAGAGGAGGGCACTGCCACCACCCTGTGCCTGCTCAGAGACTTCCCTTGCAGGAAAGAGAATATTCCCTTGCTAAGCAAGCTGACCAGCTTCCTCATACTTATCCTCAAGGCTAGAGGGACAACTGGATGTGCCTAAACACTGCCAACAGCCTGGGGCTGGCCCACAGCAGCTGCACAGGGTGCAGAGAGCCTGTTCTCTGGTGGAGGAGGAGGAGGAGGAGGAGGACATTCTTTCAGCAGCATTTTGGCAGCATTTTTTCTCCTTTCCCTGTGGATTTTTCACTGGATTGAGCTGCCAGAGCAACCCCCCTCCGTCAGCAGGGAAGTGGGGAGAGCACTGGCTGTTCTGCCGGGGCTCCTGTGAGATAAGCGACTTCCCCGTTATCAGCCTGCCCCTCTTCCGCCCCGCTCGAGCCAACTTCCCCGTGTCAACTCAAGCAGCTAATCCCACCCTGCCAGCACAAAGCCACAGAAACACACACACACATGCCCCAGGAGGCACATGCAGGCGGCTCCAGCAGGTTTTGGGGGGTCAGAGCCCCTTGGCACAGCACTGCTGCAACACACTCCCAGCTGGAGGAGGGAGCACCCAGCCAGCTGAGCATTAGCTCAGCATCACCGAGCAAGGATTGGGTGGTTTGGGAAAGGTGCACCCTGGATCTCAGCAGGTTTGTGGTCCATGTTTCCTTAAAGCACTGGGCACGCAGCCCTCACACGCCAAGGCAGCAGAGCTGTATGGCCACATCTGCTATTTCCTCTTGCCCTCAACGATTTCTGAGCCTGCTTGAGCTCCTTTGGAGCAGGTTTGTGAGAGGGTGAGGAGCCTCAGCCGAGCTAGCTGTGGTGCTGCAGAGAGTGACAATGTCCACCTGGCCTGGCCAGGAGCAGCTCACTCTTCCTCAGACATGGGATAGAAAACCAAGTGAGCCCCTGGCAGCCTGGCACTGTTGGGCAGGCACAGGCACAGCTGAGCACCCGTGTTGGCTCCCCAGGGGAGCTGCAGAGCCCCGGCACTCACCGCTCTTCAGCTGATGGATCCAGCGCTTGCGCAGCTCCTCCGTGGGGGAGAAGATGTAGAGGGGCCCTTCGTCATAGACCACCTGCAGGACCACACACCTCAGCACCGTGGGCAGGGCTCTCAGGGCAGGCACGGGGGCAGCCCAGCCTTGTGGCCACCCCGAGCCAGCCCTGCCGGTGTCTGCTGGCCCCGCACGGTGCTCGCGGGACCGTGACCAAGAGGTTAAAAATAAGCCCCCTCCCCCGAGACTTTCCACTTCCTTCTCTGACTTTCGGTGTGCCGGGGGTGCATTGGGTGCCAGCAGGGCAGGCAGCTGGGCTGGGGGCTGAGTGTGCAGCCAGCATCACTCCAGCATCAGCCAGGGGACTGAAAGGGGCAGGACAGAGCTCAGAAGCAGGTTTCCATCCTAAACAGGGCTGGCGTGTGGCTCAGAGGCTCACCTGGCTGCCCCATGCAGTGTGGACAGCAGCAGAGTGTCTCCAAGCAGCTGGAGTGACACCTGGCACCGGGGCAGTGATGCCAAGTTTGACCCCAGGCCCCTGTGGGTTCCTCCCCTCAGGACCTGCCACCAGAGTGGCCCAGCAAAGAGAGTGCAGTGAAAACTCACCTGGAAGGGGTAGGGGAACCGTTCGATGATTGAGATCTGCTCCATGTTGTTGTAATCCTCCCCTTTCCTCTGGAAGAGAGAGGCACAGATGGATGCTGGCATCCTGTTGCTCAGCTGCTGGCATCTCCTCTGTTGCAGGCCCACAGCTTTTGGCTCTGCATCAAGCTGGACCCCTGGTATGGGATGGACAGAGCCCCCACACCAAGCAGGGCTGTCCCCCACTGCCACCACCCCAGGGACTCTCCCTACTCCCCCAACGAGGGGACAGGGGGACAGATGCAGGGACCCTGGGACCCTCCTCACCGGGACCTGCCGCTCAGGGGGAGGGTTGTTTTCAGGTGCCACTGTCTCCACACAGGTGATCCTCTCAATGTCCACAGAGCCTTTCTTACTGCCCCGGCGCTGCAAGAGAGTCTCGGTTATGATGATATTAATCACAGAATCACAGAATTTCTAGGTTGGAAGAGACCTTCAAGATCATCGAGTCCAACCCGTGTTCAAACAGTCACCAAGTGGAGACCTGGAGAGACCAACTCAAACCAACCCCTCTCCCTGTCCAACCACCCCCAGGGCTGCGTGCTGGTGAGGGACAGCTGGTGACACTGGCACAGCCCCTGTGGCTGCAGACTCACCCCCCGCTCAAAGTCATACTCGTAGTAGGACAGCTTGCTCTCCGTCAGCAGGAACAGGCGCTTCTTGAAGTTGAGGGGAGATGTTTTCTTCTTCTGCTGTGAGCGCTTCAAGAAGATGCTCTCCAGGATGACACTGGCCATGTCAGCACCCTGGTGTCCCCCGTGCTGTGCTCACCGGGTTGCTGTGGGTAAGACAATGCTGACACAGCCCAGAACCTGCTGGACTTCACTCAGGTGCACTCTCCCCCTTGCCCCAAGGGCAGGCAGGGGGTGCTGGGATCCCCCACAGTGGGGGGAACCAGGACAGGTCAGCGTGGCTTGTTTGTGCTGTCACCTCTCCCAGCCCCTCTCCCACATCAGGCTGCAGGCCAAGCCACCACCCCGATGGCTCCTGCTGAAGGGCTCCCAGGATATGTGAGATGGACAGAGAGCTGGAGAAAGAGGAGAATGGAGAAACCTTGGAGCCCCAGGGAGGAGCACAGAGCCAGCTGTGACACCCCGCAGGCGCTCCTCCCCTCCAGCTCTGTGCATGTGAGCCTGTGTGGGCTGTTTCCTCCTGCCCCACCGCAGCCACTTCGTGCTGGGGACGTGCTGACTTGGCAGCCTGCAAGGGGTGGCCACGGGAGACCAATCCCTCAAAAGCTGTGGGTAAGTCCTGGCCCTGAAAAGTCACAGTGCAGTGCTGCCAAGAGCACGGAGTAGCCCCAGAGTTATCCTTCCCCTGTGTGTCCACAGAGCCTGCAGGAGTGCAGGGACGGAGCTCAACCCCCTCTTCCTCCCCTGTGAGCAGCACTTGTCAGTGGCCAGGCCAGCAGGCAGAGGGGTTAAACCCTCCCCAGCCATCAGTAAAGCTCCCTGAGCCTTTCCGGGGAAGGGCAAGGCAGGAAAGGGCTCCCAGAGCCCTGCCTCTCACTGCTGCCTGGCCTTTAGGGGCTGGAAATTTTCCTTGCCCATCTCTTTGAGCAGCCCGTGCATCTCATCCCATCCCTCCATGCTGTACCCAGGAACTGTGACCCCTAGGTGGGCCCAGCACCCCCAGAGCCACGTGGCTGGAGCTGTGGGCTGTGACCAGCACCTGACTGCAGTCTGGGGAGCTGATGAGTGAGCTGTGTGAGCCACTGCTGAGCTGTGATCCCCTGGAGCCCGGCTCCGTGTCTCCTGCCTGACCACCTACAGTCCCTGCTTCCCCTTCACCCACACCTTGTTCCCTTTTTTCCTCCCATAAGCATGGCTTTGGAAAGCAACCTGGGAGAAGCTGGTTTTCTCCCCTGCTCCCCACAGCCCATCTCCTCGGGGGGGAGGCTCAGAGGTGGGTCAGAGACAGGGGTTCAGCCCCCCCATTCCCCAGCTGGGTATTCCATCCACTCTCCCCACACAGGAGATGGGCACTGGCTCACTCACAGCAGGAGTCAGATGGAGAACAAAGATGCCAGGACCCAGTCCCACACACTGGGCCTCTCTCCAGGGCAAGCCCCAGCTTGAGGACAAGGAGCAGAGGTGTCCTCCCATCTGCTGGCAATGCCCAGACCCTCCCAGCACAGCCCTTGCTGCTGCAGTACTGCCCCACTGTCCCCAGGGAGGCTGGGAACAAGCAGGATTCTCTCTCCCAGGCTTCCCTCTTCCCTCCTTGTGGCTCTTTTGGCTCAGATCTTTCCAGCTTGTTTGAGTGGTCAAAAAACCCCAAGTTTAAAAAATTAGTCATCGGAGTCTTTTGGAAAAAACAACACCCTGAGTGTGCTGATTGAGGCCTCAGGAGGAGGGATCTGAGGTCCCTGCAGGTGGCTGGTGTACCCCTGACCCCCAGATTGCTGGCAGGGTGGTGGATGAGCCCAGAGTGATCCCAGAACAACCCTGTAGCCCTGTACCTCATTTTCCCTACTTATAAAGTGTGGCTGCTGATCCTGTGTCCCAAGAGCAGGAGGCTCCCACTGCCCTCCCTGGCACAGACACAGGCACTGAGCAGAGGGGACAGGAGCAGAGGGGCACAGGGATGGCAGATGGAACTAACCACATGAGGTTCCCCCAAGGCTCACTGGTGTAAAAATCCACAAATAACATCCCAGCTGCAGTGCCAGGCCCCTGGAGCATTACCTGGAGTCACAGCAGTGGGGTCATGGCCAGCAGTGCCAGGCAGGTGGGACACGTCCTCACTGTGTCCTCTGGATGGAACTGCCAGAGGGGAAGGGACAATGAGTGTCTCAGAGGGCTGTTTGTGCCCCATCATGGCACAACTTCCCTGTCCCCAGCACTGCCACCTGTCCCTGCCTGTCCTTGGCATGGTGGGTGCCCCACAGGGCTCACCCCCACAGCCCCCACTGCTGTGCTGTGACAGCACAGTGACGAGTGGGTGGGTGGAAGCATGTCCTGTGTCCCCTCCAGCCAGTGTGACTTCCTGCCATGCTCACACCTCGGCCCAGTGTGCTCTGACACCACCAGGCCCAGCACACAGTGGCCTCATGGCACTGGACACTGTCCCACCATGGTCCTGGGGCCATCTCTCCTCCATAGGTGACCTCTGGCCACTGCCTGATTCCTGCTAAGGAGCTGAGCCACTGATGTGGCTGATGTGGGGCTGGCAGGGACCTGGCGTGCCTGGGACAAGGGGGAAGGGTGACAGAGTGTGAGTGAGAAACTTCACAGCTCCCAGGTTTCAGGCTGAGCCCAGAGGGTGTCAAAAATGGCTAGTGGGAGGGACAGAGGGGGAAACCTCCTGCATGGGAGTCGTGAGCAGACCCAGAGCTGCACCCCAGCAGAGCCCACTGCAAAAAGCACAGGTGAGGAATGGCCAAAGACACTGGCAGAACCCCAACCCCTGCTCTTGGCCACCCCTGGGGTGCCAGGCACCACTGTGATTCCCTGCTCCAGCACAGCCTCCAGCCTCTAGCACCCTCACTCCACCTCCCTGCCCCACTGCACCCCACAGCCCCATGGCCAGGTGACCGGGGTCACATGCCACCAGCTTGGAACCGGTCAGGCTGTGGGACAAGGCAGAGCCCTCCCAGCTTAGCTGTGCCCAGCATGGCTCTCCTGCCCCCAAGGAGCCCAGTACAGGCCACATGGAGCCTCCCTCCACCCTGGCTGTCCCACAGCCACTTCAGCAGGGCCCTGCTGGTCCCCAGAACCCCAGAGCCCAGTGCTGCCCCATGCCATGGCTCCCGGGGCTCCGTACTCACCGAGCCCTCCCGCTGCTGCTCCGGCCAGCCGGGGTCCCACCGAGCGCCCACCCCGCCGGGCTGGGGTGGCTGTGGCAGCAGGGACGAGGAGAGACGGCAGGGTGCGCAGGGAGGAAGGACGGGGCCGGCCAACCCCACCCTTTCGGTTCCCCTTTTTTAGTTTTCTGACTCAAAGGCAGCATTTGTGTTTCCTCCTGCAGACAGCTGGGCCATTGCTGTGGGGTCACCGGGCCACTGGCCATGGCCGGAGCCTGCCTGTGGGCAGTGCCAGGTGTTGGCTGACCATCCATCCCTGGTGTCCCAAAATGGGTTCTTTGATGTGCATGAGGCTGATCCCCACACAGAACAGAGGTATTTGGTTTATTTACAGTTCTGTGCAGAGAGAGGTCTTGGTGGCAAATTCACAAAGCCAGCAGAGTGACTATCAAAACTTTTCACTGTTTATATATTTTAGTGAATGAAAACATTAATCTTCATTGTACACCATTGTATTCTATCTTGTAGTGTTAAATGATTCCCTGGTTTCTTATGTTAATTAGGCTACATGGTCAGTCTCTTTGTTTGGGTCACTGGGTTTCTCGGGTCAGTGATCTGTGTGTTAGTGTTGTCATCTCCCCATGCTGGAATCTCTCTTATCCACTCAGAGCTGATTCAGCACAGTTGTTGAGTTAGCTTTGCTAGTAACATCCTTGTCTTGAGAGTTCTGCCAACTGTTCCTGTGCTCCTAAATTCTGCATTCTCTGTGCCCACTATCAGTGGTGAGTCCACTTCTTCCCAAGCCTTGTCAACTTCCAACCAGGTCCAAGATCATTGAAACATGTCAAGCCCTAAACCTTAACAAGGCGACTCTATTGACACATAATTTGTCTTTCAAGCACCTGGACCTCACCTGCACCCGGCGGGTCCCACAGCCCCCACCCTGGTCACACCCCAGCCCCTCATGGCTGCCGCCCTGCTGTCCTCCCACCGCCAGGGGGCGCCGTGCGCTGTGCCCTCCCTGCCCTCTCCTCTCTATGGTCACCAGCGCACATTCACTTCCGCTTCCGGCCAGCGCCTCCTCTCCGGGCCGCCGCCGCCAAGATGGTGAGTACTGAGGCTGGGCCGGGCTCCATCCGCCGGCATCCGCGCCGGGGCTGCGCCGTGCCGGGTTCCCTCCGCTGCCATGGGTGCGTGCTGGGCGGCCAGGCCGGTGCGGGGGCTTCCCCATCCCCAGATGGCAGCGCAGGGCCCGAGGGAAGGGGAAGGGCGGGAGCGGGGCCTTCCGAGCGGGATGTGGCGTATGCGCAGCGGCCGTGACCGGCTTCTCGCCTTCTCCTCCAGGTGAACGTGCCGAAAACCCGCCGGACGTACTGCAAGAAGTGCGGGAAGCACCAGCCGCACAAAGTCACGCAGTACAAGAAGGGGAAGGACTCGCTGTACGCACAGGGTGAGGACGGGCGCGGCCCAGGGGAGCTGCGTGCGGGCCGGGTGTTGTAGATTGCCCTGCACGGGTGGTGTAGATTAGCAGCATTTGTATGGCTAGGGAGGACAGCCTGACCTAAAGGATATGCTGTATTATAAAGGGAATTTAAAAAATAAGACAAAGACTGTCAGCCCAAAGCAGTTTCGGGTGGTTTTCATTAGGAAATGTTTAAGTAATTAGGGAATGTGCTCTGGGTGAGCCTAGCTGGCTGTGAAAGCACAGCTGGAGCCCAGACTGCCCAGCCCGAGGGAGAGCCCTGCTCACTGGCAAGGCTGTGAGTTTAAAATGTGCCGGGCCTTCAAGCCGAGGTGAAAGACAATGAATCCTGTGGTAGCTCTGCCAGTAGTGATGTGGATTAATTATGCAAATATCACCTGAACAGGACTCTATAAATGTTTTTGGCCCTTTGTGTGTTGGCTTTGAGGATTTACCATGCAGCACCCTTCTCTGCACAGAACTCTGAATAAATCAAGTCCCTTGACCCTGGGTGTGTGTTGGGTGCACAGTGAGGGAAAGGTTCCACTTTTGGGGACAGCACAAGAGCTGTGGCCATGGGCTGAGCTGGCAGTTGCTGGAGGAGGGAGGCACTGGTTCTGCTGGGATTTAGGAAGTGCCAGTTGTGCTTCTAGGATCTCCTGGGTTGTTGCCTGACCAGAGGCATTTTTCCTGCAGGAAAGAGGCGCTACGATCGGAAGCAGAGCGGATACGGGGGCCAGACAAAGCCCATCTTCCGTAAAAAGGTGAGTGAGTGCTGCTCCTCAGGGACAGGAAACTTCCTTGGCAACCCCCATGCCCAGCTGAGAGAGGATTATTCCTCAGGGAGGATTGTTCCTCAGTGCTCTGCTCTGGCTGTGGTAGGACAGCTCTGTGCTGGCAGTGCAGGTGTCCCCTCCTCATCACAGAATGGGTTGGGTTGGAAGAGACCTTAAAGGTCACCTTGTTCCAGCCCCCTGCTATGGGCAGGGCCACCTTCCAATATCCCAGGTTGTTCCAAGGCCCATCCAACCTGGCCTTGGATGCTTCCAGAGATGGGGCAGCCACAGCTTCTCTGGGAAATCTGTGCCAGGGCCTACCCAAGCTCACAGGGAAAAATTTCTTCCTACTCTAATTAAATCTTCATCAGTGTGAAGCCATTTCCCTGTCACTCTGTGCTCTTGTAAAAAGTCCTTCTCCATCTCCCTTGTAAGCTCCCATCAAATACGTGGCTCATCTCCTTGCTGTCCTGTCCCATGGAGATGCTCCTCATGTGCAGGGTGACTTGGGCTGTGTTTGCAGAGCAGGTTCTCAGCTTTGATGCTGCAGGGGAGTGAGGTCTGTCTGGGAGGGATATTTGCAGTGAAAGGAATCCTTCCTTCACTGCCTGCCCAAGGGGAAGGGCTTGGCAAAGGGAAAGGAGCCGTCTGCTTGCTTGGTGTGGTGTTTAGAGCAGGAAAGCAAAACCCAGTTGTGGATTTGTTACTTTGTATGAATTGTTTAGTTATGCTCACAGAGCTGCTTGGCTTGTTGCTGGGAAGCCCTGGTGTCCTGCTGGAGGTGTACAGGAAGCCTTCCAGCAGGAAGAAAATGAGGCAGCGGGTTTTCAAGTTGACTTTGTGCCAGGAAATGGGGAGACCTCACAGAAAATGCTTCTGCAAGCAGAGTGCATCAAACACCTGCATTGCTGGCACTCTCTACCTGTACATTGCAATCCCCAATTCTGTTTTTCCCCAGTCAGCATTGTCTGGATGATTGGCTGAGGTTTTTAGCTGGTGGTTACAGCCCTGTCCAGCTGCCACAGCAGCCTCCCAGCTTTGGATTCTTCCCTCTGCAGTCTTTCAGGTTTCATCCAACTTCTGAGTAGCTGCAGGCCTGCATTGAGCCTGTTGTGTCTCTGCTCCTTCCAGAGAAAGTTTGCCAGTTGTGTTGCTTCCAGGTGTTTCTTTTGCCCCATTTTCTTCTGGATTTCTCCTGAGCACTGCTGGTTTGTGCTCCCACACTGTGAAAGTGTGAATTTCCTTGCTCTGTTCAGTGGAACAGACTTCTCCAGCATGGCTGATCCCTGCAGGAACCAGCCCTGCCCCACTGAATGCTTTTGCCAGTGCTCTTTTTGTGAAGATACAGATCCACTTCACTCCCCTTCTGATCCTTAAAGTGCCTTCTTGTTTTCAGTGGAGGGAGCCTGTGTTTGTAGTCTCTCTAGACAGATCAAATATTCAGGAGTGCAGGGAACAAGCTGTCCCTGAGTGCAGCAGTTTGTCTGCTTGGGGATGTGTGGTTCATTCAAACACTCCTCCTGCCAGGCCAAGACCACCAAGAAGATCGTGCTGAGGCTGGAGTGTGTGGAGCCCAACTGCAGGTCCAAGAGGATGCTGGCAATTAAGAGGTGCAAGCACTTTGAGCTGGGAGGAGACAAGAAGAGAAAGGTGAGTTTGTATTCTGTGAGTGGCTGAGAAGGTGGGGCAATACTCAGTGGTGAATAAACTCACTCCTGTCTCTTGCTTTTTACAGGGCCAGGTGATCCAGTTCTGAGCATCATCCTACTCAGCATTACGGACCACATTAAAGTAATTAGATTGATCCCTTGCTTTTTAAATGTGTTTTCTATTGGGAGTGGGGAGCTGTGAGTACATCAGCTCAGGGAGGTGATGTTTGCAGAACCATTTAACAGAGCAGTTTTTAACCTGGCTTTTGAAAAATCTCTGCCAATGGCTGGAATCTCTTTGCTGTGTCTCCAAGAGGTGTTTTGTAATAGGTGCCAGTGACTTCTCTGCATGAACATGGTGCAGGCTCATTTATGAACAGCTCCTGCACTTGGTTGTGGGCCCCTTTTTACCAACAGCTGTACTGCCCTAAGGAGCAAAGGCCTTGGAGCAGCCAATGGGTTTGGTACCTGCACCATTAGGCAGGTGCTTAATTAGATAATTAGGCAGGTGGCATTAGCTGTGGCAGCTGAGAGGTGAGGGACAGCTCCATGCCTGTGCTTGCTCCTGCACATGGTGTAACAGGCCTCAGCTGCCTTCCACTGTGCCAACTGCTGCTGGCTCCTCTTGGCATTTGCCTTGAAGGGAGAAAGCCAAGCACAGCAGCAAAGTTTCAAATGAGCAACAGCCAGAGTGTGGTAGATTGTGGTAGATTGTGGGGACAGCTTCCCCTTAGACAGGAACATTCTGTAAGTAGGAAGTCTGCTCTTAGCAGGTCCTGGTAATGAATGCAGAGTTCACCCTTAAGGGCAACTTTGTTGTAGTGGAAATGAAATTGGAGGATGGAGATGCCTCTTCACATCTTCATGATGATTGAGAGCACTCAGTTACTGATTTGTAAGGGAATCTGTTTTTATTAACTACTGGCTGGTGTGATGGCCTTTTCAGATTTGTGTAGGCAGTGGTGGCTTTGGCCTGTGGGGTGGACTGTATGGCTGTATTACATCAGCTTCACTGAGAGCTGTTTCTAGTAATCATGACAAATTTCACAAAAACGTACAGGACTGGAACAAACTGGCCTGATTCCTAAACCATTATTTAATTTCAGATACCATGCTGTACTCTTGTACACTGCAAGAAAAAGCACAGGCTTTTAAATAGATTTTAATCAAAGTGCTTAATCACAGAAGAACAAATTAAAAAATCCTGATTGTATTGTAGTCAGAAGAGAATATACTTGCACATGATGGTTGTTTAAGTGATTATCCATCTCCTGTCTTGGACAGCCCACATTATTCAACCTAAAGTCTGCTGCCAGCACTGGGAAGCGAGCACACCCGGATTTCTGGGAGGCAGGATTCATGGAGAAAGGGGACTCCAGTGGCCATATGAAGGGGTGGAGAGGGAGCTGTCATCTAAAGGAAGTGACAGCCACTGGTGAGAGATTCCTGGAGTGAGGGGGAACCCTCAAAACCTTAAGTCCTAAGGCATAGCAGCTGTTGAGAAAGGTGCTAAGACATGCAATGGTTTATGTCAATCCCTGAGTTGCCAGAAGATGGAAGTGCATGTCCATGCTCTGTATTTGGGTTTTCTCAGCAGAGGTGGGAGCAGCTTTTCTTGGACTGTGTGCCCTGGTCTGAAAAAGAGCAAGGTGGCCAAGATGTGTTTCCCTACCATCCCTGAAATGCTCAAGGACAGCTGTAAGATGTTGCCTGTGCATCCTTTGCCTTTCCTTGCTTGGTAGTGGCAGTGGGTGAAAACAGGAGGTGATTCCCTGCTGGAACCCTTCCAGCCCCTTGGAGGAGTCAGTGAGATGCCAGGGAAAGGGGCATCTGCTGACTGATGATGCCAAGGTGAACTGCTCTGCTGTTCACCCTTTCTCTGTTACCTCTTGATGATGGAGTGATGGCTTTTTGTCACATTAGGCTGAATGTTCAGATAATGAATGCCTGAGAAAAAAGGCACCTGCTTGGAAGAAGGAGATGAGTTTTCTTGCCACAAGTTCAGACAGAGCCTAAGGCTTAGGAAAAGATTGTCTTTGTGGTGCCTATAGTGGCATGACTTTGAGCAGCACAGTGCCTGTGGGGTTCACCTCCACGCTCAGGGAGGAGAGCCAGCTGTAAACACCCCAGTCCCTGCTGGCTGGCAGCACCTGTCGGATGGAGCAGGCTGGGTTGCAGGCCAGCCCATTGCCCAGGAAGGTGAGGGAGAAGGTGAAGTTCTGGGGTCCTCCAATCTCCTGGTGGTTCAGCACTGCCACAGCGTAGGCTCGGTCAGACAGGGGCCGCTCCCACAGCTGAAAGTTCTTGTCCTGCCAAGGAGAAAACAAACCCAGGGCTTAGGCTGTAGTGATGGTCTATGTGCCAGTCTGTTCCAGCAGGCTTCAGGAACAGATGGGCTCACTGGGCTCCTGTTCCCAAACCCTCCTGTGCCCCACTCTGCTGTACCTTGACAATCTGGTATCCCTGCTTGCCCAGCGGGTCCTGGTTGATGGCGATCACCTCTTTGTTCTGCAGCAGACACTTGGCCTGGGGACTGATGTGCCGCAGGTCGTTGGACATGAACAGGGGAGCGGCCATAATGGCCCACATGGCCATCTGAGTCACCGACTGGTCCCAGCTCAGCCCAAAGTTTCCAATCACCAGCTATGACAAGCAAACAAAAAGTGCCTGGTAACGCTGCTTGCTGAGGAGAAATGGGGCCACCGGTAGCAGGAAATCACAGGGTGGGACCTCACTCTGGAACCTGGCTAGATAGGCTGAGTGCCAGGAGCAGGACCAGCTAGTTGGGAAAAGCAAGGCATGACTGCATGGCAGTTTAGGATGAGTCCTTGGTGGATGTGAAAAAAGCTCTTTTAAGTGGCTAGGCAGTGTTTAGGAATGCTTTTGGATTCAGATCCTTGCTATGCTGGCACCCAGGGGTTTTCACTCTGGTGGGACATCAGCACTTTGGAGACTGTCCCCAGTGTCACCACCTGTGTTCTGAGCTGGTACTGCCTGTGGAGGCTGCATGACACAAAGATGGTGCTTCCTTGGGACTGTCCATAGCTGCAGTTCTCTTTCCCTTTTTACCCTGGACCTTCTCAACAAAATCTTGATCTAGGGTCCCATCAGAGCCCTTCCCCTCAATGTTTCTCTGCCAGTTCTCTCCCTTCCCATTCTTAGCCCACAGCTGAGGGAAGGGTTTTTTTCCTGATGCTTCCAGTGGGGGGTGGGTGTTGCTGTACTTGCCATGTCAGGATCATTCCAGCCCCCTGGCCCAGCTATCTTCACAATGGTGTCCTGGTGAAGTGCTGTCCAGTCTAAGATACTCCTGATGCTGCTCCAGGAGTCATAGACATCATAGAAGTTCCTCCAGTGATTGCAGTACTGTTTGATCTCTGTGTAATTGGGCTGCCAGAACAATGAGTGTGATTAGACAGAGCACCTGGCTGTACAACAAGAGTGTCAACAAGGCTAGACTGGACCAAAGGTGGCTTGGGGAAGAACCAGGATAACACCTTCATCACCAGCTACTTGGATGATCTGGTGCATGTTGATTTCCTTGAATGCTTTGTGCCCAGTAACTCCACTCTGACACGTTCTAGACAACACTACTGCTGCCCTTGGGAGAACAGTTGTGACCACCAGCTCTGTTGCAAATTTCCCTCACAATTTTGCTGAAGGTGTGACAAGGCCAGTGGGGTTAATCTCTAATATCCCAGTAATTACTGCTATTTCTTGGGTTTACACCCTTTGGTGAGTAATGCTTTTAATTCCGGTGGGAGGGAATGGCACCATCCTGTCACAGTGGCACAGGGGAAGCCAGCTGTGGGTGGAGGGCAACGTGCCAGTCACAGACCCTGGCTGGCAGAAATCTGTCACTGAACAATGTGGAGGATGTCACAAAGCCTCTCTCGTGGTCCCCAGAGCTGTCTGCAAGGCTGAGCCTGCAGCACTGTGTGTCCAGGAGGAATAAACTGAGCTATCTGCTAGGCTGTGTGTCTGCATTGCCAATGGTTTGCTGCTTGGCTCCTTAGAGACAGGAAGCAGATGGATGCTGTGGTTTTTTTGGCATGCTCCATCTGGGCTCTGCCTACATGCTGCAGGATCCTATTGAATCTATTTCAGCAGAGCAGTGGTTCAGGAATGCTTCAGGGCTCTGGAAGGAAAAGTTTTTTTTCCCCCATTTTACAGCTTTGTTCCCTGTCAGAATGGAGAGCAGCAAGTTTCTCGGGATGCTGTTGTGCAATCTTAAATTTGTTTTTGTCTTCTTCCCACTTGAGCCCCAGGATAAACCTTGGGAGACACTTCTTACCTGCTGCACAGGCCTCAGGTAGAAAGGCCACTCACAGGAGTACACAATGCTCCTTCCAGTCCTGTTCAGGGCCAGAGACATGCGCCTGTACCCTAAAGGAAGAGGGCAGACAGAGGTTACACAACCTCCTTGGTCACACAGCAGAACTAATCCAATGTCACAGGCTCAGGTTTCAGTTCAACTCCTGCAAAATTAACATTGAACACATTTTTGTGGTTGAGACAGCACAGGGAGGATAGGGGAATTTAAAGTGTGCAGCTGGTCACATGCCTCCCAAGGACAGGGGCTTTGCTTGGGGAGGCTGTCACTCCAAGACTGCTGATCTCTTTGTACACACAGCCAGGGGAAGAGGTTAAAAGCTTTCCTGTATGGCATTTTTCCTCTAGATACCCAGGAAACACAAGTCAGTATCTATCAAGCAGGGCAGCTTTGCTGGGTAATGTAGGAGTACATTCTCATGAGGCACTTGTGCCATATGGCCCGGGCAGGAATGCAAAAGCTCTAGTTTTTCCTGTCCTTGTCCCCAAACAGCCCTGTTCAGTCCCTTCCAATTGGCAGAGAGGGAATGAAAAGTCTGCTCTCTCCTCTGGAACTGCTTCAGTACAACTGGATTGTATCTGGGTTACACATATGATCCAACAGGAGCTCTCAGCTCAGCTGTCACTCAGGGTGCTGAGCTGTGCTCCTGTCTGTGGCACTTGGCATATGCCCCACCATCTGGCTTCCATGGGACTGTCACTTGGGCAGGTTCTCCCTGCCAGGCAGAGACAGGACTTTGTGCAGAACTCCTGCTGCCAAACGTGGTGGTGCTGACTGTGCCAGCAGCCAGAGAGCCCAGTCAAGAGAAAAAAGCTTTCCAAGTTAAAGTGCTCTTCCCACAAATCTACTCCTGTGGCACTGGGATTTGCCTGTGCTTCAGAAGTGTCTGTAGCCAAGTCCCCTCAGCACAGGGAGCTGCTGAGCTTTCAGCTGCTGGCTTGCCAGCCTTTGTGCAAATAACTTCTGAAGTGGTACTTACATTGGTGTGCTTTAAAAGGAAAACCCCAGTAGGATTTTTATGCCATAATTGCCTTCATTTTTATCTGTTAAAAGCCCTCCTAACTGCTCCTTTCATGGCTGACACAAGCTGTTGTAGCTTCAGGCTGATTCACATTGACAAGGCCCCACCAAAGGGATTAAGGGTTAAGTGTGTGAAACGCTCTGGGTTCTCTAATGCAGGCACTACAGAAGGGCAAAGCCTGTGCTGAGTTAATAGCTGAGGGAGCAGCCTGCACAGCCACCCCCAGAGCTGATGTGTCTGTGCTCAGATTGATCCAGGCTCTGGGCTGAGAAAGGTCCTTTTCCAAGCTGTCCTTGAAGGAGAGCTCCAGGAGCAGGTAAAAACAACACAGCAACACTCACCACCTTGGGCTTGAAAACAGAGCCTCAGATTTGCTTTTGTAAGCAGGTCCCTTCAATGAGTATGCTCATGGAAAAGCAAGTCCCTGGAGTCTGATGCTGGGCCTGGAATTGCTGCTGCCTGCAGAATATTCCCACCCATGGGAATAGCTGCCTTGAGCCCATGCCTACCTTCTGCCAGCAGCTCCAGTGAGTCAGAGTTGCAGCCATCAAACTTGAGCAGGTCCACACCCCAGGAAGCAAATGTCTGGGCATCCAGGTCATAGTGGTTGTAGCTGCCAGGGAAACCAGCACAGGTCTTCTTCCCAACATCGCTGTAGATTCCCAGCTTCAGACCCTTGGAGTGAACCTGTGTGTGTGCAGACAGAAACAGACCCTGGGATGGGGCAGCCACAAGGCAGGAACAAGAGGATTTGGGGCAGCAAGGGAAGCAAAGCCCCAGAGTGGCAGGCAGAGCCTTATCTCAGCAGCGGTGCAGCCATACCCACCCAGGCGTGCTGCCCTCCTTGCTCCCAGCCTGGGTCACCACCGCGCCGTGGTGGCACTCACGTAGTCGGCCAGCTTGCGGATGCCACTGGGGAAGCGTTTTGGGTCCGCCTGCAGCCTGCCCTGCTCGTCCCGCGTCGGGGCCATCCAGCAGTCGTCAATGCAGATGAACTCGTAGCCGGCGTCCCTCCAGCCGTCGGCAGCCATCCTGTCAGCCATCTCCACGAACAGCTGCTCGCTGGCAACGGGCAGGGCGCACCACCGGCAAAGAGAGCGGAGAGCGTCTGATGTTTACCACCGGCACAGCCACGGGGCTGGGCGGGCAGGGGACACACGGGGCAGAAGGCACAGCGGGTGCCGGAGCACCGCCCCGGCTCTCCGCTACCCGGGCTGCCCCGGGCTCTCCGGATACCCGTGCCCCGCGGCGGTACCTGACGCAGCGGCGCGGGTCGGCGGCGCAGTCGGTGCCGCAGAGGAAGCGCTCCCAGTGCAGCCAGCCCATGGGCGGTGTCCGCGCCAGGCCGTTGTCCAGCGCCAGCGCCACCGCCACCGCGGCCGCCGCCGCCGCGACCCAGCGCAGCATCCACCGCACCGCCGCCATCGCCCCGCTGCGCCGCGGGACTGCCGCGTGATTGACAGCACGGATGCCCAATCCTCGGGGAGTCGGTGGGCTGGGCTAATCTGTAAACCAATGGCCGCGCGGCACCGCCCACCCTCGCCGCCAATCCCGGCAGCGAGGCGCACATCGGCCCGCCCACTCCGGCAGGTCACGTGGGACGGTGTCACGTGACTGAGGTGGCCGGGCCCATGGCGGCAGGGTCGGGAGGTGCCGGGAGGTGCCGGAGGAGACGCGCCCGGGGCAGCACCGTCCGTGTGCCCGCCAGCAGCGGGCCCGGCTGGCCGAGAGACCAGTGGCACCTGGCCGGTACAGCGATAGTGTGGCCAGCAGGACCAGGGCAGTGATTGTTCCCCTGTGCTGGGCACTGCTGAGGCCACACCTCGGGTCCTGTGTCCAGTTCTGGGCCCCTCAGATCAGGAAGGACATTGAGCTGCTGAAGAAATAAAGGTGGGGCAGGGTCTGGAGCACAGGTGCCATGAGGAGAGGCTGAGGGAGGTGTGGGGGCTCAGCCTGCAGAAAAGGAGGCTCAGGGGTGTCCTTGTCACTCCCCACAAGTCCCTGACAGGAGGGTGCAGCCCGGTGGGGTCAGGCTCTGCTCCCAGGGAACCAGGGACAGCATCAGGGGACAGAAGCTGTGCCAGGGGAGGTTTAGGGTGCTCATCAGGAATAATTTCTTCACAGAAAGGGTGATCAGACATCGGAATGGGCTGCACAGTGGAGTCCCAGTCCCTGGAGGTGTTCCAGCACTGGACATGACAATCAGTGCCATGGTCTGGTTGGCAAGGTGGTGATTGGAGACAGGTTAGACTCCATCTCAGAGATGTTTTCCAACCTTCATGATTCTGTGTGCTCAGCAGTACTGAGGGGCTGGAGGCTGCTGTGAGTGCAGGGTGTGGGTCTGTGTGTTCTGTGTGTCAGCGCAGGGTCCTGGGGCAGAGGGGATTGTACCCCATGGGCTCAGGACTTGGTTTTGGCCCTGGGCTTTCAGCCCTGCCTCAAAAACTCTGTGAGAAGCTCCTGAATGAGCCTCCTGAGCACCTCTCCCTGTGCTCTTCTGTCAGATCCAGCCTGACCCAGAGTGTGGATTATGGCCAGGCTGTTTGCTGCCTCTCTGCCTGTGTGTGTGGACTCTGTGGTGTTGTATCCAGCCTGTCTCTGCTTGGGTCCCAAGATCTTTGCACTCAAAGATTTTGATCTCTCTTCAAGTTCAGCCACAAGAATAAGTCATGGTCACTGGGCATTGTCCCATTTGCACCAGTTACATCTGACTGGCAGTTGAGATGGGAACCTCTGGAAATGGGCAGTGCTGGTGGCAGCAGGACCTGGAGAGCTGTAAAAGGCACCTGCATGCCAGCCAGCATCTCTGAGGTGAGCCCTGGATTCAATCCCTGTTTTTGCAGGAGTAACACAGCCATGAGCAGCACTGGTAGCATTTGTGGCCTGTCAGGGAGACTTGGAGGCTCCCACTGCCGAGGCAGCAGTGGGAGATGGGATGTGAGGAGCCAATTCCCGCCTGTGCCTCTCCCCCAGGGCTGGGCCTGGGGGAGCTCTTGTTGTGGGCCCCACCACTGCAGGAGGAGGGGGGCAGGATGGAACCACGGCAGGGCTGTGGCCATCGAGGCACAGAGCTCTGGTGCCATCGAGGCATCTCGCTAGGTGTCCTCCCATCCCTGCTCTGGCATCCAGGGAACAAAAGCTCTTCAGAGCCCGTGGGCTGATAATCACTCCTTGTTTCACTGCTGGGGTCCTCCCCCTGTCCCTTGGGGAGCTGAAGAGCGGAGATTTCTCAAAGTCGGACAAAACAAGACACTCTGAGGGCTGGAAAACCTCATGGCTTTGTTTTCTCTTGTGCAAAGTGACACTCCAGAGCTGGGCAGTTATCCCCTATTCCCAGCGTTTGGGAATGCTGCAGGGCTAATCCCTGCTTGTCTCTGTGTCCCAGCACTCCCTCACTGCTGCTTCCCAGGTGTCCTGCCTGTCCTCAGGAGTACCTGGCACCCCACACCCCTTGGGATGGGGAGCTATGGGGTGTTGTGAGGGCTGCATGAACTGGCTGGTGTCCCCAGAGCGGTGCAGGCTGTCCTCAAGCTGTGCTGTGGGCTGGATGTGGCCATGGTGGTGTGGGGTTTGGCAGGGCCCTGAGCAGGTGGAGGTGACAGGCTGTGGTGTGATGCCACAGCCTGAGTGGCAGGGGATGCACTGGGACTCCTGCAGGGGGGACAGCTCTGGCAGGGCTGTGCTAAGGGCTGGGGTGCTGGCACAGCCACGCTGCCAGGGCACCCTGCACCTGGACCTTCTCTGTGCCAGAAGTCTCCTGTCCCATGGGGGCTGTGGTCCTGTGAGGGCTCTGTGCCCGTGGCATGGCTGATCCCAGCAGGGCACACTGCCAGTGCAGCTCCTGGTGCTTTCCTCTCATGTCCATTTTCCCACTTGTAAAGGGGCAGCCCTGACCTGCTCAGGACTGCCTGGCTGACTTTTGGAGCTTGATATTTTCTTTAAAAGAATTCTATGCTCAGGCAATGTGCAAAGGCTCTCAGAGCCCCAGCAGAGCTGTCACCTGTTCCTGTGGCATTGCACTGCCCTGGCCTTGGAGCTGGGATCAGTGTGGTTCAGGCTGTCCTGCAGGCATCACTTTGTCTGCACAGGATGCTCTGCTGAACCTCTGGCACTTGCAGTTGCCCCACAGGAGCTCCAGGCTGTGGGTGAGGGAGAGGGGGAAGAAGAGAAGGTTTGACATCCTGATGCTGCCAGGGACAGCAGCAGAGCTCAGTGCCAGCAGGGTCAGGCCCTCTGTGGTTGGTGGGACAGGGGCCTGGCTGGCATGTCACTGCAGTGCCCAGCCAAGGGCACATTTCCTTGGCCCCACACAGGCCCCCCAAGGAGCCCTTGGGGCTGGCAAGGGGCTGTGCTGTCCCCAACCTGTGTGTGTGCTCCTGGCCCTGGGCACGCTGCAAGCAGGAGCTGGGAAGCTGCCAGTGCTGATGGTGCTCATTTTACTGTCTGGGAGTTCCATTAACCTGGTGTTAACTTCATTAACTTCCTTTTAAACCAGCAATTAACTTGGCCGTGGCTGTTGGTCCTGTGCCCACAGCTGCTGTCCGTGGTGACTGCGATGCACAGCCTTGAACAGGGAATGAAAAACTGATTCTGTCCAAAGACCGTGGGCTTTGCTGGGGGGCTGAGCCATCTGGGCTGATAAAATCCCCCATCCTGGCCATGCTAAGAGGACATGGGGCTCAGCACCCCCATCCCCAAGGTGTGAGGGACCCACTGGAGCTTTGTGCTGGAGGGCAGTGGCAACCCTGCAGCTGTGAGGGTGTCCCAGTGACTCCCAGTTCAAACTGGGCTGCTGGGAGGACCAAGGGCAGGGCCTGAGTGCTACTCCCGACTCTGAAAATGCCCTCAGGGACAGCAGAACCACAAGTACCTGCAGAGCCATGGGGCAGTGCTATCCTTATGCCTTTTCAAGTGTGATGGCAGAAATAATCTCCTCACCTTGCTGTGAGCAGTGCCTGGGACCTGGGGCTTGGGAGGGATGTGTTGGGTTTTTACATTTTTCATTTTTTTCTGGGATGTGCTGGCTCCTGGAGCTGAATGGCTCAGGGCTGACTGCAATGTTTGTTTCCAAACAGACACTGAGTGCTCAGACGTGATGTCCTGACTCCAGAGTGGGGAGTGAAGGAATCAGGGACACCGAACTGGTGTGAAATTCCTCACAGCTCTCTCCTTGGCTGCGTCCTCTCTCGGTTTGGGGTGGGGACAGCAGCAAGACCCTGGGTTTGTCCCATCTAAAGAACAACCCCGGCAGCAAAGCAGCGTGGGTGCAGCTTGCTTTCTCTCCTCCCTGCCTCTGAAGGCTCTCGGTGGGGCCGGGCGGGCGATGGGGCAGCGAGGTACCAACAGAGCCGGTCTGTGAAACTTGGCCGGGAGCACAGAGGGAGATTGATGTTTGCTCGGGCGCTCAGCCCTCAGCTGCGGGCTCTGCCCGCCCCTGCACCAGCTGGGGACAAAAGCCCCGGCCCCGGGTGGCACTGCAGGGCTGGCGTAAGCCCCCCAGGACAGCTGGCAGCTCTGTAAGGTTGGCGCCTGCCCAGCGAGCCGGAGTGAAGGGGCCGAGGGGCCGCGCAGGGAGGTTTGTCCTTCTTGGGATGCTGCACATGCTCGGGTGTCTGAGCTCCACCGCTCAGAACCCCCCGGCCCCACCTCTGCCTCATCGTGGCTCCTGTCCCCTGGCCAAGCCTGGGTGGGTGGAAAGGGGCTGGGGTGACTGTGGGGAGCACCCCACAGAGCTGGGTGGGGAGAGAAAGTGATGAGGTTTGGGGCTGAGGGCTTGTAGGGGGCTCCTGCCCAGCCCTCCTGGCATCTCCCACGTGGGAGTTAAGTGACAGCCATCAATTATGTCAGAAAAATCACCCGTGGAGAGGTAATGATATTTGTATGGGAATGATATCTGTATGGGTATAATGGTGGGTCAGGGCTCCTGTCCCCACAGGGCAGTTGTGCCCTTGTCCCCTCCCCACCCTGTGAGTGGGAGCTGGCTGCAGCGTTCTTGGCAGAGACAAATCCCCAGCACACACCACCGAAAATCCCAGAAAGCTTTATTTGCGTAGGAAGATCGATGCTGTTTAAAAACCCCACCACTGCTGGAGGTTGGCGTGGCTGCCCAGTGCCTGTGGGTGCTGCTCAGACACTGGCACCTCCCTGTTTGGCACTGCCGAGGGTGCTGGGGGAGCCGAGGGTGCCTCCAAATGGGGTCACCCCTAAAGCAAATCTGGCCTGGACACACAATGGGGAACCCCACGGCAGGGGAGGCATGCACAGTGCTGGCAATGGGATGGAGCTGGCTCAGCCTGTCCTTGTGGGTCCCTCAGTCCCCTCATGGGGTGGCCTGGGTCAGTTCTCTGCTTGCCCCATGAAATGGGTGCATGTGGCTGAGCACTCTGTGGGGCTCAGGGGGCTCAGGGGGGTTGGATAATGCTGCCAGGCAGTCCTGCGAGGAAGAGGGTGATGAGTGGTGCCTGAGGAGCCAGGCCAGGGGTCACAGCAGGGGTTTCTGCCTGGGTCTGGTTTCAGAAGACAGTGCTGACCTCCTGCCCGTGTCCCCCTGCCCTGCAGGGTCCATTCTGCCATGGCAGGTGGGTCACCAGAGCACTCGCTGTGCCATGGGGGCACCGCAGCCTTCAAGGAAAGGGGTGAATCCTATTTCCATCCTGCCCTGCCCTGGAAGACTCTGGGCCCTCTCCTGCAGCCATGGCCACAGGGCCTGCTGGGCTGCAACCTCCTCCAGGCTGACTGTGGGCAGAGGGAAAGGAGAGCATCACCACACTCCTCTCTGGAGGACTTAAACATCACCTGCTGCTTTTATTTCCTGCAAAGCATGGAGGATATCCAGGGCTGGAGGGCTGGAAGCCTTGCTGAGCTTGTCCTGTCAGGGTTCCAGTTGCTCTCCTCTCCAGTGGAGGAGAATTATGGATGAACCTGCCCAGGGGATGCTGCACCTGGATGCTGGGCTGGGGAATGGGGCAGTTTTCACCTCCATCTCTCTTCTGGCACTGTGGTGCTGTGGGAATGCAGCAGTCTGGGGATGCCACCACTCACTCTGCTCCTCCAAAAAGATTGGCCAAGCTTTCCCCACTGCTTTCATCCCAAAATCTCTCCCTTGATAGATAGGCTGTGCACCCCACCCTGCTGATAATGGAGTGCCATCTCCCCAGTGCCAAGTGGCTCCCATCTGTAACTGCAGTGGCCATCTGTGCCATCCTGCAGCAGGACTGAGCTTGCCTGCTGCCTGCCTCGGGGCTGGCATTTCCTTGGAGCAAACAGAGCCTCCTGCCCACTGTCGCTGCCACAGTCCTGCCTGCAGCCCTGGCCATCACGGGCAGTTCTGAGCTCTGCAGGGAGGGCAGCATCCCCGTCCTGCTGCTTTGCTGTGTGTTGGAGCTGGCTGGGGCAGAGGGGCCCTGTCCATTGCTGGGCAGGGGCTATGGGGGCATAGCCAGCACCCTGTGCAGCCCAGGTGCAGGCAGGGGTGCTGCCTGCTCTTTCCTGCATCCAAGCTCAGGCCAGAGGAGAGAACTGTGGCCTAATCCCTGTGCTCGGTGCCCACAGCTCAGTGGTGCAGGCTGGAGAAGCAGCAGCCTAACATGGTAGGTGTGGAGAGGGGAGGATATTTTTCTGGAAGGTGATGTTTTCTGGCCACTGGCTGTGCCCAAGGACACGGGGCTCTCCCGTGGCCCTGGACACCATTCAGCAGCACAGCATTCCTGGGGAGCAGCTGTCTCCCTGTGCCCAGCACATCCCGGGGTACCTGGGGGTGACACCATGCAGGAAGCAGGAGGGGTCCCTCTCTCCAGCTGACCATGGGGACCTGTGATTGTCGATCCCCCCACTTTGTGCCACAGAATCCAGCAGGGCACGGGGGCTGCCACATGTCCAGACCCAGCCCAGCTGTGCCACCGCTCCGGGACAGAGGGAAATGTACTTCTGGCTGAGCTTGTGGCACCCGTGCACACTGCGGGGGTCACACCAAGAGGCAGTCACGCTTTCCCAGCCTCAGGGCACCAAGTGGATGTCCTCTGAGCGCAGCACTTTGTAAACCACCCAGTAGAAGATATTGAAGACCAGGAAGGTGAAGGGGAAGACGGCTCGGGAGATGGTGTCGATGCGCTTGGCTCGGTCGATGTAGCGCCGGCGGAGGCTCTCCCCTTCCCGCAGCACGGCGCTGGCCGCCGGGGGGCTGTACACGCCGGGGCCCTCCCCAGCCCCCTCCTTGGGCTGCAGGCACTGGCCCAGCCCGTAGCCTCGCAGGTAGAAGCGGGTCTCACGGCTGAGCTCTTCCTCCTGGTGAAGGGAGAGGCGGTCAGGGAGGGCACCCGTGGGTGCTGCAGGACTGAGGCTGCACAGCCTGCGGTGCGGGGTGGCAGTGCCTGTGCGAGGCTGGGCGCTTTGTCAGAGAGCCCCAGGCACGCAGGCAGGAGCAGGGGCCCGGCGGTGCTGTGCGCAGGGTGTGGGGTGAGCACTGAGCCCCTGCCTTCTCATCCAGCACGTGTTTTCAGGGCGCATCCAAAGGCAACCCGACCCTGGCAGCCCGACACGCATCCCCCAAGCTTCCTCCCAGCTCCGGGGCTTGGGAAGCCTGGCTGTGGCAGCCAGAGGGACGGGAGGTGAGCTGGTGGAAGGGGGCACAGAGGGGTGCAGGGAGCTGAGGTGTGCAGGCACTGCTGTGACTGTGCTGTGTTTGCTGTGGGCTGGAAGTGTGACTGTGATGGTGAACAGGAGGGGAAGGGCAGCTTGCAGGGATGCAGGAACCTGGCCACCACCAGGGCTTGCAGGGCACCCCAGTCCCTCGAAAACCCCAGGCCCTCATTTCTCCCCATGTCTGCTTGGCAGAGACTGCCTGGTGCAGCAGAGGAGGGAGGCTGAGAGAGCTGGACCCTTGCTGGTCTCTGTGCCCTTGCTCACCCTTTCTCTCCAGGGCTGCAGAGAGGGCAGCGTGCCCATGGAGTTGCACGTTCATGATCAAGACTGCAAAACTGCCGTGAGAGTCTCTGGCCGCGCTGCCGTTGTTCAGGGCACCGATTGGGAGCCTCAGGGGCTGTGCCTGCACTCCTCCCCATCAACAGCTGTGCACTGTTTGCCACTTGCCTTGTCCTGCTCTTTCAGCCTTGGAGAGGGTTATGTGTGCAAAGATTCGATGAGGGATGGGCATGTGCAAGCACAGGCTGCACATCAGGCTTTTTGCTGAGCCCCTGGACTCATTTGGTCTCTGTGGCTCAGATCCCCTCTGCCTTTGCTCTGCTGTATCTGGCTGTGGTGGGTCCCTTCTTGCAAGGCCTGCTGCAGGTCAGTGCCTCACTTTGTGTCTGGGTGCAGTTTGGGATCCCAAACACCATCCCTGGCCAGCGCTGCCCTCCAGGACACAGAGGCTGCTTGCTGAGGTCAGCCCCTGTGGGTGCTCATCTGGCACGGGGGCTCTCATGCAGAGAGTTTGTACCCTGGCATCTTTATTTAACTCAGCAATCCACAGGCTAAGGAAGATTTTCCAGTGGGAAGAGCAGCAGTGTTGCTGATTGCTGAGGTTGGTTGTCATTGGCAGTACAGTTTTATTTCCCTGCCTCAGGCTGAGTGCCTGCAGCCACACTGGACAGGGGGAGCTGGGGTGCTCTGTGTGCCCTGGGGACCAGCAGCTATTCCCCCAGCTCGGGGAGCCAGCAGCCCCAGCCTGTTCCTGAGCCTGGATTTGGGTGGTCTGTGGCAGGGATTTGCCCTCAGGCTGTGAACCCCGGGCTTTGCTTTCTCTAGCACTGGAGCTGTGTGTAGCAGGGCTCTGCTCCCATCTCTGACTGAGCAGCACCCAGGGGTGCTCCTGGTGCATCCATTGCTGTGCCAACAGCACCCTGGGGTGGCTCTGCAGCCTCCACCTCAGGGCAGCTGCACTTTGCTCTGTTCTAAGCCAGCAGATGTCCTTGGGTTGGATAGAGCGTCCCCCTCCCTGCCCTGCCTGGGTGGGTGTTGATCTCCAGTGATCAGGCAGGGTGCAAAGATGCCTCTCCTGGCATCCAAGGGCTGATGATGGTGTTGAGGAGGTCAGGGTGGCCAGGCCTGATCTCCTCCCTGGAGCTGTGGTTGACCCCCTGCCTCTCCTCATCATCCTGGGAGCTTGCCCTGCCCCACACTTCTCCCTGTGCCTCAAGCTGCAAAGTGCCCGTGTGCCCTGAGCCTGTGCTGGAGTGACTGCCGGCAGCTGGGAGTGCCTCGAACCTGCAGAGAGGCAGAGCCCTCACCCTGCCGGAGGTGTGGGCATGGCTGGGGAGCTGGGCAGAGCCCAGGAGCAGCCATCACTCACCCTCAGCATCACTCCAAGGGCACTGTGCTGGTGCTGCTTTACAGAAGGGGAACCCAAGGCACACAGTGGGGGTGTCTGCAGGGCAATCTGCTCCATTCCCATCCCTCTCTCAAAACTTTTGAGCCCGGGAACTGGCAGCCACATCCTACGGGCACATTCTCTGTGCAAATCACCAGCCTGCTTCTTCCACAGGCCCTTCCTGCCCCCCAGGGCTGGCTCCTGGGGGCTCTGTTCGGGGAGGGGAGGGTGAGGCTGGCTGGGGAAGCACAGGGGGCGCTGCCGGAGGGTCGTGCTTTACCCGGGAGCTGGAGAGCTGCGAGAGCGTCGCGTAGGTGTGCTCGCTGCTGTGCCGGCTGCTCAGCTGCCGCAGGGACTCCAGGCTGGCCGTGCCGCTGCTCAGGCCCTTTTGGCATCCAGCAGTGTGCACCAAACAGAAACAGGACAGCGGGTGACCGAGGGCTCGAGCCCCGGGGTGGCAGCTCTGGGTGCCAGGATGGGGGTGATGGGGAGACAGGGGCTCTGTGTGTGTGGGGGGGGAAAAGCCCCCCCAGTGTGCCCTGGCACTGGGGTCTGTCTTCAGCACATGCTGAAGGGACGCTGTGAGCCTGTGTGGGGTGTGTGTGTACTCATGTTATTGTGGAGATCTGGTGCCTCACAGAGTGTTTATGCAAGAAAATGAGAGTGGGGCAGCCACATCCCTGCCCCAAGCTTCTTGCAGGTCTGATGCCTGTGTTGATGGGCTGACAGAGGGGAGGATATTTCCATGAGTGAGGGATCCTGCCTCTCCAGACCCTGCTGCGCTCCCATCTGCAGCCCAGACCTGTCCCTGGGTGCCACCAGGTCCCTGGCACAGCAGTGAGTCCCTGTCACTGCTACAGCACAGCAAGGAGCCCGGGTTTGGGGCTGCAGCTAAGGGGAAAAGCTGTTTTTTCCCCCATCCTCACTGTTTATTTTTCTGCATTTTTAGAGGAAGCAGAGCCTAAGGATGTCCCAGCAGGAGAAGGACAGCAGCCTAAGCAGGGCCTGAAGCACCCATGGGTGCTGCAGTGCCCGTGGATCCCGGGAGTGCTGGAGGAGCCATCTGGGGCAATGGAACGCAGCCCTGCCCTGGGGGCTGCTGACAAACCATCCCTGCAGCCCTGGGGTGTCCCCTCAGGGGCTGAGGACGAGCAGATGTCACGAAAGGAGGGGGACTCACCATCCTCTGCCGTCGCTGGCGCCGGCGCAGGCGCATGAACTCCTTGTGCTGGCGGGACACGAAGTTGACGGCTGCGTACTCCAGCAGGGCGGCGAAGACGAAGAGCAGGCACACGGCCATCCAGATGTCAATGGCCTTCACGTAGGACACCTGCCAGGGTGACAGGGGGCTCAGGGACCCATTGCCCCCCACCTTGCTCATCCCTCCCACTGCCAGCTTCATCCTGCTGCCAAGAACCACGGGAGCGCTCTCAGCACATGGACCAGAGAAGCCAGAATTTCCATCAGCACATGTGGTGCCCCAGCTGATGAGGCTCCAAAGCCAAGCCATCCCCAGGGAAAGGCTGTCCCTGCCCCTGGGGCACTGAGGGTGGCTGCCCAGCGTGCAGCCAGCGCTGACCTTGGGCAGGGAGGCCCGGGAGCCGGCGCTCTGCGTGGTCATGGTGAGCACCGTGGTGATGCCCAAGCCCACCCGGGCTGGCGCCGCGTCCATGTTGATCCAGAAGGAGACCCAGGAGAGGATGACAATGAGCAGGCTGGGGATGTACATCTGGATCAGGTAGTAACCCATCTGCCTCTCCAGGTGGAACTTCACCTCGATGCAGGTGAACTTGCCTGTAGAGAAAAACGGCCCCAGTGGGTGAGAGGGACCCCTGGGCCATGGTGAGGGGTGGCAGCAGGTCCCTGGGGTGCTCACCTGTGTTGTAGTACTTGGTGCAATAGCCCAGGTCCTTCTCATCCCTGAGGATGAACTGTGGGAGTGTCAAGCCCTCTGCCACCTGCACGGCCTCCTGCTCCTCCAGCCACTCGAAGATGAGGTCGTTCATAGTGTAGCCAACTGGAGGGGATGTAGGGAGCCATGGGATGGGGATGTGCGCCCTGTTCAACCCCACCCTGAACAACTGCTTTTTCCTGCTTATGTCCCTCACAAAAAGTGAGCTGCCAGCCTTTGGGATGGCATGGAATGGGAGGGGATGGGAAGAGGGAAATGAAGCACAGCTTGAACCCCCTGAGGTACTCACAACTCTCCAGCTGCATGGTGCATGTCTGGATGTCCATGGGGAAGTTCTTGAGGTCCATGGGGCAGGACAGGATCAGTGTCAGCCTGGAGGAGGCAGAGGAAAGGGGGGATTTGTTGGAGCTGGGGCAGTCAGTGGGGAAAAGTTGCTGCATGGAAGGCAAGAGGAAAGCTTTGCCTCCCCACTCAGGGAGGCACCAGAGGGGAGGGCTCTACCTAATGCTGTAGAGCACATTGCCGTTCTTGAAGATGCGCAGCAGCTTGTTGTCGGTGGTGACCTCGTGGAAGTTGGCCCCTTTCTCGTTGGCAAAGAACAAGTCTGGCTTCCAGATGGAGTCGAGCATGGAGGGGTCGAGGTCCAGGGAGTCGTCGGGGTACTCCCGGTAAGCCAGGCGGGGGTCGTTCCACTGCTGCCGCAGGAACACGTTCACCCGGTAGTCCTGGGGCAGAGGGCACCGCGCCGGCTGTGAGCACCCCCTGGTGCCCGGGAAGGAGGAGGAGGAGGAGGAGGAAGGGATGGAGGAGGGGGTGGAAGGGGCTGCCTCCCTTGAGGCTCAGCCCCGCTGTTGCTGCGTGCCTGCCACTAACAAAGCACGGAGCAAGGGCAGCTCAGGAGCCTTCCCATGCTGTTGGCAGCCAGGGGAAATTCAAATCCAAGGCCACAGCAGCCGAGAGAAGGAGGAGGAGGAGGTGGAAGACCAGTAACTGCTGCCTGCAGCATTTGGCATATGGCTCTGTGGGCTTGTTGATAGTATTAAGGCTTTTGCAGAAGCACAAATAGGAATTTTTTAGCCCTAGGACTTCCTCTGAGGTGTTGCTCATGCACCCAAGGAGGTTCAGGGTGGCAGGGGGCTACATCCAGCTGCCCCACTGTGACCCTTTGATGGGGGGGCTTTCTTCTAGCTCAGGCACAGGGAGTGTGACCCACACAGCCAAGCTTGTGTTGGCTGACCCCAGAAAAGCCACAGCTGTGTGCTCTGGCTTTGCATGTCCCCACCGTGGTGCCAGGGATGGCTCCAGAGGAGGGGTCACAGGAGCCCTGGAAGCACAGCCACAGGCACTGGGACCCACACGCTCCCCAAGGAGCTTCCCACTCTGTCAGCCCTGAGGCACTGGGAGAGGAGAGCCCGTGGTGTCAGCAGAACCCTCACCATGGTGGTCTCGGTGACGGAGCCAAAGCTGTTGATGAAGATGTTGCACGTCACGTTGACGGGTGGACCTGGAAAACAGCGGGAAGCCTCCTCTTGCTGCCAGTGCTGAGCCACGTGTGCTCCGTGGGCACACACGGGGACACCGGCCTGGGGACACCGGCTGAACACACACAGGGTCCCCTGCCTGCTGGGGCCACCCCCGGGCTCTGGGGTGAACCCCAGGACACCCTGCAGGCACCGCAGACCCCCAGGGTGTGGGGTGAACCCCAACACACCCTGCAGGCACTGCAAAACCTCAGGGTGTGGGGTGAACTCCAGAGTGCCCTGCAGGCACCACAGAGCCCCAGGGTGTGGGGTGAACCCCAACACACCCTGCAGGCACTGCAGATCCCTGGGGTGTGGGATGAACTCCAGAGTGCCCTGCAGGCACCACAGACCCCCAGGATATGGGGGTGAACCCCAGAACACCCTGCAGGTACCGCAGCCACCCACACTGTCAGGCAAAGCGAGCACACAGCTGGCAGGAGCAGCCAGGACTCTGGGGAGGTGTGGGGACAGAGGGATGTGGGTCACGGTCCTGCCCCAAAGCCCCTGGGTTTGGGCAGCCATACACATGGATCTGCCAGGTTTGGAACCCTCACGTGTTCCCTCTTACCTTTGAAGTTGGGTCGAATGCGGGCGTCATACCCTGAGGTTCGTCCCATGAGCTTGTCCAGGAAATCAGAGGGGGACATGGGCTTGGGTGAGCTTCGGGAACCAGCTTTAATCTCCTCCCGCCCTGAGACCAGCCTGTGGGGCAGAGGGGACAGGTCAGCTGCTGCCTGCTGGCACCAGGGCTCTGCAGGCACATTTTGGCACCCCGTGGGGACACTCAGCTGCCAGGGCAGGTGGCTGTGCTGCATCCACTCCAGTGCCCAGCCAGCACCTTGGGGGAATCCCTTCCTTCTGCTGGGGTCCTGGTGGTTTTTCCCCTCACCTGAGTGCCACATGCCCACATTTTGCCATGTCCTTTGGCATAGGGTTGGGGGCCAGGACTGTGGTGGGGAGAGGGCACAACCAGAGCTGGAGGGGGAGAGCAGGGAGGCTCCTTCAGGTTCCACCTACAGCTCCAGATTGAGCTGCTGAGCAAACAATCACACACTGCCTGCCATGATCTGGGGGAACTGGGGGACACAACAGCCCTGCCTGAGTGAGGAGGTGTCCAAAGCACAGCTGGGTTCTGACACCTCGCCAGGGGCCAAGGAGATGTGGCAGGAGAGGAGCAGCAAAGCCCACCTCCACAGCAGCCGTGGTGATGAGCTCTCCCACACAGCGCTCTGAATGGTGATGGAGATTTATTTAAACTGACTCTGGAGGGGATATTTTTGTGAATGCATCTTAGCCTGCCAGCTTCTCTCCTCCCGTCAGTCTGTAATGATAATTTCAAGGAACAATGCGAGAGATGTTCACTCACCACATTGCCAGGCATGTGGCTGTGCTGGAGAGGAATTAGCCAGAGATCTCTGGACACAAAAGGAGCTTTGAGCATGCTGCTGGTGCTGCTGTATGCTGCCTTATAACTCCACCAGGTCTCTGCCCAGGTGGATCTCACTCCTGCTTGGAGCTACAACCCCATCACTACAAGATGCTGGGAACCCTGTGGTCCTTCTTCCTACCTCTTTTCAAGGGGGTGAAATTCATCCTAGAGGGGTTTACGTGCACCCTTGCCAGCTAGAAATGGCCACAGCCAAAATGCTCCAGTAGGGCAGGTTTTCCTTTAATTGGAGAAGGGCAGCAGAGAGTACCTGGGATTCATCCTGATCGAGAGGAAAAGACTGGGAGAAATTCCCAGCCAGGAGCTGCACGAGCAAGGTGTGGTGCCTCTGGGGGGAGGGCTGCAAGAGGCCAGGCTAACAAGGAGTTAAGTGAGGCTTCTGTGAACCGTGTCCTCCTCGGCAGGAGAGGACAGTGAGGGTTCTCCCCTGGAGCACGTGGGAGGGAGGCTCCCGGGCTCCCTTGGCAGGTCGCTCCTTGAGGAGGAGATAACTGCTGAGATAACTGGCTGAGCCACAGCGGATCTGCAGCCCGGGTGATGCTCAAACCCGCGTGGGGGATCCCAAAATGCTCAGAGTGCAGCCACTTCCCACGGCATCCCTGGCAGGGCCGTGCTGGAGCGCAGCCCTTGGGCACAGTCGCTGCTGCAGCTCCCACCGGAGGCACTCCCTGCCCTGGGGCCTCTGCCCTGAGCCTGGGCCCTGGGACTCAGCACCTCTGTGCATGGTAGGGCTGGAAAATGCTGATGTCTGCCTAAAAACGCTGCCCTGAGGCAAGCAGTTTCTGCACGTGAAGCAATTCTGGTTTTCCCCTCCCTGCCATAAATCCCCCGTGCTGCTCCAGCCACACTGACCGAGAGGTTCATGCTCAGCCCAGGAGTCCTGCAGCCCCCAACCCCTCCCTTCTGACCCACTCTCCAGTGCATCCCAGATAACACCCAAGGTGGACAGAGATGGAAAAGGGACCTGGGGGCTTTAGATTTTCCAGTCTAGTGGGCCAAGTGTTGTTTCTGCACCCATGGGACCTGGGGCACCCACCCACAGTCCTGAGTGACCCAAGGTCTGGGTCAGGGACTGTCCTGAGCTCTCCTCTCCCCAAACACCGTGAGCCAGGAGAGGATCTGAACATCTCAGGGGCTTTGCAGCAGCAGAGAAGGAGCTGCCTGGGCTGTCACCTGGCTCAGCTCGCCCTTTCTCCCATGCTGGTACGGCTCTCCCGCTGGCCCGGGGCCAGGGGAACCCTCAGGGGCTGCTGGGGACGGGCAGGGTCTGGCTCAGGACTGGAAGGGGAAGGTCTGCTGGGTCCCCCGGGGTGCTGGGTCAGGATCCCGGGGAATGGGGAGCGAGGCCAGATTCGCGGGAGGTCCAGAGAGGAGCTGGGAGCGTTCTGTCCGGGGCATCAGGCCCCGAGGCAGGTCCGGATTGGGGGTCGGGATGAAGGTTTGGGCTCGTCCGGGTCTGAGAGGGGATGCCCAGGTCCCGCAGGAGGGATGTGTCCCCGAAATGGGGCGATAGCCGTGCCGGAGGGGCATCGCGGCTCCCGGGGATGGGGTCCGGGTGCCGGGGGAGCGGCTGGGAGAGCAGCGGTCGCGCAGCCCCGCGCAGCACCGAGCACCCGCGCCGTGCGCTCACCTGAGCGGGCCGCGCCGGGGCAGGAGGCAGCCGAGGAGGAGGAGGAGGAGGAAGGCGAGGGCACCGGCCCGGAGCGCGCCCATCCCGCCGCAGCCCGCAGCCCCGCCGCCCCGGGCGCACGGGCATGACCCGGCCGGCGGCAGCGGCGGCGTCCCCGCTCCCTCTCCCGCCGCACCGGGGCCGCTGCCGCCGCTGCCGCCGCCCCCCCCGGTCCCGCTCCTCATAGTCCGGGCGCCCGCCGCGGGGTGGGCGCCGGCCGGCTGCGGGCCCCGGGAGCCGGGCGGAGCTTCGCCCGCCGCGGCGGGGAGGAGGCGGGCACGGCGGTGGGGGGCTCCCGTCCCCGTGCCCGCCTCCTCCCGTCCCCTCGGGGCCCTCTGCCGCCCAGCCCGGGCTGTCCCGGAGCCCGCGTCCCCCGTGGGGGCTGCTCGGAGCGGGGAGGGAGCGATTCCCGCGGGGTTTGGGAGGGTCTAGGGGGTCTGGGGGCGCACCGGGGGCTCGGGATGCGCCGGGGTTTTGAGGGATGTGGCAGCGCTGATGGCTGAGCGAGGGATGCTCGGAGAAGGAGAACCGTGCCGGGATCAGAACCGTGCGGGGCTGAGGGATGTGCGGGGATCGAGGGCTGAGGGATGTCCCAGAGGAGCTGCCCGTCGGATGGGGGGGAAATCCGGGCTCCCAAATCCTTCTGCCCGGCCCTGGGGCCGCAGCTCAGGTCCGTCCTGCTGGGAACCCTGCGCTTGCCTTTCCCAGAGGCTCAGCGGGGGGACAGGGCTGTCCTGGGGGAGCTCCTTGGAGAGCACAAGATGGACAGTCATGCCTGCGTGGTGCGGGAGCTGCAGGGCTGCCGGGGACAGGGAAACCAAGGCAGAGGGAGGGGAGCTGCCCGTTAACCGAGGCAGGGCTGGAACTCGGGCTGCTCTGCTCGCCTGCCTGTGCCCTGTCCCCTGAGGCCGCGGAGTCGCCTCTGGTCCGAGGCAATCTGTGATTAATTTGCAAGGAAGTAAACAGTATTTAAAAAAAGATAAAAGCGCAGAATAAATGATTCCTGGCAGATATGTCAGTCAGGTTTCTGTTCACTCGTCTCGTTTATTTGTATTAATTGCAGTCTGGTAATGGCTGGGAGCTGCTGCACAAAGCCATTGCTGCGGAGCTGCACGCAGGAGGAGCTCAGCGGAGAAAGAGAGCGCGGTGCCCGCCGTGCCTGCTCTCCCCAGGGCGAGTGAGGGGCTGCACGGGACTTTGAGAGCTCCACTGGGAGCTCCCCGCTGGATTTGCTGTCGGAAGGCACCGTGAGTGCGGGCTGGCTGTGCGGAGCTCAGCCCGGGGTGCCCGGCCCAGCACAGGGGCTGGAGGAGGTAGCCCAGGGGCACCTGGCTGGAGGCAGAGTGCAGGATCCTCATCCCCACTGATCGCCTCTCCCGGCACCAGGAGCTGGAAGTCTCCTCCGATTACCGTTGCCATCGATGTTTACGGAGCCGCGGTGCCGGGAGGAGCAAGGCACAACGCGGAGCCCCGGGGAGCGCAGCGAACGCGCGCTGTGTGACAGCTCCTCTTCCAGGCACTGTCCGAGCTAAGCCGAGCTGACACTGCCGGGAGGAGGGGAGCCAGTGCCTCATCTCTGCTCTCTGGGGAAACTGAGGCACTGGCTGGTGTCCCTGCATCAGCTGAGGGGCCTGAGGATGGTCAGAGCGGCTGTGGGCCCAGCGTGTGCGGTGGCCATGAGCTCAGGATAACCAGCTACAACCATGAGTGCACACGCTGTGGTCAGCAGGGCGCTGGGACCGAGCTAACAAGGCTCTTGGAGAGGCTGGTGAAGCCAGCGTGGCTCCCTGATGGGCAGCACTGTGGGGGATGCTGCAGCCACAGCCCTCCTGCCCGCCCTGCAGCTCTGCAGGCAGCACTGCCAGGAGGGAAGCAGTGCTGGAAATAAGCTCGGAGAAAATGAAGGCAGCGAGCATCCCATCAGGAGGGGGAAGGCAGTGCTGGTTTGTTGCTGCCTGGGTCGGGGGGATGGAGCAGGAGCTGCACAACCGGAGCCCCAGCAGCACCCAGGGGATCCCGGGATGGAGCCTCATCCCCACCAGGGGATTTTTGGGAGTGACAAGAATAGGTTTATCCCCCATGTCCCTGAAATCAAAGCATGAGGTGTTTTTTCTGCAAACAGTCAAGATTCCAGCCAGTAGGCAGCTGTGAGCATTGGGCTCCTGGAGACAGACATCCACCACCAGGCTGCCCTGTGGCTGCTCTCCCCAGAGGCAGCAAGACTGGGCAGGGGGCAAAGATCCCACTCTGGTCCAGTGGCTGCCAGCCTGGTGCAGCCCCCAGGGGATCCCCGTGTCCCTGCCCCAAAGCTGTCCCTGTCACCATGCCAGGCTCTGCTCATGGGAGACATGCAGGCAACAGAAACTGGGGGATCAGATTTCTCAGATGGGGAGAAAAATGAAAAAAAATCTTTTTTCCCTTTCCTTCCACCAGCTCTGAGTTCACATCAAACTGCTTCTTTGAGGCCAGACATTTACCTGCCTCAAATCTGCCTGGCTGCAGAGCCTGGAGAAGGGCTGTGCCAATCCACACTGCCTCTACCCCAACACTCAGCCCCACATCTATAGATTTAATCTATATGTCACATCTATCAATTTAATCCTGTCTGATAAATGAAACCCTGAAGTGTATTTGCAGACAACACCATTACAAGGTGGGAGTGAGTCATTCAAGCCCTTGAAAACAGGTTTGGGCTTTTTTCCAGAGAAAAGGTTCAGGTATTTAAGCTTGGTTTCAGAATAATGACCAGCTTTGTGCTGTTTGTGTTGAGGGAGAGAAAGGACAGCAGGCAAAGGGGTGCACTTTGCTCTTCATGCAGGACCACAGAGTCATCCTGCTGCTTCCCACTCACCCTTGGTCTCCCCTTTGGAGTGAGCACAGATTTGCCTTTGCCCTGGAGCCAGGAAGACCCAAAGCATCAGGAGGGACAGAAGCTCCAGGTGGGCACAGGTTTGTGGTTAGGGTTAGGGAGCAACCTGCTTCAGCACCCCCCCAGCAGGCTTGGAGGGTCAGTTGCTCTGGGGAGGGCTTGGCAGCAGCTTAGAGGCAGCTCCTGGTTTGGAGGCATTGCTTGCTCTGCATCTTTCAGCCCCAGACCCAGTGAAGGGCTGGCATGTGGGCCAGGGCAGGGTAACAACTCTGCAATTCATCAGGCACAGAGTCTGGTGCTCTGGGAGACTGTGCTTGTTGTCATTAGAAAGCACCACAGGCACCTCCATCCTGTGTCCTGATTCTCTCCTGACTTCCTTCCCCTCTCCCAAGGCTCCCAGCCAGCTCTGGACATCCTCCTGTCTCTTTTGTCCCAGGACTGGGATTTTTTTTTGCAGAAACCAAGGTGTGAAATAAAGCTGCTGCGTGCAAGGGCTGCTGTGCACTTCTCTGGACCAGAGAATGCTTAAATGCTTAATGAGCCCTGGGGAGAAAGCACTCCTTGTGAAGGATTCAAGTTCTCTGTTGCCTTCAGTTTAGGGCCATGTCAGCTCTCCTTTCCCTTTTTTAATCCTTTGTCCAGTGAAAATAAAGGAGAGCAGGCAGAGTCTCATCACTGTTTCTAAGGAAAGCAGCAAAACCAACAGGAAAACCCCACGTGCCTGCACTTGGGGAGGGAAGATCCCCTCACCCCGGGGGGACACGGAGGCAGACTGCCCCAAAGCAAACATTTTGAGGCATTTAATGGGGTGTGAAATGAATGCTGGAGAGAACACATTCTCGTGGGTGGCTGTGCAGTGCTGCCAGCCTGAGGCTCTCTGTGGCTGCCCGGCGTGAGCCCAGTTTGGACACTGTGTTGTCATTTAATGTCACTGTTTTTCCAGCGTTGTTCTGGTCCCTGCCTTTCCTTGGAGAAGCTGTGGATGCTTTCCTTTCCCAGCAGGAGCAAAAATCATCTCGTTGCAATAAATGGTGAAGGGATCAGTGACTGTGGTGGTGCTTTGGTGGAGGGGTTGGCTGGCACCAGGGCATGGGCAGAGAGCCCAAACGTGCCCCCATTCCTTAGCAGGGAAAACAAACTGGGTTCAGAGGGACAGGACACCAGAGGGACAGGGCAGGATGTCCCTTTCTGTGGCCTGGGAGGTCACAGGGGATATTTGGAGCTGCTCCCAAGGGAAGGTGGCACCACGGTGTAGGAGAAGGGCACAGGTGGCACGGGGGACCCCAGTGGGGGCTCGGTGTTTATGCGGCAGCGCCAGCAGGGCCCAGCCCCTCACCCAGCAGGGCAGGGTGACCCAGAGAGGATTGCAAGGTGAACTGAGACATCGGTCCCAACTCCAGCAAATGTTGCTCGACGATTTTGTGGCACTTTTCCAGGCTAAAAATACCCCAGATGCCGGTGCTGGGGGTGGGCTGTGCTGTGCAGCGGCTGTGCAGGGACGCTCTGTGCTGCAGGGCTGGCCAAGGGCAGCCTCACCATCCGGCTGGGGTGGCCCTGCCAGCAGCCATGGGGCTGTCCCTCCTGCTCCCTGAGCAGCCAGGCGCAGAGGTCACCTCTCCTCTGGCTCCACATGACCTGGCACCTCTCGCCAGGGCTGTGCCAGATGCAGCTGCTCATCCCTCGGTCCCCAAAATGCTGCGTGGGGACAGAGCATGGTCAGTGAGCACTCTGAGCTGTGTTCCAGCCCAGCACTGGGGTCTTTGCTGCTCCCAGAGGGTCACTTGGGCTCATCTGGGAGCTCCTCGGGGGATGGGGTGTTGCAGCAGGGCTCGTTTTCCTAACGAGGTGCAATGAGGCCTGAGGACTCAGCCCATCGCTGTGGTTGTGGGGCTGCTGCATGTATGACCCCCCCATACAGCTCTGGGGGGACATCACCGGGCTGAGAGGGCACTAACCTGTCCCTGTGTGTCCCAGCTGCAGGGGAGCAGGGTTTGGGACACCAGAGTGGGTGGCTGGAGGGGACAGGGTTGCTGAGCCTCTCTGAGGCTTGGATGCAATCTCAGCCTGGCAGATCCAGCTGGGTCAGCCCCATCCCACTTCACTGCCCTCCTGGCCATGGGGAGCAGCTCAGTCCAGCTCCTCTCTGCCCTTCCAAGCAGATCACTCAGAGCATCCTGGAGCTCTGAGCACCTTCCCTGCAGGCTGGGAGGTCTTTCAGCTGTTGTTCTGGAAGCCATCAAAGAAAAGAGAGTCCAGTGCTTGTTCTTCAAAACCACCCCCTCATCAACAGGTGCTTATCCTCATCTAACATATTTCTCATTTTTTATGGCAGGTTCTCAAGGAGTTATTTTGTGCACATCCCACCCATCACGTCCAACCAAGTGAGTGCCACCCTGGCCTGAAGACATGGACTGGATGGTCCCAGCTTTCCCTTGTCAGACCTTGTGTCTCTGGCCCTGGTGGTGCTCTGCTCTTCTCTGGGTGGACTCTGTGGGTTGCATTTGCAGAGAGAGCAAGCGAGGAGGGAACTGCAGACAGAGGGAAGGCTGGAGCGATGGCACTGCCTGATCCTGTGACCTTGGCGAGCCAGCAGGATGAACAGGGAGATTTAATTTAGATAAGTGTCAAGCAAGACTCTTGGGGACAGCAGCAAAGCCTGGCACAGATTCCAAACCCCTCAGAGGACACCTCTCTTCCCCAGGGTGCTGGCCTGACCCCTGCTCTGGTTCTTCCAACATTTCCAATGACTCTGGAGAAAATCTACTGGACTTTGACACTGCAAGACCCCTCAGTCCTGACCTCTGCCTTCCCCTCACCACTGCAGCCTGAGCATGGGAGGAGCTGCTGTGCCAAATCGATGCCTCAGCAGGTGCTGGGCTAAGGGGTGCCATGGGGGAGTGGGGACAGGGCCAGCGTGGTCCCCCAGTCTCCTCCCCACTCGGGGTACCCAGTTCTGCATCCTTGGCCGTGGTTGCCATGGTGATGCACATCTCTCCCTGCAGCAGCAGCACTGGGCTTTGATGAGCTCTGTTCACTGTTCTGCTTCCACAGCTCTCCTGCCCTCAGCCCCAGCAGTGTCCAAGCAGGAAGGCAGAAGGAGATCACCAGGAGGAGACCATGGGGTCGGGCTGGGTGAAATTCCCTGTAGGCTGCCTGTCCCCACCTCACTGGATGGGACTGGTTTTATTTTGGCTTCAGCTAGAGACCCCCGGAGGAACAAGTTTGGAAAATGGAACATTGCACATCAGGTGGCAAGTGCAGGGAAGAAGGAAGAAGAAACCAGGCCCTGTGCCCTGTGCCCCCTGCTCTGTGCCCCTGCTGCTCCCCTCCACCTCAGCATGGCCTCTGTGGTGGAGATAGAGGAATTATTCAGATGCAAATCCTCCCACTGCTGCCCAGATAAAACAGCAGCAGGTCAGGCAGCTGGTTCTGGGGGGAATAGTGGCTGTGGGAGTCAGGGTGTGGGGCTGCCACGGTGGCTCCTGCATCCCACAGAGCTGGTAGGTGTCACTGTGCCAGAGAAGCCACGGCTGGGAAGGGACAGTGTGCTGAGTGCCACTGGCGTCCTGTGGCTGCAGGGGATGGTGCCATGAGGAGCCAGCTGTGATCCCGGGTTCATCCCTGCCCTGTCCTGTGCCTCCCACTGCTCTGGGCTCTGTGCTGTCTGTTCTGGGCTCCCTGCTGCAAGTGGCATTTGGCAAAGCATCTCCTCTGTCCCCATGTCACCACCTCACCATCCCAGGGGCTGGGGCTGATTCCCCGTGCAGCTGCTGGCACGGGAGGGACATCACCTCAGGAAAAGTAATGCCTGGAGCCACAAATGAGTCCATGGTGCCCAGAGCCAGCCCAGAACCTGCATGGTGTCCATGGGCTGCTCCCAGCTGGAGGAGGACACAGAAAGGTTTTGTGGCTGCTGTCCCCAGTCTGCCCTCTGAGAGCTGCCTGTGTCTGCAGCCCTGGGGAGAGGCAGTGGGTGCCAGGTGGGGAATGTCTGCACCCCTCACACCCACCTCCTGGTCCTACTGTTGGCTTTGCTCTCCAGGAAACACCACAGCACGGTCTCTGTGGCTCAGGCACAGGGTGCTGTGACAGTAATGCCACCCTGGGGGCTGTCACTGCTGTCCAGCCCAGCCATCACCTCCCAGTGCCCACTCGTTCATCCTTTAGGGGAGCCCTGCTGCAGCTGGCACCTGTTGGGCGTCCTGCCAGCCTGAGGAGAGGGCTCAGAGTGGCTGGGTCAGAGCCTGTCCCCTGATCCCTGAGAGGGGGAACACCCTGGTGTGTGTGGGGACTGGGGCTGCCATGGGCACAGCCATGAGACACATCTTCCTCGGCTCTAGGGGGATGCACAGGGACAGGCTCCAAAACTGAACCCTGCAGGCACAACCTGCACTGCCCAAGGGCTGTTCTGAGTGACCCAGAGTGCCCTCAGCATCACTGGCCCTCCTGTGGGCTCTGGGAAGGTGTGGGACAAGCTAACACCTCCTTGGCTGTTTGGAAGCACAGGAATTCACCTGAGCCTTTTCAAATGGGTCCTCTGGGCAGCAAGAAATAAATGGGGACAGCCCAGAGCTGAGCCTGGTGCTGGCATTGAATTCACCCTCCCTCTACACTGCAGCTTCACAGAGACAGAGCAATCCTGGGCTGTGTTTGCTGTTCTCATACACCATCCCCTCCAAGGAGGCAGGATGACATTTGTCTTTCCCTTCCAGGATTTTCTGAAAAGTAAATGAGAAGAGTTCAAGAATATGACCCCACAAATGGCAGAGTGAGAGAGTAATGAACAGCCTGGAAAACATCAGAGTGAGGCATCTGTTTACCCTCCAGCAGAAAGAAAATCAAGGAGAAAGGTAGTGGATGTGAAAGGCAAATCTGCTGGAAAAGGAGCCAGGGGAAAAGAAATCACCTTCTCCACAAACCTGTAATTAATCTGAGGGACTCATTGCACCGAGGGAGAAGCTTTGTGGGGATTTCTTTTGAAATTAGAAACCAGGCTAAGAAAGCTGTTTGTGCCACTGCATTATCCCCGATTTCTGCAGTAAATAACAGGGCTGTTTGGTGGATAAAAGGAGCAGTGAGCAGCCAGGAAGGTTCCCAGAGCCTGGGCTGTCCTCCCATCAGCTGGGCCCTGGGTGAGGGCTCTGCATGGGCCACTGCTGGCACCTCTTGGCTGCACCCTGGGTTCTGCTGCCAGCAGCTGCTGAGCCCCTGATCCCCCCAGGCACAAACACAGCCTGAACACCCGCACTCACCTGGGTGACACAGCCTGAGAAGGGCGTGGGGACAGCACTGAGGCTCCTGCCTGTGTGTGCTGGTTTGAAAAGAAAAACCAGTGAAAGGCTCTAAGTCAGGAACACAGTTTAATAAGAGGAAAAGAAAATAAATGAAAGTAAAATAAAATAAAAGTAATAGTAAAAAAAAAACAAGACAGCACACTGACAGAGTCAGAATACAGCCTGACCCCCTGTTAGTCAGGGTGGTGGCAGCAGTCCAGGTGAAATGCTCTTGTCGAAGCAGTGATCCTGTAGAAAGGTCTGGGAGCTCTTGTCCTCTGGGAGTCCAGTGGGTCAGGGCTCCCTGTGCTGTCCCAAATCCCAGATTCTCTCCAGGTGGGAATGCTTGGCTCCTCCCCCTGGGCGGAGCATCTCCCCAAGGGCTGATCTCATTCTCTGAGCCCTGCAGTGGCTCCTTGCTGGCCCATGAACCAGAGATAACTCCCTCTGTTATCTATGAGTCATGGGCAAGGCATTGTTAGGCTCAGTAACAGAAGATAAGGGAAACACTGCCCCACCTTGGCTTCAACAGCTCATGGGGATAGAATACATACCTTGGGCACAATTTTACATTGTAACCTAGGACACTGTGTCACCTCCAGGATGGCACCCGAGCACGGTGCTGGTGGTTCCTGCTGCCCCCCAGCAGTGAGCCCAGGCACAGTGCACAGGCTGCACAAGATCTTCCAAATTAAACAACTTGGTAGGTTTAAAAAATCGGGATTCTGCAGAGAGAAACATCAGCAAGAGACACCAAGACAGAAGGGCAGACATCTGCTCAGCTTCTCTGAAGGGTGACTGTGTGGGAGGTGAGCTCATCCCTGCTGGCCAGCACCTCCTGCCTGCCTCTGTGGTCCCAGATAAAGTCTGCACAGGCAGGAGATGAGTGCTGGGGCCAGGTGGGAGGCAGGGAGGCTTCATGTCCCAGGGGATCCTGCTGGGTGTCCTGCCAGCCTGAGGAGAGGGCTCAGAGGGGCTGGGTCAGAGCCTTTCCCCCGGTCCCTGGGAGGGGCAGCACCCTGGTGTGTGTGGGGACTGGGGCTGCCATGGGCACAGCCATGAGACACATCTCCAGGGCTCCAGAGGGATGCACAGGGACAGGCTCCAAAACTGAACCCTGCAGGCACAACCTGCGCTGCCCAAGGGCTGTTCTGAGTGACCCAGAGTGCCCTCAGCATCACTGGCCCTCCTGTGGGCTCTGGGAGGGTGTGGGACAAGCTAACACCTCCTTGGCTGTTTGGAAGCACAGGAATTCACCTGAGCCTTTTGAAATGGATCCTCTGGGCAGCAAGAAATAAATGGGGACAGCCCAGAGCTGAGCCTGGTGCTGGTGTGGTGCTTGCTGGGGAGGGTCCTGAGAGCCCCAGAGTATCCCTGGGGGGGCTCAGGGTGCAGGTCTGGCACCCTCTGCCCAAACCTTGCTGAGCCTCACAAGGGTTTTCTCCTCTCCTCTCCTCTCCTCTCCTCTCCTATCCTCTCCTCTCCTCTCCTCTCCTCTCCTCTCCTCTCCTCTCCTCTCCTCTCCTCTCCTCTCCTCTCCTCTCCTCTCCTCTCCTCTCCTCTCCTCTCCTCTCCTCTCCTCTCCTCTCCTCTCCTCTCCTCTCCTCTCCTCTCCTCTCCTCTCCTCTCCTCTCCTCTCCTCTCCTCTCCTCTCCTCTCCTCTCCTCTCCTCTCCTCTCCTCTCCTCTCCTCTACTCTCCTCTCCTCTCCTCTCCTCTCCTCTCCTCTCCTCAGCAGCCCCTGCTCTTCCTCTGTCATCCTGCAACACTGGCCTGTCTGTCTGTCCTTCAGCACTCCTCTCCTGTCCTCTGAGAGCCTCTACCAGCTTCTTCTTTTTTTTTAATTTAATTTTTATTAGCACATCTTGCAGCCTTGCAGCAACCCGGGAATACAAACAGGACAGTGAGGACAGCCAGGCCCGGGCAGCAGGAGCAGGGCTGGCTCCAGAGGGAGTCCTTGGCATCCCGGGAGAGGAGGCAGCTGGACAGATGCTGCTGGAGCCACCACAGCCTGCCCACGGGCACTGTCTCCTCCTTGTTTGGTCAGGGCCACCTGGGAAAACAGGAGATTTTTCAGGGCAGGAAAATCCCTGCTGCTCGGGCTGCCTGGCTGGGGTGGTTTTACCCTGTGGGGCAGGGGAGGTGGGTGAAGAGGAGAGATAAAATCAGCAGCAGATGACAAGAAATTCATCCTGACCGGCGAAGCGAGGGGCTAAAAATAGCAGCAAGGTTCTCAGCTGTGACAAGACACGCTGGGATTTCTCCTGCTGACAGATGTATAATGGATAAGGACGCTGCACGTGCTGCTGCTGGCGCCTCTTGGGTGCACCCAGAGCTGTGCCTGCATTTTGGGGAGCACAGTGGAGGGGCTGGCTGTGTTCTGCAGGGTCAGCACACACCGATTTTGGCCACTGTGCATCTTTGAAAACCCAGCCCCGTGCCCAGGGGAGTGCAGAAAATGAGAGGAGTGCAGGGAGCGCAGCCCCTGTGGGGCTGTAAGCAAAGAAATCAATTAGCAGGGAATACAAATCCTCCCTGAAACTGCAGGAAACCCCTTCTCCCAGCTGGCCTGACGCCAGGGAGGGCTGCCTGCATGCTCAGTGTGTGCTGGGAGGGGTAGGACAAGCAGAGGCTGTCCTGTGCCATCGGAGTGATG